>JAMSGL010000006.1:0-402365 GCA_030490775.1 Starmerella etchellsii
GTCCCAGACGGGATCGAACCGCCGATCTTGGCATTATTAGTGCCACGCCCTAACCAACTAGGCCATGGGACCGATCTCTTACATGTGACTTTCATAGTACAGTTCATGAGCAACGTTCTATGGGCGACATGTATTCTCCCCAGTCGTCATTTTTTGGATATGTCTTATCTAATGGTTCAGGTGAGCGCAGAAGTGAAGTCACAATTGTGATTTCAGCGGTTTTATTTCGGAATCCATAATGAGTCGCAGTGAGACTCCATTTATCACCAATAAGCGGACTTACTGGTAGCCAATTACCATAGCCTCCTTGGGCATACACACCTCCCACTATAGTTCCAGAGATATATCTCAATTTTTGATGGCCGAGCTTCACATAATTCGGGCGTCTGGATAGTCTCAACGTTGTGCTTTCGGCTGAGTTTGGTAATCGTCCAACATCAATGCTGGTATTAAATACGTCACTGGGATTTAAAGTGACATTGAAGCGAGGCTGTCCGAGTTCGCAGCCGAGTAAGACAAGACTCGTCGCAAGACGTTGAGTGGAAGGAAATTCTAGGAGTCGCACGTCCATTATACGGACTCCAGTGAACGCTCTGTCCCCTATTTTACACTCCTGTTCATAGTTCCACTGTTCTGATTCTGGCCAAAAGGGCTCGAAAGTCGGCAGTGAAACCGCCAGAGTCATCAAACACCTGAATAATAGTACAGTCAACATTATGGCAAAAATAAGTTGGAGAATCTCGATATATAGATGCTCTAATTTTAGATTTGAAATATGGTTAGCATGACCCTTGGGGTAAGGTGGCTCGCACACTCTTACTTACACACACACATGTGGTCGCGAACGAGTTCAAATTTGCTGTACAGCTTCAAGGGAAATGGTGACGGGTATGTTCTCAGAGTTACTGACCTTGTGAGAGTATATGAGGAGAGATTAAGTGCTAAAGAAATAGCAGCGCGAGGCGACGAACTTGATTGCCCCTTTGCTCTCGCCAAACCTCAGCAAATTGAGACATTCTTGAACGCTGTTGCCTCAGAACTATCTCAAAAATTGGAATTGGACCTATACGGAGGGAAAGGCGTGATAGCGACACACAGTTCTGGCATCGAATGGACTTGGGAGTTTCGATTGCGATGCCTAGACTCAAATGAATCTGCATTGATATTTGGTAACATGACTAACAATCTACTGCAAGTTGTTGATAAAGTAGCTGGTCTACTGGAATCTCGCAATGCTGTAATATACAAGAAAGATCTAGTAATTGAGGGGCTTCTGGATGCTGGGAAACGCGGAGTACAGTATCGAGCACCGCCATTCCTAAATGAGTATGTTCCCCCAACGAAGTATCCCAACGTAACGAGAGATGAGCTTCTCGGCAGCTACTGGGAGGAACATTCCGATTCAGATGCGACAGAGTGAAATCATAGTAATGTATGTAGGGAACGGTGCTAGGGCTAATATAGAAGCGGTCCCATGGCCTAGTTGGTTAGGGCGTGGCACTAATAATGCCAAGATCGGCGGTTCGATCCCGTCTGGGACCATTCTTTTTCGTGCTTTTCGCCTTTCTTTTTTCTGTTTCTAATTCTAATTCCTCATCCTAGTAGAAGTGATGCAGCTCCGCAAATGTGCTGCGGGTCTCTGCCATTAAGAAGCCACGGAATAAGTATTTATTTAAACTTGAATAGAAACACGGTTGACAAAGTAGGCGCCGTAGTAAAGCTCAGCAATGACGGTGGCCATAGACACGAGCACGCTTACCGAGTGCATCTTCTTAAACTGCTTGTGAATAGCCTTCATATCGTCACTCGCCGTAGGATCGCGGGCATCTTTGCCCTCCTTCTCCATTTGAGCCATTCTGGCCAGGCCGATCTTAGCCGCCTTCGGCAGAATAACGAACAATTCTATAGCCGCTGTGCCGAAAATCGTCGACAAAGCATAAAGAGCAGGGCCCTGGAGCTTGAACGGGGAGGTGGCGAGCAAAGCGGCCGAAAGAACCGTCTGAATTGTGAAGTAACCGGGGAAGATCTTCTGCTGAAGCTTAGAAAACATCTCGTAAGGCAGCGCCTTGTAGGCAGTGATACCTGCATAGAACGATTGATATAGCGATACGCCAAGCAGAGTTCCGTACGAAAAGAAGTGGACCGGCAAAGTGGAAACCATTGTATTGTTGACAGTAGCTGTGAGGGAGTGGGTGGGGGTATACGACTTACCCGATACCCAGACTCCGTTGGACTCTAGATCCACCACTGTGGCGGCAAGAATTGGCAATTGATTGCATAAGAATATGATTTATATAAATGTATTAAAATTAGAATTATTATTTTCGTTCATTAGTTTGGCTCTCGAGTTCTTCAAACCGAGAGCGCGACATTTGGATGTTAGCGCTGACCAGGCTTCCGTCCGCGCCATCTTTCGGCAGAATAGCCATTACCATCGTATTTGATGTCAGTGGCTCGAGTAGAATCACGGAGTCGCGCGTCACCAGGTTAACAGAATATAGTTGGGTGCGCAGCTTGGAAACTGATTGTCTGTAAGACTTGATAATGTTCGATATCTTTTCAAACCGTTTGGGATCTGCCGACAAGGCACGCATCTTTTCTGGCGCAGTGGCATGGGCAACCAGCAAGAAGGTCGTCTTCTCGAATAGCACGAGCTCCTGAGTCTGCGACACCTTCGCAAACTTCTCAAGCTCTTGCTGCAGAGAGCTCATGTTTGACATGAGTGAGCCGACAATGGCTGACCACGCCTTATACAGGCTCTCGTCCCAGATAGATGTGGCGAACCCAATCGGCTGAAAGTGGTACTCGCTGGCGTGTGCATGAATCGTCTTCATTGTGGCATTAAACACCTGCTCTCGGCGGTCCACACGCACGAGATCCATTTTGTGGAGCAGCACAAACACCTTTGCACCGGGTGAGAATTCCTGCAGATTATCGAGACACCGACGGAAGGTTTCCATATCCTTAGGCACTTCTTTGGATCCGATGTCAAATACATAGATTAGAACCTCGACCATTTTGAAGATATGATCACGCTGTGTCGTCAAGTAGTTTTCAATGAACGAGTTCTGCCCGCCGCAGTCCCAGAGATTGAGCGTGACGTTGCCAAGGAAGCGGAGCTGGGAGTGCTCCACGTCAATTGTTGCACCCAATCTATGCGTATCAAATGCTGTGTAGTTCGAGAAGATGATGCTGCGCATCGACGACTTGCCAGAGCCGCTGCGCCCAATCAGCAGCAGCTTCTTACGATTCGGGGCCATCGCGGTTATCGTGGGGAAATCGGTCTAGGTTTTGCCCAATTCAGCTACTTTGGACGGTAGCGGCATGGACGCGCCTTGGAGGGGTATATATCACCCAAAAACTAGATTGTACGCTTAGAAAGTCAACACAATATCGAGCTAGATTTGTTTTTATGGATCGACGATTAGCTAAAGAGAACCATAAAGCAAAGCTACTCTGTAAGTTAACTGGCGCTAATTTTGATGTTTCGTGAAGTGGTGAACAAGTATGTATTTAGCCGGAAGATAGAGATCGTAAATTTGAAAACTTCAGTGACTACGAAAGTTACATGTAATATCGATGCTGCGTCACCGCCGCACGAGGCATAGATCATCACTGGATTCCTGGGCCCTTGCCCCTGTAACGCGTACCCGCTGAACATGATCTGGCCGTCGGATATAGTCGCGATTTTGCAGATCAAGTACCTGCGCAGTCGTTTGCACGAGCGCACTGCTGAGTCTCCTGCAGTTGAGCGCTGCTGGGAGCTTTTGCGTCATTCTTCGCGCTCGTTCGTGGCCGTCATCGAGGAGCTGCACCCGGATATGCGGAATGCGATGATGATTTTCTATCTCGTGTTGCGAGGCCTTGACACAATCGAGGACGATACCGGGTTGGATCCTAAGGTGAAGCTGCCGCTGTTGCGCAACTTCCGCCGGGTCGCGCTCACTTCCAAGACCTGGACGTTCAACGACAGCTCGCCAACCGAGAAGGACCGCGTGGTTTTGCAGGAATTCGACCGCGTGCTCGAGGTTTTCCACAATCTGCCGGCTGAATACCAGGATGTGATTGCTGACATCGCCCACAAGATGGGCAACGGCATGGCCGACTACGCCGGCAGTGACTCGCCCATTAACCGAAATGGCGTTCCTACGGTAGCTGACTACGATCTTTACTGCCACCACGTCGCTGGAATTGTTGGCGAGGGAATTACACGGATGGCTCTGATCGCCGGGTTCGCTACCCCTGTTGTCGCTGAGAACCCGAGCTTGTACGAGAGTATGGGCCAGTTTTTGCAGAAGACTAACATCATCCGGGACTACCGGGAGGACCTGGACGACGGTCGCTCGTTCTGGCCTCAGGAGGTTTGGAAGAAGCACGCTAGCAGCCTCTCTGATTTCGTCACGGACAAGGATGCTGGCCAGCGGTGTGTGAGCGAGCTGGTTTTGCTGTCTCTCAAACTCGTTCCCGAGCTTCTCGAGTATCTGAGTAATGTCAAGGAACCATCTTTGTTCCGGTTCTGCGCGATCCCCCAGGTGATGAGTATCGCAACTCTCGAGCTCGTCTTCCAGAACCCGGCGGTGTTTGACCGCAATGTCAAAATCTCTAAGGGCCTGGCATGCCAGCTTATTCTCGCGTCGGAGAGCATGGCGCCGGTCTACGAGATCTTCCGGGATTTTGTGACCCGTATCCACCAGCGGAACCGCGTGGACGATCCGAACTATTTCCCACTTGAGCAGCAGTGTGCCAAGATCGTGCAGTATATCGACATGCACGACAAGAATAGCGAGGCCGCGAAAATGCGTCGCGATATCGTAGCTAGACAGGGCACCCGCACTTACTTTGGCATTTTCACGCTCACCCCTGATGAGACTGAGGCCGCTAAGATTTTGCTCGCTGCTGCTGGCGTTGGGCTTGCTATCATGGCCTTGATGATGGGTGTTTCTATGCTCTTTGGTGCGCGTTATCCGAATCCGTTGAAGGTCCTGCCGGAATTTGCGAAGTCACGCAAGCTCGGACACCTCTGAACATAACAATCACGACCTAATAGCTTATCGTATATTCATGAATACTTTTTGGACAATATATTAGCTGATGAAAAAACAATAGTATTTTGAGAAGTTCTGTGCTTGATCCTGACATCTTTGCTTATATCGGGGACAGAATGCTCAAGAAGACTATTCATTACCACTAATACTACCAACACTTGCAAAGATGTCGATGCTCATATTGAGCTCTCTCTGGTGCGAAGATATTCTCCCACAAGATAGAGTGATCCTCCAATGATAGTCAACTTGTCTCGCGGAAGGTCATCAATTTCCGAAATTTTAACGATTTTATCTGAAATCGTGCTGGCAGGCTGGGCATGTACCCATGGCATGCCCTCCACGGGGCCAAATTCTGTGCCGAAAACCTCATCTCCAGGCTTGACAAGGATATCAATCAAGGGCTTTGCTGGTTTTGAGAATGCCAGTACCCACCGGACAGGCCTTTGTAGGGTATCGATGTAGCTCCGGAGCTCCAAAGCTGCATTCTCGTTATGGGCCCCATCCAGAAGCACGCTTGGCTCGAGCCACTGCAGACGGCCAGGCCACACCACATCATTGATTCCCTTGGTAATAACTGATTCATCTAGACAGAATGCTTGCTGGAGACAGGCAGCAGCAACTGCTTGGTTCTGCTCCTTATAGAATGATTTAGGGGGCACAATAGTCAAGGGCGCGCTATTATCACGGCACGTTTGTCTCACAATATCAATGACTCGAGCATTGTTGGACCCGTCGATGATGCACGGCACTCCAGACTTTATTATACCGGCCTTTTGCCGCGCAATGGATTCAAGATCCGTCCCTAGGAACGCTTCGTGATCGATACCTACCTTGGTTATAACAGTGCATAGCACATTCTCTGGGTTTAGGACATTTGTTGCGTCTTCAAGGCCACCGAGGCCCACCTCGACCACCGAAATATCAACATTGTGTTTGGCAAATGCTGCGAACGCAGCCGACGTTTGAATTTCGAATTCTGATGCGCCAATGCTATATTTGCAAGACATATCGGCAAAATTATGCGTCAATTGTTCATATTCGACCGCAGGGAGTGGCTTACGATTAATCTGTATCGCATCCCGTGGCCATCGAAGATGCGGACTGGTGAATTTTCCAGTGGTTTTCCGGCTGTGGGCTAGCATAGACTCTAAGTAGGTACATACAGAGCCCTTTCCGTTAGTTCCTGCCACATGAATCACTTTCAGCTGCTTTTGTGGGTCTCCCACAGCTCTTAGCAGGGCCTGCACTCGGGCCAGGCCAAGAGTTATCATCCCCTTACCTACAAGTGCGTTGATACTCCTCCTACAAGTGGATAATTAAACATTTATACAACACCTACCAACATCCAGTGATAAGATCATGGTAAGGAAGAACTGAAGTTTTCTACCTATCTCCGACTAAATCAAAGGACGCAATATTACGCATTTCACCATAGACGCGTAATTGCGTCGAATCGTCATCGTCTCTCGATATCCACATCATCACCACCCTTAACCTCACCCACGGACCATCTAACACTGGATGCAGGCGTCCATCGAGAGGCAGATCCGGAACCTGTTCCGTAGCAACACGCGCGGTGAGACAAGTGAGCTGCGCCATGGTCTCGTGTCTCAGTATGCGTATGAGCGCAAGGATGCCATCGAGAGGACGATCCATGCGATGACGCTTGGTAAAGACGTCAGCGGTCTTTTTCCGGACATTCTAAAGAATCTGGCCACGCACGATCTTGACCAGAAGAAGCTCGTGTATCTCTATCTGATGAATTACGCGAAGACCCATCCAGAGCTCGTCATCCTCGCGGTGAACACGTTCGTTCAGGACAGTGAAGACCCGAACCCGCTGGTTCGCGCTCTTGCTATCCGAACGATGAGCTGCATTCGCGTGGACAAGATGATCGACTTTTTGCCGCTTCCCTTGGAAAAAACTTTGAGCGACGAGAATCCTTACGTGCGTAAAACTGCCGCCATCGCAGTGGCCAAGCTGTTCGACCTCGACCCGATGTTATGTGTTGAACGCGGATTCCTGCAGCAGCTGCAAAGCCTATTGGATGACTCAAATCCGATGGTTATTGCAAATGCTGTCAACGCGTTGGAGGAGATACAAAGGCGGGCGCCGGAGACTAACGCGTTCCGGATCACGTCGGAAACGCTGGAAAAGCTGTTGGCTGCGCTTAACGAATGCACCGAGTGGGGCCGAGTCTCCATTCTCACTGCGTTTAGCGAGTACTATACCGATGACCAGAAGGAGGCGGACCACATCTGCGAGCGTGTCGTGCCGCAGTTCCAGCATGCCAACCCCAGTGTCGTGCTTATGGCCGTACGCGTCGTGATTGCTCACTTGCACGCACTACCGGCGGATCGTCGCGATGCACTCACAAAGAAAATGAGTTCGCCGCTGGTCACATTGCTTGCCACCCCGCCAGAACTGCAGTACGTAGCGCTTCGCAATATTCGCATCGTGTTGCAGAAATTCCCTGGTCTTTTGGATCGAGATATCAAGGTTTTCTACTGCAAATTCAACGATCCACTCTACCTCAAGCTTGAGAAGCTCGAAATTTTGATGCATCTCGTGTCGCGAGCAAACGCGAAGCAGGTGGTAGCCGAGCTCCGCGAATACGCCACGGAGGTAGACATTGTTTTTGTGCGACGCAGTGTAAAGGCACTTGGTCAAGTGGCAATTAAGATTGAGCAAAGCGCTGAGCTTGTGGTTGACACACTACTGGACTTTTTGGACCATAAAGTGCCGTACGTCACGCAGGAGGTGGCCATTGTGCTCGCAGAGATACTCCGCAAGTACCCGAATTTTGAAGACGCCATTCCCAAGCTATGTGACTCCATTGAGGAAATTGATGAGCCAGAATCTCGAGCCGCTATGGTATGGATCCTGGGTGATTTCGCCGATCGTATCCCCCCTGTGAAGTCGCTGATTTCACCATTTGTGAAATCCTTCCTTGAAGAGAGCACTCAAGTACAGCTACAGCTGCTCACAGCGTGTGTCAAGCTGTACATCAAAAGACCCGATGATGGCAAGGACATAATTCACGATCTCTTGCAAACAGCCACCCAGAAGAGTGACAATGCCGACATTCGAGACCGAGCGTACATTTATTGGCGTTTGCTTTCAAGTGACGGCCAGTTGGCGGAGAAGGTTGTGCTTGCATCGAGACCGAACCTTACGAAGTCGATTAAACTCTTGCCGCAGCAGCTTCTTGAGGAGCTTCTCCCCGAACTGTCCACATTGGCTTCAGTGTACCACCAGAGTCCTAGCAATGTTGAAGGTGGCCATGACAGTAAGTATGGCAGTGAGGATGTCAAGCAAAAGGCACTTGAGGAGCAGAAGCGACTCGCCAAAGAAGACGGTATCCTGGGAGCCGACAACCTTCTGGATCTTGATGATAATGATAATGGGAGCTCTTCTGGTGACGGAAAGCCTGAAAACATTTTGTCCGATATCTTTATGGGCTCGACCTCTTCGACACCGTCAGTGGAACAAAACAACACTAAGAGTACAGGACCTATTTCTTCTGCGGCCACTCAAGATATTCTGTCGCTCTTTGCACCACCTGTCCCGGGGCCCTCGACAGCCGTTCCCTCTGATACCGCCGAGTCAAATGCTTCGGCTAATCAGTCATCGAAGAACGACAACGATGACCTTCTAGGCTTGTTCTAAATTTAAATCTTAACAACCGCATACTAAAAAAAAAGAATTTATCTAACCTGAAAATTATCTATAGATTAAATTCTGTCTAATGGCACGCCGACATCTGTGAAACTATTCTTCGTCTTTTACATCAGCCTCCTCGGATTCCCCTTTTATCTCATTTTTTTCTTTGATGACTCTTTCGTTAGTCCACAAATACACTTTCCCCGACGCATTACCACCACAAAGCCAGTTTTCACTGCGATGGAACTGGGACACTGCGGGCACGGCCGTCATATGTTCTGCATCGACATGGGCCAATTGGTGCCCCGATCCTGCAAAGACATCTGCGTACCGAGTCATGTTCCCGATAACAAATTTTTGTACGCCATCTTTTGGTCGCTCCTGCCACCGTGCTTTAAGAATTGATACCCAGCGACCCGTTTGACAATTGTGTTGAAGGCGGAAACTAGGCTCTAGTACGATGTTACCATCCTTACCATAATCTTGCTCGCCCAAATTAAAGACATTGATCGTATTGTCATAGCCATTGCATACGATCTGGCCACTCGTATTCCATGAGCTGGCGCTCACGCTAAGCCGGCTGTGGTAAGTACCACACAAGAACGCACCCATTGGTTCAGTTTCGTCGTCACTGATCTGATATGGTTTGCGAATATCCCACACTTTAAGTGTTCGATCTAGCGATGCTGTGGCAACATGGTTAGTGTTAAGTGGGTTAACGCTGAACCCACCAATTTTTTTTTCGCTAAGGCGAATCGAACTGGCAACCGACGGCTTTTCCCGCAAGTCGTGCGTGCCGAATTGGCCCGTCAGAGTTGTGTAGTAAATCATATTAGTATTGACAAGGCTGAAGTCAGAGATTCCGGCATCCACGTCCGGTTCGTAAACTAAAGCCTCAGTAGACTTCTGAGCCTGAAGGTCCAACATCCGCACTGATCCATCGTATGATCCCGTATACACGCGAGCAGTATTTTCTGGGTCTACGGTAATGGTCGCTACACCTCGCGTGTGGAACTTGAAGTTTACGAGACCCTCGTCTTGTGGTAGCCCTGCGTCCCAGACACCAACTTCGCCCATTTTGTCGCCAGCAAACACAATAGTCTTTTCGGGAGAAGGGTGGAATGCAATACTAGTGATGCGCTCGGGCACTACTTTGATGTCGCGGTCGTCAGCAACGAGGTTGCCAAGTTCGTGGCGAAGGCCAGCAACCTGTTTGTCAGAGACGTCGCTGTCTGGCTTAAACAGATCGGCCTGAGAGACCTTTCCGCCCATTGACTGCATAACACCAAGTGCTTGATTCCAATCGCCCTTTCCGAGCAGGTCTTGCAATTGAAGCTCGCCTTCTTTCCGGGCCTGATCCCTGGAATCCTGCTGGGCTGCAGGCGCAGTAGTTAGCGCGTCGCCATTTTTGTCAATTGCCTCTGATACGCGCCGATCTTCGTCACTGATAGCGTGACGTCGCAGATTGCGCACGCGACGCGGGATCTCGGGCGTGTCAAAGCGCTTCTTGCGTTTTTTGGCACCAAGGGACTTGCCCGTGGCTTTGTGACTCGACGGCAGTTTATCTCCAAACGCACTGTTTGCCGCTTCCTTGAGCTGAAATTCCCTCAAGGCCCGCTGGTTGCGCTCTATATTCTCCTGCCGCTGCCTCTCGAGATCACTCACCATCTTTTAGACGCGTGCTACCCTGGCCCGGAGTATATAACCTGCATATGCGAGAGACCGAGCTGGACCCTAATGATTTCCAGCTTTTCGAAATTCTTCACTCGTGAGCATTACGAACCGAAATCCTCGGGGTCTCCCGGCGAAGAGCCGAATAACAAGGACTGTTTTCCTTGCATGGCGACGTCCGCGGTACTTATTCTCGGGTTAGGCAGCTGGTTTGCCTCCGGTATGGTGTTCGAGGGCCAGTCCAAGCCGGTCAAACTCTCGCCAGCTTACGTGCGCGGCGTGAGGGGACTTGGATTTATCCTCATTCCGCTGGGTGTGTTCAGAAGCTGGCAAGCTTATGAGGCGTGGGGTAAGCATTGAAAGAATCATGCCAAGATGATTGTCAAGTTGAGCTAGGATGCAGCGATTTGCCTTGATAATTTAGAAATCCAGCCTCCAGTTAGGAGCCCCCAAAATTCAGGAGAATAAAGAGAGTGGTTGTCGCTACACTCATGAGAGGTTTTGCATATGTAAAAGCTGTGGCAAAGTAGCAAAAAGGTTACATTTTTAATCCGCACTCTTAGCTTCAACACCATAAACGAGGCCTTTCTCCGCAAGTGAGACTTGAACCATAGTCAATCCAGACTCCCAAGTGCTCCACACAACCACACAGATAAATGGATCGATCTGGTACCACACACTGATGTCGACGTCTACTTTTACGTAAGTCAGTGATCTATGGCTTTCCAGAGCTGGTCTAGGATAATGCGAATATGCAGACTTTTCTGTATAAATGTGTGGTAAATATTATGATTTATAAATGCAAAATGCCTTCATCTTCTACACTTCAACTTTTGCGGGGGGACAGCGATTAGCGTCCTGAACCTAGAAGATTGAAGCGTGAAGAATGCTGAACTGGAAGACAGGTAGATAGTGGCCTGAGTGTGCACAAAAAGATCTGTAATTATTAGTACAGAGCATTTTAACTACGCGGGACTTGCTTGCTAGCCTCAAATTAAGGCCCGGAATTCAGAAGTGGTCATAATTGGCTCTGGATGATCACAGACCTTCCAGAGAATCATCTACATCTAAGGCTATTAATTATACAGCTTCTTAAATTTATGGGCGTGCTTATCATAAAAGTCAAGCTGTGTAATTTCTAGATGTGATCAAGAGTTGAGGGTTTTCTTGGGGAAGGGTTACCCATAGGAGCTTGATACTTTTTAAAAATTGAAAGGGTACTTTGTACGACTCTGATTACGATAAGTCGAGGATTTTAACCGTTTTCGCCATGAAATATTACTCCAGTGCATTTCTTCAATCCCCTTGCTACTTTCTTTAAAGTAGCGAATTTCGGCAAGGGATGCTCATGACAGCGGTATTAGGTTCTAAACATGCAAAACAGTTTCTCTGTTTTGTAAGAATGAAACTCCTTCCGAGAATATAGCCAGCGAATTTTGCTTCCTCGAATACAACAGAGAAGCGAGAGACCACTGATCCTATTCATTGAGCACCACTATCATAAGACGACTAAACTGAGTGCCTTAATTTCAAAGCATTGTACTTCCAGAAACGAAAGAATATTCCGGGTAGTGTGGCTGGACCCGTTCCCACAAAATGTACCATTTCAAGTGGTGAATCGATCACTTCTTATTTATCGAAATACTCTTTTTTAAATGTGCCCTTCGAACCAGCACAATCATTTTATTATTTAGAAGCATATTCGTATTAAAGTCTTATTCTATTGGCAAGAAGAGGATTGAGCTTTGAGACTTAGGCCTCCTCTTCAGATGACGTGGGTTCGGGTTTTTGCGGCGAGGGTAATACCACCGCATACTTCGACTTCGATCGAATCTGTTTACCGTAAAAGTAAAAGAGGAAGGGCACCGGAGTAAGCAAAGCAGAAATGCATCCCAGCAAAGTTCCGGCCCATTGCGTCCCGAGGTTCAAAAAGAGCGGGGTAGCATAGATCGGCATGGACCCGCCCATACCTGAACGCAGGAAAGTATTAGCGGCGATTCCGGAAGCTGCTAGGATCAGGTAGGTATCAATGATGTAGTTGAACGCAGTCATGAAGATTCCGATGAGGGCAAATCCGATGAATGCGCATCCGAGAGTGGGCACGAACCACATGACCTGGTATGCACCGGACCAGCAAAGAAGGAAGATTCCTATGGGGAAAATAATACCGGACAACATCATCAGAGGAAGTCGCTCCTCAGGCAGAATTGCTTCGGTGCTTTTAGCGATCACGCGGTCGAATCTTGGCTCAAATATGAACAAGTTGACCAATACAACGACGATACATCCCACAAGCATACCCAAGTACGGCAGGTATATGTTGCCGCCGTGCCAGCCGTATTGGCTAAAGATGATGGGCACACACTCCAGACATAGGTAAAGAATGCCGTAGATGAAACCGTGGTACACAGAGATGAGCAGCAGGATAGGCTCAACAAAGAGCATTTTAATTGGCCGCAGCAATGTTTTTTCAACGAGGTCGCTCACAGTGAACTCTTGGGTTTCTAATTTGGCGACGATCATCCAGTTACCAGTGTGGCTGCGGATCTTCTTTGCACGAGTTACGAGAATGGCGGCTGCGTATGTTTCTGGCAAAAAGAACGTAGCAAGAACGAGCATGAGCGAGGCGAAAATGCCCAAAATGTAAAAATTCCATCGCCAGCCCAGGTAGCTACTGCTAATGTAGCCACCAACAACGGGGGCCAACATAGGACCAGCGATAATCATGAGCGTAATAATCGCGATGCCCTTTCCGCGCATTTGAGCATTGAAAATATCGGCCGGAATCACGGGAGTTACAGAAATTGTGGAGGCACCAAGGGCACCTGCGAAGAACCGTGAAAGCACCAGGGTCTGGAAGTCCTTAGCAGTGGCACAAGCGAAGGAGAATACCACGACACCAAACAAGCCGAGCACAATCGGTAGACGACGGCCCATTTGCTCACTCATAGGGCCCCAAATAATAGGTCCAACAGCGAAACCAATCACATAGAGGGCAACCATCAGGGCTGCAGGAGCAGTGCCTATGTGGAACTCCTTTTGAACACCAGGAGATGCTGGACCGGCAATTGCCGATCCAAACACTGTCGCCATGGCACTCATGGAAACGATGAACATTAGGAAGAATTTCCTGCCATAACTCCAGTTCTGTGGGTTGTCCGGATCCTCGTCGCTCTGCCAATCAATGACGCAGTCCTCACGAGGGACAGTACATTCCGGAAATGGCGCTGATCCGTCTAGAGAGTGATAATACGGCTCATCTTGGACTTCTTTCTTATTATCGTCAAAAGACGCCGGAGTAGGTACATTGGGCTCACCAGGAGCCAAGTCACGCGTTTGAGTGCGGCGCAGAGAACTGATCACCGATTGCCGTGAATCTGTCCTGGCTAGGGGCTCGGACGAATGAAGATCATCCGGATTCATAGGCTGTACGGGCTCTTCAGCATCGTACATGTCTGATCCTGACGAATAACTCTTTTCAATCTTCGGCTCTTGTTCAGGCACGGTCATCTTGAAAAAAAGGAAGGTCAGGAATGCCTGTTAAGGCTGAATTCTGATGCTAGTGAGTGGCGGATACTAGGGCAAACCCTAAATTGAGTTTTTTTATTTGTTTACGTTTTTCCAATAAGGATGTGGGCCATATTTTAAGAAAACAACAGTAAATTGCTGTTCGGTTTAAATTTACTTAATGAATGAAAATCATTTATCCATAATAATCTAGTTTCAGCACTGAAGACGTAAGTATCGGTGATTTTCGGAGATAGTGACATCCGACACAGTGTGGTTTGTAATCTGTGCGGATATAGCAAACTTATTTTGAAGATCACAGAAGTGGAATCTGTGATGATTTCAGGTATCTTGTTCAACTGCGAAATATGGAGGCATAAGAAGTAATAGAAATCATCCAGGAACAGCAGTCCAAGGCGTCTTATTGAGATTTCCGGCGAATAAACATGTAAGTTGCGCGCTGATAAGGAGGATTAGGGCTCGGAAAAATGCATGATTCCGAACCGAATTGAAATAGGGCTTTCTATTCTTGCTTTCTAGTTTTGAGTGCCTGGTACTCTTCATATTCCTCTAGTACACTGTAATCCACATCTTTGACTAGCAGCTGCCTGCAAGGCCACAGAGAGAGCCCCCAAGCTAGCAATCCGGATTTCCGGACCACAGTTATGAGTGGCAGCCACGTAGCACCGAATACTAGACCAACCAGGTAGCCAACGAAGACCTGTGGTCCCGTATGATAATATAGGTAGTAGCGGCTGTAAGAAGTGAAGATGGATAGATTTAGAACACCAAGAATGCGTAAAGTCCTGTGCGCAGCCGAGATTCCCGGCGCGGTCAGACTCTGCACAATTACGATCATGGCAAAATAACCCATGTACTGGGAGTGTGCGGATGGCATACCATACGAGTCTACCGGCATGTTGGTGACCGGGGACGAAGGCCGGGGCTGCTTAATGATGAGCTTCACAATTCCATTCACAATCTCACATACGACTTGGCCGCCGCCTACCCAGAGGGAGTCTGCTGTTCGGCGGCACAGGAATACGGTGAGTAGCGCGACGCACAGAAATATGGGCACGAGAGACGCAAACGCACACGCAAGTCCCAGCACGTCACCTGGCTCATATAGGACGGTTGTGGCTTCCGGTGCAATGCCCTTATACGTGCCTTCGGCAACTACCGGAGCCGCGCGTATATCAGCAAACTCCTGGGCAAATTCCAGCGAGACTTCGCCGAGATAGTTTGACATACCAGAAGCAGGCAGGGATGGTATCACATGATACCCCCCCACCTTCGCGTTATGACCCCGCCGCCGTGGGCTGCTCGGCCAACGAAGCCGGTCTACTTATAAGTGGTCACTGTATAAGGGAATTCTCCTCTATATATCTATTTTTTTCTTCTGGATAGCACAATTGAATTCAAACTACTTCTTCGACCCCTTCGTCGTCGTCAACAGGTGTTATTTTCTCTTCAGCAGGGTCGCCCCTCATTACCATATTCGCGAACTTTTCACATGCTTCGGTAACTTCCGGGTCGGTGGAAGACTTATGCAATTCACGAATGATGTAATATACGTGTTTTTCGCGCAGCATATCACGTCCTACTTGGGAGCTGCTCAGAAGAAGCAGTGCTGCCACTAGTAGTAGGCATACTTGTGGTTCAGGTTCACGCTGCTTAGACTCGTGCGCCTCCCTCTGTACCACTGGTGGGAGCTTGGAGAAGTCATCATCGTCCATGGATTCCGAGCCCTTTAGGCGAACCATAATGGCCTCAAGGAGAGGAGTATCCACGGCCAGTGGCCCATGAACGTTTACATCAAATAAGCAGTTCTTGATCACCGATGCGAGAGCCATTCGCCGATTCAGCGACGGGCTGGCTAACTGGCCGTACATTTGAGGTAACAACCTGGCCACCTCAGGGGCGTCTACTCGACCAAATTCTGCCATGGCACAAACGACAAAGTCGAAATCCTCATCCCCAACGTTGGCCGGCCTGGCGGTTGTGAGTGCTAGTGCAAATAGAAGGGGGCCCTTCAACGCTGCCAGAGTATCCTGTTCTCGACTGATATTATTGAGAAGCATGGCCACGTACTTCACGTAGCTCGCTTTAGGCGACGCACTTATGATTTTGGCAAATCCTTTCACAGCATTTGCATCAGATGCGACCTCTGATCTAATTGCAGCATCATCAGTTAGATTTACCAATGCAATGCTCGCGTTCTGAGCACTCCAGGCGTCCTCTGTCTGAAGGGCAAGCTTTTTCAGGGCTCGAACGCCCTGAAAATCGTTCTCTTTGAATAAATAAGATTGCCCGGCAGAGGCAGGCGTAATTGGCAAAATGTTTTCTAGAGCCACGCGGTTAATTTCCGCAGAAGGAGACCCAAGAAATCCCACTAATTCTTGGAAACTCATTGTGCCTGTTGCCAATTTAATTTTTTTCCTCAACCCTAAGCTACCTGCATATATACACAGCGAAATAAATTAGTAGAGGGTGGGCGAGATGGGAATCTCACTTAACGTTATCGAGTGGGCCATTCGACAGATGAAACTATTTACCCCTTACCCAACCATCTCGTGCCTTCCTTCTGTAGACAGCAGCAGTTAGAGCCAGTTCAAAGGGTTCTATTGATACGCAGCTCGAACCCTGACCTAGTTTCTAAAGTTGGACATTTGTGTTCCACTTTGCATCCCCGAGCCCAACATGACGTCGTTTAACAGGTTGCAAAACCGTGTCATGTATCTAAAAATAAAAGAAAGGAGAGGGTGGCTGTGATACTTATAAATAGAACAAGTCCACTTCAGAGCTAATAAATTTAGGTGCTTGAGTGGCTTTTTTTCGCAAAAAAGTTGCCTGGCTTTGCTGCTCTTCGTTCCGACTTTTGTGGCAGTCTTATCCGATATGCGCAGCTTTTGCTTCCGGTATGAATGCAAGGGCAGCTGTTCGCCTTTAAACCGGGCAAGGGTACACCTTGTAAGTTAAGCCACACACCGATCTTCCGATTTACTCAGTAACGTCGACCTAACAGGTCTCAGTAATCGTGCTATCAGGTAGTTTTGAGGGTCCCCATACTCTTTGGTTCTACGGGTAGCGCGATACCGGCTAAATAGACACGTTGCTGCTTCGCTCTTTCCAGCATCTGTCTTGCCAACCACTCTGTATCACTCGTTGCCATTGTACCATTGATGCCGGAGGCTGACAATTATTCCGTCGACAGCGT
The DNA here is from genome assembly GCA_030490775.1 of Starmerella etchellsii. Lineage (NCBI taxonomy): Eukaryota > Fungi > Ascomycota > Dipodascomycetes > Dipodascales > Trichomonascaceae > Starmerella > Starmerella etchellsii. Next base: position 17,104 of record JAMSGL010000006.1, read on the forward strand.
CTCAATTGTCGACCCCAATTTTGATGAGGACACTGTCTCGCCACTACCGTCAAGTCTGGCCCAACAATTAATTGATCGAAAGCCGTTCTCTTCACCACAGAAAAACTGCAATCATTCCCGTCAGGGAAGCGACACAGACAGTGATGCAGGGCTCAGTGGAGATTTTACCGACTCACCTGAGGCACTAGTATTCGGCTCTGCAGGGACTTCAAGCATATCTAGCCAGTCATCACTGTCAGGCGTCTTGTTTCATTCATCACCGAGTAATAGTGGCAGCACCAGTAGCCAGAGTCTCGCATATTTGAGGGATACTCAGAGCCACACTGGGTCGACTAACTTCTCTTTAAGATCGACTACTGGCAAATCGAGCAAATCCGAGCTGCGAAGGCTCAAATCGCAAGCAAGCAAATTCGCATCACGGCACAATGCTGGTAAGGCAAATTTTTTGCGCTTGACACTTTTGCCATTTCTTCGTCGTCACCAGATGGGTGTGGTTGCACCGGCCGCTAAAGAGCTCGCGCTTGCTCATAAAGTTTTTGCCCTATGGTGGGAAAAGCTTTTGGATGTATTCAAGAGTAATTTCAAACATGTCAACGGTGTGGATCGCGATGCATTTGCTGAGGCAATTTCCTCCTTAATGAGCCGACCAGAATGGCTCGATTACCAGATGCAACAGCCGTACGAGAGCCTGCTTGCGCATACAACCCATTGCGTTCTCTCGAGAAGCGCAGCGACCCGTGCACTTACCATTTCGCAATCTGCATTCACAGGCAAGGTGCTTGGATATGCTTATAACTATCTACCTGGGTTTGCCGGTTACTTACTTCAATTTATGGAAGTCTCGCCATCAGCAGTTGACCGCATCATGGCATCTCTTGCTGGTGGATTATTGAGTGCCGATTCTCCATGTTTTGCATCCATCCCCGCGCACCTAACCGGGCTTATTGGCTCAACTGTGTTAGAAAACCATAAGCCAGTGCGGTCGTTTGGGGATAACTACCAAGGCTGGGAGCGTCATTTCACAGTGGGGTCTGCAATTTTTGCTAGCTTCTTCAAGCACTATTGTATGCTCCAGTCGCAGAATCTCCCAGTAGATCACCGTGCTGACACAGAGTTCTTGGAAAGTGATGGGATGTTCCGAACGGTGAATTACTGGGAAAGTGTCGTGCTGTCGACTCCAGGTATGATTTTGATTCTCGCTGCCGTGGTGAATAATCTTGAGCAAGCATCAAATGATCTGTGTCGACAAATAGGGCCTCGGAATTCCAATCCATATGCATATCGCCACACGTCTTCATCATCGTCCATCCCGGGAAGACAGGGAACTCAAATTCCACTAGAGCGAGGTCGTGCTGATCAGCTGAAGATTTTTGCTTCACTTCGTGACGTTTTGCATAGCGATGACAACACAGTGCCATATTTTTTGGCATTCAGCCGCACTTTTGATCGTATTTTTCGAGCCGTTGCTATGGAAACTCAAGTGTACGATATGAAGCGGTGCGTCGCCGTGTGCGATATTGCTGACGAGTGGTTTGCATCTCTCTTATGTGTCAACACGACTAAATCGTCCTCGGTTCGGGACATGTATGCCAACCTCATGGTGGACTGGTCTTTTTGGCTCCAGGTCGCCAAACGCATGTTGACTTGTGATAACTGCCACACAAAAATTCGAGCGGTTAGTTTCTTGTTCAATTTATGGCCTTATATCCCTAACACCGACAGCAAGACCTCTTCCGAGTCATTTTCTAGTGACTCTAGTGTACTGTGGGAGGTGACAAAGTGGATTCTAAGCCCTGAGATTTGGTACCATATGTTCTGTCACTGGAGCCCACTGGTGCGCTCTTACTACCAGCGATTCTTGTGCTATCGCATTGCCTCGGTTGGTAATGCGTCGACGTGGTACCTTGACGTCGACACGTCGCAGTACATTGCTGAGTCGCGAGAGATCCTGAAAATGCGGCTTGCTGAGACGTATTTATGGTGTCAGTATTTGGAAAAGAAGACAGGAATGAAGCCGGAGCTGAGCCCATCGCTGCCAATGCCAAGACTCCGAGTTGGAATTCGTGGAATGGGCTTGCCCCTGGGACTCGCTACGAAGCCAGAAGCAAATCTCACGCGCGTTTATCCTTTCGATGTGTATGATAGTGTGGCTTATCTCCAATCTGACTTTGGCAAGGAAGAAACTGTTCATCCGGCTCCTTCCTCGTCTTCGAGCTTCAAGTCAACAGTTTCTACTGTTAAGGCAGCGGAGTCTATCAACACGGATAAACCTGAAAGCGTGTATCAATCAGAAGGGGATGTTGCGAAGAACGTGGGTTCATCTGGGCAGTCTAGCGCAGGTGTCACAAGTAAAATGGAGGATTTCGATTTCAGTGAAGCTGATGGTGAAGGCTCTGATCAAGTATCGACCAATGACTCACCGTCGCCATCGCAGTCACCATCGCAGTCGCCATCGCGGACTCCATCATCACAGTCGCGGTCACAATCACCGCAACATTCTCCTTTGGAGTCCTCATCTTCATCGCTCCTGCAGCCAACGATTAACTTGCAGCCTCCTAAATCTCCACAGGGGAGCACCACCCAAAGCACTCTTAAGATGAGCCCTCGCACACCAGCTAAGTCACCCAAGAGTACTTTGTCGACACCATCTAGCGTGAGTCCCAAGTCCTCGCCTCTTTCATTTTTCCGTAAGCTTTTGCCCCACCGTAAGACGAGTCCCGGAGTTGACTCGTCGCGCGATGGCAATCAGCGCCTTGATGATCCATTTGGAGCTAGCGGAACTTCCGAAACGCCTCAGAAAGCCCGATCATTAGCACTCCCACCACCACCACAGCTCACAGAGCTGCGGCCGGATGTTGTACGAGCACCGTTCAAATTTACGATGGTTCCGACGCCTATTCGCCCTCCTATGCGCAGCGATCTCGCGATCCCACGCTTGCCATTCAGCCCCGATTTTGGCGTACAGAACTACGCGATCGACGAGAGCGGACGAACTCCGCAAATGAATCTTTCGATGTGGAACTATGGCGGCCGCTCTTTGGCAGAGTGGAGTATTGAGGTGATCTGTTTCGAGCGATTTGCCCAGGATCAGCGGCGTACGACGCTTGAGATGTTTCCGATGCCATTTATGATCACCGAGATTCCATGGCGTACCATTGGCTGATCTCATAGCCAAGTCCATCATTTTTCTAAATGCATACTTTCCTTATTTATTTGTGTATATATAATTAATGTCAATCGTGAAGAGGTGTTAGTAGACCATCGTTGAGTGTCACGCTGGCGTCTTCATGATGGTCATTTGCGCTCGGCGATGCAGCGCGCTTCTCCTTTGACAAATCGGAGAATGGCCCTGTTTGACGCAGTGTGGGTTTCGGCAAGTTCAGGTACACAAACAGAGCTACACTGCCAAGACCCACGACGCTAGCGAGAAAAACAGCTGTGCTACCAATGAGGGTCGAGAAGATGGGGAAAGTCTTTAAGAGCCACCGCAGGCCGTGAAGCTGGACCTCGAATACAAGGTCTGCCTTTGATACCAGTATGTCTGGAGGCAGGGTGAGCAGCAAATAAGGACTATGTGTATTCGGTCGGCTCGTAGTGCGCCAAAGCGGGATTTCTACATCGGACTCTTCCGGCACGAGACCTAGCACATATAGTGGGGAGTAAACGAAGCGTGAGATCTTCTCAATGGTAGGGCTTTTGTAAGGTAAAAGACCCATCCGCTCGACACTGTTCAGATCGAGGTTATCCGGAACTTTGGCCTTGTTCCAGGACTGCGAGCTTAGCGCCCCACGCACGACAAAGTTCCCCATGTCTAAGTTGCCTTGGCTGCGCGGCAGCCGCAGCTGGAGATCAATTGAGTAGTCCTGACCAGAGAAATCCGGGACCGTACTCAAATCTACGCTTGCAACCAGATGGGGCTCGCCTGGAGCGAACGTCGAGCTGCGCACGGTCTTTGCGACGAAGTCCACGGGTATGGACAGCAGATACTCAGGCAGCAGGAAGTGGCGGAGCAAAAGAATTGGCACCACAGATAAAATGGCTATGGAGAATAGCGTACTCGCTATCGTACTAAACAAGACGCCATACTTCAGTGCCTTGATGACGAGCCTCATACATCAGGTTTGATGGTCGGTCGTGGTGAGGTGCCGGTGTGTGTGTGTAACTTGTGTGCAGTTAGGGTGTCAGCTAGATTTCCGGGCAGATCCGACCCAACGAAACCGTCCACCGGAAGCATATTTTATCTGTTTAGGCATTCAGATTGTGCAGTATAAAAAATATGATAAGATATACTTTAAATTTTTTTTTTTTGTTTGCTGTGCTGTGTGCTTCATTTTGTTTACATCCCCTACTTCCCAACCACCTCCTACCTGCAACCTTACCTGGCACTGATGAGTTTGCCGGATGAGCGAGACAACGCCGTCGACCTCGACGCTCTGCCAGAGATGGAGGACGTGAAAGGCGATTTTGATGCGGATGCAAATACATCCACCGACACAAGCGGCACCAATGACACTTCACATGATAGCACGTTTGACACGTCCCGACCAGAATCGATGCCCGCAGCACGGCGGGGATCAGAGTCGTCATCGTCTACGCCGGGAAGGCCGATCACCTCACAGCAATCCAGACGGGGTCGTGGGCTCTCGTTTCTGCCGGTACGACCCCTAGGCGCTCCAAGCCAACTCCCTGTCTCGTCGCCGCCGAAGACACCCAGTCCTCTCAAGCCGCTCGATGGGGACTCCAATTTGTCTTCGCATTCCTTCGGCAGTTCCCCAGTGGCAGCGTCTTCGCTTTCGGCACCACCAAGGGCACATTCCTCGGCCACGGTTTCTGCCGAACTTCCTTCACATATCAACGGCTCTGCCACATCAGTACCGGCACGTAAGACGGTCGCACCCACAGTGGATGACAACCAGCGACTTCTGAGTACATACTTTAGTCAACTGGCGTCCAAAGAGGCGCACATTGGCAGCTTGCGGTCCACAATTGAGGGCCTGCAGCAGGAGCTCAAGGAGGCTGAGGCAGATATGCGTGTGTTCCAGCAGAACGGATCAAAACTGGCGAAGTTTGTGAATGACCAGCATGATTTCACAACTCTCAAGCAGCGTCCCCGTTCGGTTTCCAGTAGCAGCACCGGCTCGCATCCTAGTTCGGAAGACGTCCTTGGAGCAGGACGGCGCATCGTTGCTGACATCAACACCCAGTTTTGGTCTTTCTTGGACGACGTTAAGTCAGCTACCATTGGCAATGCCGAGTTCGATGCCCGACCGCCGCCAGATCTCCCGCGGCGCTCGCCGAGCCCGCGACGGCTCAACCCGAAGAAGTCAATTCAGGATTTCGTGCGCGCACGATCACCCACTCGGTCACCGCGGCCGCCGTCTCCTTCTAAGCAAGAGCGCATCGAGCATGCCGCGAATCACGAGCTGCGCTCGTCTGTGCGTCTCAGTCGCAAACTCTCACACATCGACCTACGGGGACCACACGCTCGGACCGATGAGTAATATTTATAGCATAGAACAATTTAATTCATATCCAACAGAAAATTCTAAACACTCCAAATCAAGCTTTTGAATTAAAAATTAGTACCTGACGGTATATACATATTTGACTGGGGTCTATATTTGTGTGTGGTGTGGGAAACCTCGCCCACAAAAAAATATGGCGAAAGTGCAGAAAGCAAAAAAGCGATCTAAGGGCCAGAAACTGCGCGATGAAAAGTCAATGCAGTCGCTGGATAGAGCCATTGCAGAGGGCGGCTACAAAATCGGTACAGTATCAGCACCACCACCTGTTAAAGAGGAGGGCTGGAAGGATGCCTTCAAGAGCATGGATGCTCTTGCTAAGAATTCGACAACGAAACCTCATAGATCGCGCAAAATCGATCCAGGCACGCTCGCTAATCTCTTGTCTGGAATTGATAGCATCAATGTAGATGGTTCTCAGCAAAAGAAGGCACCTGACGCAAGCAAAGTCGGTTCAAATGAACCCGTTCAAACTAAACTGGCATCAAACACACCAAGGAGGGCCGATGCCCCTAAACTCTCAGTACTCGACATTGAAATCTAATTTATTTATTTATAAACATTGCACATCTCTTCTTCGCCAATGGGTGCTTGGGCTCTAGGGTAGCGACCAGCGTCTGTTTCTACCGCCAGGTTGAGAAAGAGAGGCCCACATAGATGGCTCACGGATCTCTGAACCGGCGTAACTTCAAGGGCCTCCAGCTCAACTCGGCTGCTCTCGCATCACCTGTACCGGATGTGGCCGATATTAAAACTGCTGCGGATGAGGCGACTGTGCGCCGCGGTTTGCAAGCACCTAATCCAGATGTGAACGTTGACATTTTCAAGATTGATTCCAACGACATTGAAACGATTCGTGAGCTTGGCTACGGCCAAAGTGGTTCTGTGAGTAAAGTCTTGCATAAAGACTCTGGTCTATACATGGCGAAGAAGAGCGTTTTCCTTGACGCTCGCGACGACCATCGCAAGCTCATCGTCAACGAACTTGCAACGTTGAAAAGTTGTGACTCAGACTACATTGTGAGATACTATGGACAATTTCTTGACAAAAGCCAGGTTGTCATGTGCATGGAATTCATGGATTGTGGGTCGCTGGACAAAATCTATAAGAGGCTCGGCCCGCTACCCGAATCAATTCTAGAGCATGTCAACGCAGCTGTCGTAGATGGGCTGGTATATCTGAAAAATCTGAAGGTGACTCATCGTGACATTAAGCCGTCCAATATTCTTGTAAACCACGCTGGTCAAATCAAACTCTGCGATTTTGGCGTAAGCGGCGTGCTTATCAACTCAATGGCTCAAACTTATGTTGGGACCTCTGTTTACATGAGTCCTGAACGGATTCAGGGTGAAGGCTATACTGACGCTGGTGATGTCTGGTCCCTCGGCCTGAGTTTGGTGGAGCTTGCGAGAGGTAAGTTTCCAATTGCGGTTTCGGATGACGAGAACATGGCAGCAGCACCATTCGAGATCTTACAGAGCATTGTAGAAGGACCAACCCCAGAGCTTCCGTCCAACGCGTCCAGTGCCTTCCGGGAGTACGTAGCATACTGCTTAGAAAAGGACCCCAAAAACCGAATTAAGGTGAGACAGCTGAAAAACGCACCATTCTACATCCGTGCCCGCGCACAACCCAATCCTTTGCCGCGGTGGGCAACCTCTCTCGAGAGATTATAGCATATACAGTAATCAAGTACATACTGCCAGTATACGAGCTTTCACGATACAGACGTATCTCACGCTTATACAGATATAACTGGAATTGCAAATGTAGAGATTCGGACTCACTCTAGATCTTTTCACCATAGGTGCTATCAATTATATCATCAATTTTTGTGGAAGGCCCACAAACACACCTTCAGCTGTCATGTATGTAGACTTATCTTTTACCCTCGCCCAGTGTTCCTCATTACCGTCATGTATCCTGCTAAAGCGCATGCCCGCCGCGTCGTAGAGACATATGAAAAACTCTTCAAAACCAAAGTCGACTTCGAAGTCTTCGTTGCAGGCGAACGTGCTCGCTTGTGGCCGTATAGCGACCAGGAAGTGAAGTTTCGCCAGAACCGATATTTCAACTATATCACTGGCGCGTATGACCAGAGAGACTGCGTCGCTGTCTATTCTCCGCAGGATGATAAACTTGTACTGTATCTCCCTGAAGTCAATGAGGATGACATTATGTGGAGTGGACCACCGCTATCGACTGATGATGCCTTAGCCCTCTACGATGTGGACGACGTCCAATACGTCACTAGCCTCAAGTTTGAGCAGACTAAGAAAGTCCACTCGATCGAAAAGAGTGAGGATTTTCCTTCGGTTATCCCTGATTCCCAGCTGAAGGACGCATTTGATGAGGCGCGGGTGATCAAGGACGAGTACGAAATTGGGCTTATGCGCCGCGCGAACCAGATCAGTGATAAGTGCCACCTTGCTGTCATGTCCGCGCTGCCTATTGAAACCAATGAAACGCACTTGCATGCTGAATTTGCCTACCACGCATTGCGCCAGGGTGCCAAAGAGGAGGCCTATGATCCAATCTGTTGCTCGGGGACCAACAACGGGACTCTACACTATCTGAAAAACGACGAAAGCCTCGACGGTCGTCTGAATGTGCTTATTGACGCTGGTGCATCCCATGAATGCTATGCCTCGGATATCACGCGCAGCTTCCCGATCAATGGAGTTTTTTCTAAAGAATCTCGGGAGATTTATGACCTGGTCTACAAGATGCAAAAAGAAACTATGACGCGTATTCGACCCCATGTCCAATGGTCGGATCTTCACTTGTTGGCCCACCGTATTTTGATTGACGAGTTCATCCGGCTGGGAATCTTCAAAAAGGGCAGTTCACCTATCGAGATTTATAATTCTGGAATTTCTTCGGCCTTCTACCCCCACGGTCTTGGGCATATGATTGGCATGGACACACATGATACGGCAGGACATGCTAATTACAGTGATCCGGACCCAAAGTTGCGGTATCTCCGTATTCGCAGAGCCTTGGAACCGGGTATGGTCGTCACAGTCGAACCTGGCTGCTACTTCAATGACTTTTTGCTTGAGGGTCTTGGTGGTGATAATCTCGATTTCATTGACTTTGAGGTTCTCAAAAAGTACAAGCCCGTTGGCGGTATCCGCATTGAGGATGATGTGCTCGTGACCAGCACCGGATTCGAAAACTTGACTGGCGTTGCATCTGACCCCGAGGAAGTGCAGCGGATAGTTCAGTCTGGTTTGCGTAAGGGCGCAAATGCTTTCCACAATTTGGTATAGAGAGTTGCTAATTTATCTATGTAGAGAATGGAAAGCGTCATGAACAGTTGAATAGTAAGCCTCATAGGGTTGCCGAGTAAGTAGGTCATTGATACCAGATAGCTCAAGAGTATCTTGAACTTCCGGGACAACTTCAGTGAGAATGACCCGAATCCCACGACTAAGATACCCTTCAATGAGAGAGAGCAAGTTAACTGCACCAGACGCATCACATCCTGTCATCCCTTTAAGATGAAATATCACGGCTTCTAGGTGCTGATTACGCGAGCTTGGTTGTCCAGGGTGCACTTTTGTGGTCCCGTGCATTTCTAGTCGCTTGAGTCGGTCTTCGAGCACTGTGCTGTTAGCGAAAGTGAGGGGCTCCGGGATCTTCACCACAAGCGTAGGGCTATCGCGTACTATGTCCTCGAATCCTGCACTATTCGCATTAACAAAATGTCTTGTTTGCGGGTCTTGGCTCAAAATCTGGATCCGCGGCACTGTGGCATGGCGCACAATCCGAAGCAAAGCCGTGCCAACGCCAACAGTCACGCCAGCTTCAACAGACCAAAAAAATGTAGTAAGAAACGCAACTATCATCGTTGTTAAATCACCGTATGATTGCATGCGGTAGAAAAACTTGACTTCATGAGGCGCTTCCTCCAGTAGAGAAATACCGATCGACGCAATGATCGCTGAAAGCACACAGCGCGGGAGATGATACACGATGCTCATTAGTTTGTGGGTACACAACAAGGTGACAAGTGCTGAGACGATCGCTGACATCTGAGTAGTTCCTCCGCTCAGCATATTAATTTTGGATCGACCGTAACCACCAAAGCTAGGCAGTGACCCGAAAAGAGATCCCAAAACATTTGCTGTACCCAAAGCTACAAGTTCGCGATTGCTACTTCGCAGAGCCTGATCATCAGAACCAGCGGGGCCCACGATTGACGTTCCCAAGAGTCTTATGGCAACTGTACTCTCCAAAAGTCCCAAAATACAAATGAAAAACGAGGACTGAAAATTAATCTTGAAGTCCGCTGTGTATTTTGGACGCAGCATCCACAAAAGCTCGAGTCCATCAGCATTCACGTCGCCAACGACACTCAAGCCTTTGCGGGCAAAATCACCCACTTTGCTGATTATGGTCGAGACACAGACGACAAGCAAAATATCAGGGATAAGAACAGCGCGTTTATACCCTTTCTTGTTGATCAAATACTTTTTTAGGAGCTTAAATGCAAGAAGAGCTGCTAAAGCATAGAGGGCAAATTTTGCCTCAACCGGGTCAGCACTTCGCCAGTTATGCCACGTAAATTTCACTTTTGCAAAGCTAGAAGCCTCCAATCCAAGGACCTTGTGCATTTTTTTGCTCAAACCAAGCATAGCTGGAAGCTGGTCAGCAATCATAACCACACCTACGCCAGTGATAAATCCCCGCAACAAGCTCTGAGCCAAGACACTAGTGAGGAAGCCCGTACGTAGCAAACCCAAAAATAAAACAATGGCACCGGCCATACCCGAAATTAGGGCGCTGATTTGTTCGGCATCCAAATCAGAACGACCATGCCTGTGATCTGGGTCAACGAAATAAGGAGGTGAAAGCTTGCCGATGATAAGAGAAATGGGACCTTCAGGCGATACGACCATCACTGGCACCGACCCAAGGATCGAGTAGACGAGGGGCGCGATAATAAGCCCGTATAGTCCAGAAATTGCCTCCAGATTGGCAAGACTCGTGGCATAGCTCAAAGATACCGGGATCTGAAAGCTCGCAAGTGTCAAACCAGAGCATAAGTCACCAGGAAATGCTTCCCAGCTATAATTGCGCATCCATTCGAGGGCCGGGATATAGTAAGCCAAATACCAGCCGCGGGAAACCTTCTTAGGCGGTATTGAGGAATCCACGATTATGCTCTCCATCTCGCTATCATCTGCAGATCCTACAGAGCCATACGATGGCGCGACAGCGCGATTGAGTGAGGTTCCCTCGGCTCCCTCGACAACCATTTGCGACGTCCCCCCCGATCAGCGGTTAATCACACTCACCCTGATAGGAATGAGGGTAGGGCTGCTAAACAGAAGCGTGCTAATGCCGGAACTTTAATTGGGCGCAATGTGTGGATTTTACTATCTTTGAAGTCGTAAACTTGTGTATTCGTAAATATCGTTATATATATTTTTTGCGAGTTCAGATCTTTTCAGTGATTTCAGGCACAGCTTCGAACAGGTCCGCCTTCAAACCGATATCGGCGATCTGGAAAATCGGCGCGTCCTCATTCTTGTCAATGGCAGCAATGACCTTCGCATCCTTCATACCAGCAAGATGCTGGATAGCACCGCTGATTCCAACAGCAATGTAGACATCCGGGGCGACGACTTTACCCGTTTGGCCCACCTGCAATGAGTTGTCGCAGAAGCCATTGTCGACAGCGGCACGAGAACCACCAACAGCAGCACCAATCTTATCAGCAAGCGGCAGGATAAGCTTGTCAAAGTTCTCCTTGCTCTTGAGTCCGAAGCCACCGCTCACGACGCGAGCGGCCGACCCGAGCTCAGGACGCTCGCTCTTGCTCAGTTCCTCGCGAACAAACTCCGAGGAGCGGCCCGAGAACGCAAGGTCCCTTTCCTCAACGCTCGCTTCGCCACTCTCACCAATCGCCGGGAAGGCGGACGCGCGAACGGTGAGCACTTTGACGGGCTGCGCGGTCTTCACGGTTTCCAGAGCATTCCCTGCATAAACAGGGTGCACAAACTCACTGTCGCTCTTGATCTCGATGACCTCACTGATCGGCTGCGAGTCCAAGAGACCACCTGCCCGCGGCAAGATGTCCTTGCCGCTCGAGGATCCCGCGGCTAACAGGTGACTGAAGTTCTGGCTACGCACGGTGTCAGCAAGTATCTGAGCAGCAGACTCGCTCAGTACATGATCGCTGTCGCTCTTGAAGACGAACACTTTTTCCACACCGTCATACTTTGCGACCTCCGGGGCCAAAGCGGGGGCCGACTGACCAAGGAGGACGGCAGTCACGGGGTGACCAAGGTTCTTTGCGGCAGTCAGTGCCGAGAGCGACGCAGGGGCCACTTTAGAAGCATGGTGCTCGACGAACGCGAGAGTTGATGCCAGCCTCAGGCCGGTACGAAATGTCTTGGCGAACATAATAAATGTGGGGTAAAGGCTAATTAGTCACCTGAAAAGACCACCACTTCACTTCCGCTGCCGCTCGGGTAACACCAAGCGTTTGGGCCCCAGCCTTAGACCCAAGCCTTAGACCCAAGCCTAACCTCCCAAGCCGGTAACTTCCCAAGCTGGATCTCCTAGGCTGGGTGATAGGTACCCCGGGTGGTAAGTACTTGGTTCGCCAGTGGGATGAGTGATGGTTCCCTGAAAATTGTCGACGAAATTGACGAAATCGTCCTGGATAAACTGGCTATGGACTCGATGGCCTATGAGCATTTGCAGCTAGCGTTTCCGGCTTCACAATTTTTCACCAACCTTGATGACTTTATTGTATGCAACGTTCCTGGGCATTTTCAGCAAGTGGAATGGGAAGTCATTCCCAAAGCTCATCAGCTTCTTCATGAACTCGAGCAATTCGAATTAGAGCTTGCCGTGACTCCATATGGAAACGCCGATTCGCCCGTGGACTCCTTCTTTGCCAAGCCGTTGACCGTAAAGAAACCGCTAGCCTGGCTTCTTGAAAAGTTTAGACTCAAAGATGACAAACAATACTATTTTCAGAGCCAGGACAACAACCTCAGCAGTCTAAATTGCTCGGCGCCAAAGAGTTTACCGCTGCACACGAACTTCCTAGGCCCGCAACAGGCCGCAAACCTCTGGATCGGAACGAAGGGCACGACGTCACGACTGCATAACGACAACTACGATAATATTTACATACAAGTCTCTGGTTCCAAACGAGTCTACTTGTTGCCGCCGTGCAGTGTGCGTGATGTGGATGAACAAATGCTGGAGCCAGCCACATACGACGAGAAAATGCAGCTCGTGACCGATGGAGGGCCCCGTGTGCTCTTTCCTACTTATGACCCGAGCACACAACAACCTAGGCAAAATCTATTCGTGGTGGACCTTCATGAAGGAGACATCTTGTTCCTTCCAGCTCTGTGGTACCATCAGGTGGAAATCATGACCAGTGGCCTGAACATGTCTCTCAACTACTGGCACACACCATTTGACGAAGAACGGAGGTGGTCGAGTTGGAACATGACGCGGCAGCTCATTCAGCTCATGAGGTAGTATTTATAACGAGATTGGCTGGTGCAGAATGGGCATTGATGTAGTCTCCATTGACAAGATCATTACTGTCAGCTCGAGCCTCGCCAGCAGCCAGATTGCCGACTATACCGCTTTCCACATGGCGTTTGGCCAAACGTGCGCGAGCCACCGCCTTGTCCACATCGACAAACCACGTATCCGTAGCCAGCTTCATGATATCTTTCCACTCTGGCTCATCTAGATGTACGTAGTTTCCTTCTAAAATGACAACACGCGTGTTCGGTGCCACCTCTCCGCCATCAAGCACAGGATCCTTTACAGCGTGGTCAAAAGTCGGAAATTTAACGGGCTGGCCCGGTCGTACGAGGTGCCGGGCAAGATCAACAACGCCAGCAGCATCAAAGGTGTAAGGAGCTCCACGGTACTTGACGGCCTTCTCTTCACCGATCCTTTTGGCTAGTTCCTTACGAGTGTAATGAAAACCATCCATACCAACAACCTCAGCAGGGATACCGCGTTTATTCAGCTCGTCAGTAACCAATGCCGCCGTCGTGCTCTTTCCTGAGCCCGGGATCCCAGCTAGCGAAATCAATACTCTTTCTTTGCCGTTTACAGCATTCTCAGCGCGATCTGCTAGCTCTGCCACGGAGACCATGTAGATGCACGTGATGACAGATCAAGTCGTGGGGGCACCTTGGCACTACGCAAGGTGCCCACCACGCCTGTCCGCCACCATCAATGTTTAGACCTACAGACGCAGTTTTATCACTACACACGCACCGTGTCTGCACTACATACAGTAAATGAATTCGACAGTTGACTATATATTAATTTAGAAGTCGTCGTCGGAGCTGACGTAGTCAGGGTTCTCCTTCTTCTTCTTCATCCGCTCCTTCTTCTTCTTACGAAGTTCGCTGGCACTCAGCTTCTTCTTGCGAGCAACAGTCTCGATCTTGTTGCCAAGAGCATCGTACTGAGGACCCTCATCCTCCTTAGCGCCAAGACGAGGACCGGAGCCCTGGCCAGACACCCAGTTGTGACCAGAGGGAGTCATTCTGCCGTCCTTGACAGCCCAGACCTCCTCGGTAAGCTCCTTGGTGAACTCAGCGGAGTGAGTAATGATAACGACACCACCCTCGAACTTCTTGATGGCGCGCGAGAGGGCACCCAACGAATCACGATCCAAATAGTTGGTGGGCTCATCGAGCACGATCAAGTGAGGGCGCTGCCAGGTGCAGGCGGCAAGCACAAGCTTGACCTTCTGACCACCGGAGAGACCCCGGATACGGGAGTGAGAGACCAACTCAGCCTCAAGACCGAGAAGCTCGCAGTGCTCCTCAATCTCCTTACGGGTGAGCGGGCGGAACTGACCAGAAGCCAGAGCCTCCTTCATGTCGACCTCAGCAACGGCCTTGGCGTGCGACTCCATAAGCTCGGAACGCGGGATCCAGCCGTTGTCCTGGGAGGACATCTTGGACCAGCGCTCAGACTTGAGACCAATGTTGTCACCGAGGAAGAAGCTGACCTCGTACTCGTAAGTGTTCTTGAACTTACGACGGGACAGAACCTCGTTAACACGACGGGGAGTGCCGTCGATCTTGTAGATCTTGTTCATGGCCTGCTCGTCGTTCTCGTCAATCTGACGAGAAGCACGGTCCATCGTCTCACGGTCCTCACCGGTCTGGAAACGCCACTGGATGTACTCGGAAGGAGTCTTGTCCAAGTGGTTGTCAATGTGAGCGAACGCGTGCTGCTTGACGTAGGCAATACGGCAGTTCTCGTGAGTGTAAACCTCACCGGTGGTGGGGAGAAGCTCACCAGTGAGCACGTTGATCAAAGTGGACTTACCAGCACCGTTGGGGCCAATGACGGCAATACGCGAGGAAAGCGAGCACTGGAAAGAGACATCCTGGATCTGGGGCTTGGAGGTACCCGGATACTGGAAGGAGACGTCCGAGACCTTGACGATAGCCTTCTGCTTCGTCTTGACACCCTCAAGGAAACCAGGCTCAGGGAACTCGAAGTTGACCTCAGAGGCACCGAGCTCGAAGTAGGACTTGGCAGGCGGGTACTTACGAACGAAGTCAGTGAGGTTACCCTTGTACTTGTGAAGCTTGAAGTTCTGGTAGTTGATGATGTACTGAGTGACGTTGTTCAAGAAACCAGAGTCGTGCGACACAATGATGGAGGTGATACCGCAAGTCTGCAGGTAGTTGGTGAGCCACGCAACGTTGACAGTATCCAAGTGGTTAGTGGGCTCATCAAGGAGCAAGATGTCAGCCTTACGAAGCACAGCAGTGGCAAGCGCAAGCTTCATCTTCCAACCACCAGAGAGCGAGGTGATCGGCATGTTAATCATCTCGTCGGTGAAGCCGAACTCGTTGAGCTTGGCATGAACCTCCTCCTTGGGGCCAACGGCCTCGCCACCGGTGACCATGACGTACTCGAGGACGTTGGTGTCGGAGTGGGTGCCGTCAATGTCGTGCTCGACGTAAACAGTCTTAAGCTCGTCGTTGGGGAAGCCCTCGACCTGGCCCTCGGCAATAGCGCGCATAAGAGTGGACTTACCAGCACCGTTGGGGCCGCAGAGACCGTACCGGCGGTTACGCTTGAGACGCATCTGGGTACGGTTGAGAAGGATCTTGGCACCGTAGGCAAGGGAGAACTCGCAGTTGCACAGGTCCTCTCCGTCGTCATCCTCCTCATCGAACTGAGCGGAAGTAGGGATGTTGGCGACAGCCTTCTCACGAATAGAGTCGATCACGCCATTAACGTCCTTGCTGTGAAGGAAGACAAGGAAGAACGGGCGAAGGGACTCCTGCCAGGTACCAACCTCGACGTGACGCTCGTCAATGAGGTCACCAGAGATGGCGGCGGCGTACTCGACAATCGGGTTGAACTTGGCCTCAACATTGAACGGCTTGACAAGATCCTTGATGATGGCCAAGTTAACAGAGACGTCACCAGCGGTGGTAACCTCGGGAAGAACGTCGTTCTCAATAAGAGCAACACGCTGCAAGGTCTTGATGGCACGGTCGGTAACGTTACGGGCCTCAGGGTCAGCAATGTTGGCGAAGTTGGCCTTAAGAGCAGGGTAAAGCTTGCCCAAGAAGGGAGCAACAACCTGCGGGTCGTCGACAAGTTTGCACATGTTGTCAATGATGACGGCAGACTTACGCTTGATGGAGGTATCACGCTCAGCCAAACCACGCGACAACAAGGGCACCATGATCGAAAGGGTGGCCATGGTGACCTCGGAGACGAAAGTCGTCGCACCCAAAAGGTGGACGGTCTCGGGAACCTCCTTAGGGTCAGCAATGCACTGAATCAGGGCCGGGATGAACTTGTTGATATCCTTGTTATCAACAGTCTCAGTGGCAGTAGTGATAGTGATGTGAGCCTGCTTCTTAACCTCCTTCTTGGTGTCCCACATGGCGTCGCTGAGAACGGGGATCAACTCAGGCATACGAAGGGCGACCTGGTCACGGGCGACGTGAACAAGCTTCGAGATAGCCTGCAAAGCAGCAACCTTCTCAGTCCACTTGTTGGTCTTGGCAACACGCTCAGTAAGGTGAGGGAGGATGGCCTTGATCGAAAGAGGGGTGATAGCACCAGCGACACCCACGATAGCCTCGCGGGCGAGCTCCTGAACCTCCTTCTTCTTGTCACCAGCAAGCTCAAGAACAGCACTGGAGAGACCAACAAGGAAGGGCTCGGTGGAAACGGTCACAGAGCCCTTGGAGATGGAGTTCACGGCCTCAAGAGCGTTGAGACGCTTGACGACGTCCTTCTTGTCAGCCAAGGCCTCCTTGAGGTGAGCGAACAACTCAGTGGGAACATCCTTCTCCTCAGTCTCCGAGTTGAGAAGCTGGGCCAACGCATCGGCGCGCTGGGGACGCTCCTCATCGGGAGAAATGAGGAGGTTCTGAAGGAGATCCTTCAGCACCTGCTCGGTCTTCTGGTTCTCGCGTGCGGCAGACATACTGAGAATACCAGAAAAAATATGGTAAGGAAATTGTGCTCTGGGAGATCAGGGTATTTAACTTCGTGAAAAATTTTTTATTAAGTAAGATTTTTCACTAGGGTTGCACGTAGGGTCTCCGGGTTTTTTCCACCACGTGAAGAAAAGTGGCAGCAGGGAAGCCATATTAAATCAATATTCATTGGATGGCACGACTGGATATTGAACTTTGAAGCCTAGTATGATTTTTTTTTTTGGAAGCACACCTGAAATACATAGTATATTTTAAAATATCTAATCTTTCTTTGGTGTCTGGCCGTACGTCTGGTAGTATTGGTAGTATGGACTTTGCGGATTTTGCATCTGGGAGAGCTGGGCCGCTTGAGCAGCCTGGACAGCCTGCATGTACGCTGCATATTGCTGTTGCGAGTACTGGGGATACTGGTTTTGTCCCTGGCTCTGGCTCTGATTCTGTTGCGGGAATTGACTCTGGTAGTACTGCATATAGTACTGTTGATACATCTGCTGTTGCTGCGGCGTCATTCCCTGCCAAGAATAGGGGTAGCCGTAGGCTTGCGCAGCATCAGCCGTATCGGGAACTTTGGGGCCAGCCTGAGTTGACGGGGTCGTGGCAGGCGACGCTTGAGCAGGTGTTGCCTTAGTGGATGACGCGTTGGCAGGGGATGCTTCGGCAGAAGGTGGTTCAGTGGAGCTCTCTGAGTTTTTCGTCTCAGATACTTCAGGCTCACTAGACGACTGTTCGGAAGGCTTTTGGGAAGTCAAGGGGGGTAATTCCTTACTCTCGTTTTTGGCTTCGTTGGACTTCGGTTTGAGATTGGCCTTAGAAGAAGTAGCAGCTTTGATGGATGGGGTCTTGGCAGATTTTTGAGCTTTCTGCACTGAAGGTTCACCATTGGCGTACAGTGCGATATCAATTTGCTGGGGAATCGGCTTGATTTCCGTGCCAAGTTCTTGTTCAATGCGGAATAGGTTGAAGCGGTCCTTGGTACCAATAAGATTGATTGCCAATCCCATGTGCCCGAACCGGCCTGAGCGACCAATGCGGTGCAGATAAGTCTCAGCCTGTTTGGGGAAGTCAAAGTTGATCACCACATTAACGGCCTGGATGTCAATGCCTCGAGTCAGTAAATCAGAACAGACAAGGTTTCGTGTACCGCCATTACGGAACTCGTGGAAGACCTTATTGCGTTCACTTTGAGGCATCCGCGAGTGCGAGTAGTAGCATGAGTAACCCAGCTCAGTAATTTTGCGAGCGAGCAGCTCGACACGCGCAGCCGAATTACAGAAAATGATTGACTGGTTGATCTGAAGTTGTGAGAAAAGAGTATTCAAACAACGCAATTTCTGGTCTTCCTGAACAAACGCATAGTACTGCGTTACGCCCTTGAGCGTCAACTCATCCATCAGGTTCGCTAGGAACGGGTTTTTCATGTTTTTGTCCATAAACTCCTTGACACCAACAGGGAATGTTGCCGATAGTAACACAATCTGCGGTAAGTTCATCAACTTCAATAGATTCTGGATAACATCGCCAAACTCAACGCTAAGAAGTTTATCAGCCTCATCCATAGCCAGCATCTTGACCTTGCTCAAGTCAGCAACACCTCGTTTGGCCAAATCGAGTAGACGACCTGGGGTGGCAACGAGAATGTGCACGGGATCATTTAACCGCAAGATATCGTCCTTCAACAGAGTGCCACCGGTGGTGATCATAACGTTGAGGCCCAGATGCTTGCCAAGAGTGCGCACGACAGCTGAGGTCTGGAGGGCAAGTTCTCTAGTGGGAAGTAAGACCACGGCCTGAATGGAGTCTACATTCTTGGATGTCTTTTCGAGCATCGGGATTGTGAAAGCAGCCGTCTTGCCGGTGCCGTTCTTGGCTCGAGCAAGTACGTCACGGCCCTCCAAAGCCTGCGGAATCACCTCCTCCTGGATGGGACTTGGCTTCTCGAAGCCAGCCTCGAAAATACCCATGAGCAGGTTGCGCCCAAGGCCCATATCTTCAAATTGCGTGCCCTTGGTGGCGGTCACATCCTCAGTCTTCGGACGAGTATCTTTCTTAGGTGGATTCGACTGGGCTCCTTCTAGAGAAATAGCGCCGAGCTTACTGGTTACTTGCTCCACGCTGCTCATTAATATTGGCAGTGAATTTTATAATGGGGGCTCGCTGCTGATAATTGAAATGTGAATGTGGATTAGGGGGAGCTCTCACCCCACCATGCCACAATGACAACCTGAACGAAACCAAGACCTACCATAAATATCTAGAATAAATATATTGTTACCCGAGATTTCCAGGGAAGTTTTTAGGCTGAGGACATTTCAGCGCTTACCCTCCTATGTTCTCCGCTTGCCCTTGCTCGTTCATGCTGTGCCAGGTCGATGTTTCTTTCGGTCACGGCCCGTGGCTGGTTATTGCTCGAATTTTCAGATGCTAGTCCGTGCTCAGTCTCAGAATTCACAGAGCCACCTCTTAGGTCTCGAAGGCGGCTCACAATTTTACGGAATAGTTCCTCGACCTCAGGCTCAGCCTGCTGGCGACACAGCGCCGTGAAGCACTGCAGAATCTTGCTTGCGCATTTCTCATCGATTTCATTCTCTTCGAGCACCTGCAATATCCTAGGTGCGACTGGGATTACCACGACATCACGGTATGCTTCAAGAACCCGCTGTCGAATACTCAATTTCGGGGCTTTGCGGTGGGTCAGACGACTCGATGTGGATGATCCTGGGTACCAATACTGCTTTGCAGCTCTTTTAGTTGTGAAAACTTGGCCTTGACCTTCGAATTCAAGCTGCAAGGGCAAAAAGATTGCCTCCGAGTATATCAAAGTCTTGCTATGAAAGTTGGTCCACGACTCAGCAAGACTCTCTGGGGTTTGATGCTGTGGAGCGATGGATGACGCCCGCAAGCCAGTGCGCAAAAGATCATCTACTTTGCGTAAAATTCCGAGACTTGTACCATTGAGGGCGTGATGGGCGCTGAAATGCATGACCACAAGAATGTTTACATCCTCGACAGGTATACGAAGAGCCTCATCACGGGAGAAAACGGACTGAATTCTCAATGTAAGAAGTGACCATGAACTGTCAAGAAAGGAAGTTGCCTCCTCCTTGGTCTTGAATGAGTGGAGTGAAGTGACCGCTGACTGGCCATTTGTGTTCGCTTGACTAAAGCTGTAGACTGTTCCTTCGCTAGCGAGAGTAGAGTTTGATGCTGAGCTGCTCAGCACCGCAGCTGGTGAGTCACGCTTCCGAAAACTTATGTGAGGATGATGCAGGTGATGATGATGCAGAGAAAGTCCAGAATGCGAGTCGCTCGACTGGATCGGGCTGTTGGCCTGACCAATGGCCGCGATTCGGTCCAGCTCTCGTGTGGACTCGCCACGAACCATGGGTGAGCGGTCACCAAGAGAAGGTCGCGACGGCATGCTAAGATCAGTTTTTATGCGAAGGTTTTTTAAATCGGTCTTCGACTGCTTGAACATTTTCGACTTGAGTGTGTTTGACGTCGACGAAGCCGGGCTACTCGGTAAATTCTTGCTGCTGTCCGTGACATGTGGCTCTGGTGAGTCCGCAAACATGGACTCGCGGTGTGATTCTTTGAATGGATCCTTGAGTTGGCTTTGCTTATATTTAGACGTATGCACACCCACGGATGCAGCTGTGGATGAGAGCTTAGCGCCAAAAACAGCCAAATTGTGTTTTCCCTTGGACTTGAATGGTCGCGCTTTGTCTCCTGTGGATGGGCTTTGCGGTAGATTTCCTGTGATTGCCGAGGGCACTGATGGCAAAGGGGACTCCGGACCAGCCAGGCCCTTTGGTGGCACGTACGATCCGTAGGCATCATCGCTCTGGCCCCTCGCCCGAAGACTATCAATGCTCGGCGACTGGCGCAATTTACTCATGGTCCATAGATAGATAACGCGCCGACCTTAGATTAGTCAGTGGCGCTGCTCCTATAATAGACGATGCAGTCCCTGTTATATTAGTAGAGGGTATCTCAAATAAAACTTCATAAAAGAGTCTATTTAAGATATCAAAACGTTTATATACATACCTTTTTGAGGCTTCCAACTCTGGATTTTTAGCAATGTGTACGCACAGGACCTTCTTACAATCTCGTCGTCATACGCAAATAAGGCTATTAATGTTCCAAATTATAGTGTGTAAAATCGTCTCTAATTTCATTCTTTAAGCATATTTGTCGAGCAAAGATGCCCGCAATTTATTCTCTGCCTTGGTGGTTTCGCGAATCTAGAAACCCTGCATCTTGATGTCCAATGTCAAGGCGGTACTGCTGCAGATCTGCCTTCTTATAGGCTTCTTCGTGTTTGCACGGGGTTTCCTGCCGCCAACACGCACAAATTTAGGCCTTTCTACGAGTCAGCCGGCCGTTGAGGCCCAGTTCAACCGCCTCGTCTTCATGGTTGTAGACGCTATGCGGAGTGACTTCGTGTTCTCGGAACAGTCGCAGATGCACGAAATTCACAGCCTGCTAAAAAATGGCCATGGTTATGGCTTCACAGCGTACTCTGATCCTCCGACAGTGACACTGCCGCGCTTGAAGGGACTAACTACGGGTGCATCAGCTAATTTTCTAGATGCGGTCATCAACATCGCTGAGTCTGACACCGCATCCACTCTCGACAATCAAGATTCATGGATTGAGCAGTTATATGCGCGGAATAAAACTATGCATATGTATGGTGACGATACTTGGCTCAATCTATTTCCGAGCAAGTTCTCTCATTATGACGGCACTGCCTCTTTTTACGTGGCCGACTTTACTGAGGTTGACAATAATGTGACCCGTCACTTGGGACGTGAGTTGAGCTCAAGCCAGTGGGATGTGTTGATTCTACATTATCTTGGCCTGGATCATATAGGTCACAAAGGTGGGCCTTCCAGCCCACACATGCCAGGAAAGCAGCGAGAGATGAGCGCTATAGCATCTCGAATTTACGAAAGTCTGGATGATTCCACATTATTTGTGATTTTAGGTGACCATGGTATGAACGATGTTGGTAACCACGGTGGTGCGTCTGATGGTGAAACTTCAGCTGCAATGGCGTTCTTTTCCAAGAAATTTGATAATAGAGTAAGCTCGCCATTACCGGTTGACGAGAGCTATTCTTATTACTCCAAAATCCGCCAGGTGGACCTGGTAACAACACTAGCGGTGTTAATGGGAATTCCAATTCCTAAAAACTCTCTTGGTGTACTCATATCAGACTTTCTCCCTTTATGGTCAGTAAAAGACCAAGAGACCCTTCTCAAAACAAATTGTCGTCACCTCGAGCTTGATGATTGTAATTGGCTTGCACTCAGAGAGCAACAGCAATATCTGTTCCGTACAAGCTCAAAGCATATTCTACCCTACATGTATATCGGAATCGGGATTTTAGGCATTGTGTCACTGATTTGTTTCATTTGCTGTTGCAAAATCGTTAAAACCACTCGATGCAGAGACCTGGTACTGGCTATATGGTGGGTAATAGTTCCAGCTCTCTATTTCGCTGGGATGATGGGTAGTTCTACTGTTGAAGAGGAACACTACATCTGGTTTTGGTTGCTGAGCGCGCTATTGACAGTTCTCCTAGTGTGTGTCCCACCTGGTCGTTATCCGCTATTGGGGCTATTCATTTGTTTCCGAGTGATGCGCGGATGGAACAGTCCTGGTCAGAAATGGGCGGCCATGACAGATGCCGTTGATGTTCTTGCAGCTCACCCCAATTTGAAGCTTGCTGCCGTATGTTTGACATTCCTATTCGTCACTAGTGATGGGTTCCGCAAACCGTGTTTGAAGCGCCCTCTTCTATTATGTGCAGCTGTTGTTTTTATGACATTCAAGTTAAATGCTGAAAAACATCCTGTAAGTTTGTGGTGGATGATATGGCTCGCGAGATTTGGTATGGCTTGTTCAGTGGGAGAAGCCCTGCTTGGTCGCTATACGCGTGAGGCCTTGACAGTTTTCTGTCTCATGCAAACAAAGCAAGAGAATATTCCTCTCTGGATTTTTATCGTGATGTCCCGCCAAGCATTAATTAGACTCAAACAAATTGCGACCTCGGAAATTATGCAAAATTCACTTGCTTTGGTGGGACTATGTTTTGAATATGTCTCTTTTTTCGCTATTGGAGGCTCGAATTCAATAGCATCTATCGATTTATCGAACGCCTACAATGGGGTAAGTGGGTACAATATCCCACTGGTAGCACTATTGACCTATCTCGGTAATTGGGGTCCGTCTTTATACTTTTCGTCGATTGTCTTCTCGACAAATCAAAAAATATTACGCGTATGGTTTTACAGTGTTGCACTGCTATCAGTCGCCGTTGCATGTCTAGTTTTGCGCCATCATCTGTTTATTTGGACAGTATTTTCCCCAAAGTTATTGTATGTTGGAGCTTGGCTTCTTTTCCATGAAATTTTTGCCACGAATATAGTCGCAAGTTTTCTTTAAATTATGTACTTAAATTCGCTTGTATGCGATGAAACTGTCCAAATTGGAAAGCGCGTCTAAAGCCTGTTCTCGCTGAATCTCATCTGATTTGGGGACAGACTTTAATGTTCTTTTAAGTAGTGGCTTGAGACTTTGCAGTCGATCATTAAGACCCAAATTAACATATTCGTTTTGATTGTACTCAGCCTCATTGTCGCCATGAATATCGAACAGGCTATTTAATGCATCAATTTGAGCCTCCGCATCTCCATTTTCAAGCATGAGGAAAATCAATTTGGTGGTTTCTTGAATACGACCACTCTGGCTATTAGCAAGGACAACCACCAATGATCTTGCGATAGAGATCCACTCTAGGTTGGATTCATTATAAAGTACCTCGACCCTGTTAAGCAACTTGT
This sequence comes from Starmerella etchellsii, assembly GCA_030490775.1. Classification (NCBI taxonomy): domain Eukaryota; kingdom Fungi; phylum Ascomycota; class Dipodascomycetes; order Dipodascales; family Trichomonascaceae; genus Starmerella; species Starmerella etchellsii. Next base: position 40,964 of record JAMSGL010000006.1, read on the forward strand.
AGACAAGGTCATGGAACTGCTGTGTTTGAGCTAGGCCTGGTGACTGGACTAATGTAGAGCCTAGTAGTCCCAAGGAAGAGCTCACAAGCTCTGTGTCAGTAAGATCACCAAAACAATTTGTAATTACCACATTGAAAACAGTCTCGGCATCCTCTACCCATTGATAGCTTAATGCGTCCAATGACCACCCGATATTATTGAGTACGCTCACGGCTCTCAATTGGTACTTTTGACCAGGTAACAAGTCCACGAGAATGGGACCAACTGAGTTGACAATGGAAAGCACTTGCTCCAATTCATTGCTTTGAGCAGCAATTGTAAGCAGCTCAAGGCAAGTCTGGACACTTTTTACGTCATCCCGAGGCACATTTTTCAAAAATTCGCAGATCTCTTCACAGACTTTCAACATGTCAGAATCACTAACAAGAACTGCGTTAAACTCAATTCCAATACCATATAATTTAGTGATCCACGTTGGGGATGCAGTAGCTTTGGACTTGAGAGTCTGTACAGTCTCCTTATCAAAGAAAGGTGTGATTTCCTCACCATCAATATCCTCCGATATGTAATATAACATCTCAAATGCGGTCATATAAGTTCCTGGAGAACTGGACTGCTTGTTGGTACCGACCGCCAAAGCCAACTGAAGTGCAGATTCCCAGCCCGAGACGTCGAAGGCGGACATTATTATTCCAGCAATAAGCCCAAACATGTTTTCCAACAGTGTGTCATCATTAGAACCTTTATTGGCGAAATGATTTACTATACCCTTGATGTTCTCTCGAATGAGAAAGACAGCCGGATCGCGGCCCTCAAGTCGGACAACTGATCGAAGTATGGCGAAACATTGAGCGGCCGTATTCAAAGAGGTCTCGCTTAGTATGGACAGAATTGTTTTGATAAGTCGCTCGCGCAGCAACATGTGGCGGATGTTGCGGTCTTCAACGAGCAGGAGTGCAGAATTTAAAGCGGACGCCTGTTCACCAGCACCCGCATTCAATGCAGCTATTAACGGCAAGACACGCTCCTGGCGTACTTTCTCATCGATAACAGGCTGTTCCTTTCGGGTGAATGGCGTATTTCTGAGCTTCAATTTACGATGCTTCGCCATGGAATGAAAATATGGATTGGTTTGTCTTACCTAATAATTTTTCACCAATCCCTCTCGGACCAGATCCATCCGAAGAAACACACGCACACCACCTGGATTGCCTATAAGAATGATTCGGATATTCAGGAGATTTTATTCTGATGCGGCCAAGTACACGCCGAAGTTCCAGTCATCTGTGAAGGCAGGTACGACTTTGAAGGGTGTCAACGTCCGTAAGAATGGTGAAGACCCTGTGGCTCTCGCCGATGAGGAATACCCGGAGTGGCTGTGGGATCTTCTCGATCCCGAGGCTCAAGCAGCTAAAATTGCTGCGAACCCAATCCTGGCAGCTAAGAAGGCGCGACGGGAGGCCAACCGCAAGAAGATCAGAGAGAATAATTTCTTGGCGAAAATGGGCTAAACTTTTGTACATATCATTCATATTTACGTTAACGATTGCTTTGAAATCTTCTTCTAGCAGAATGATGGAGGTCTTCACAGTATGAGGTTATCATTTACTGCCACTCGACTTCTGGTTTTCTGGGTACACCTCCGGTGGCACTACCGGGTTTCGCTGCCCCGTGAAGTCGCCAAGTCTCTTCTCCACGAGCTTCTCGTCTTCATTATACTTGGGGTCTAAGTTCCCGTCTTTCTTCAATTGCTCCCTGCAAGTTTGTTAGTACCGCATATGGTAAGAAAAAATCAAGCTGAGGGCTATACTTACAGAATGACTGGCTGGAAGATATAGATTCCAGATGCCACACCTACGAGCAGAGTGATCGCCGGCGTTATAATATCTCCCCTCATGGTCCTCAAGTACAGATTACCTCACGTAATCTTCCCTTCGTCTTATGGGTGTGCATGATTCGGTTCTATGTGTAACGAAATATACAACTAGGAGTGAATCAACTTCTGTAATTGAAGATTAGAAATTACATTCACCTACGGATTCACAACTTCTCGAAATTCCAACGGGATTCATAATTTCTCGTGCATGTCACGTGTTAGACACCAAGTATATAAAGAGCCCCGTCCACCAAAATTTCACTCTGCCGATGATGAAAACTGATAGGGACAACTGATTCTTTTGAAGAGAAAAAATCATGGAATCTAGATAGTATATTTTTCTGAGGCCCTTCATCTAATTATTTCTATATCTATTCAAATACCTCGTGCGGAAATCGTCGTCAAGTTTAAGCGGCCTTGTCTCGCCCTCTACTCCGTACGGTCGTCTCTGATAAGTCAATAGCCATCGTTCCCACTTCGTGAACTTCTGAACACACACACTGCGAAATTCAAGGTCCTTATGCAGAGGAATTTCCACATCCGCGACTTCGGTTTCCTCTAAAGGGAGCCAGAAAGAGAGACGTCTATTCTCATTGAGTCGAGCAGATGCAAATTCGAAGAGGTCATTAAGCATCATGCTTAATTCGTAGGGCTTTTTGGTTGCCACGTAGTCGCGTCGGCGGTGAGAAAGCTCGTTTCCCACGACTATATTCTCTTTACCTACAAAGCGCTCCGGTTTGGCAGCACCGCACACCACAATACGTTCTCGAACGCCGTAAGGTGGGTCGCAAATGATGGCGTCGAACTTAAGGCGCGGATGGAATGCATTGTGGGTGAAGTCCATTTCAAAAGCATCCACGAATCTATGAGACGTTCCGTACTGATCAAAGTTGAGTCCATATTTTTTCAATGGACGGATATCAATATCTGATGCAAAAATGTGGGCACCCTGGTGAGCCGCAGCTAAGGGGAAGCTACCAGTTCCTGAAAAGGGATCGTAGACGAAATCACCCGGTCTTATTTGAGCCATGTTAGTGGTGACGAGAGCGAGTTCTGCCTCGAAACTAGTGGTTCCAACATGTCTCCTTTTCTTGAGGTCATATATGTCCATGGCTTTGCGGTCTGAGAGTGAAACAAGTTTGGTGAACCAGACTTCCTCTAGACGGTGAGTTCCATCGCCATATTTCTCCACATAAACCAATCGCACATCGGGATTCTTCAATTTTATGGGTCCATCAAGCCCTAGGTAACTCAATTTATTGATTTCTGTTAACTGAGATTCCTTCGAGCGCGTTGACTGGTACGTTGAGAACTCGACCTTGAAGCTTTTACCCATCAAGTCCTCAAACTGAGCTAGATCAGCCTTATTTTGGGCATGACATTCATCTATAGTTGTACCATGCGAGTAGATTCGATAAATTGCGCGGCTCAGAATGCTGCGAGACACCAGCATTGCAGCCTCTTCCTCAGACTCCAGGTCCAGCTCCATGAAAGGCGAGTCCGGAGTATAGTTTTCTAGATTGAGATTAATATTCAGCATCTCGGCAATTGAGCGTAGTTCCGCGGCCCGGAAGTCTACATTCTGCTGAGCCAGCAGCAGCAGAAACCTCATCGCTTTGAAATTTCTCCATCAAGACCTAACCTCATAAATACATAAGATACTAAGATTCACACCACCATTGCAGCGAATTTCCGTACATATTCCTCTCGTTCCTTGAAAATTGCAGCAAGTGTCGCCCGCTTTTCTTCTCGAGTACCTGAAAATGATAGCTCGTCAATGAGCACAGCTATCGCTGGTTCGCTATAGAGCTTGACTCCTGTCACGAAGTCGGCACCCGTTTCACTGAAAGCAGGCTCAGCTCTGGCAAACCATTTATCGAAATCTACGCCATTGAAACGTGGCACTTGTTCTGTCTCCAGGTGACAAATGAGAGTTCTTAAAGCTTCCACATCCTTATTGTTGTTGCTGTCCACGGATTGCCATAGCTCAGCAAACATTCTCTCTGTTTCGTTCGCGACCGTTTGCGATATTTCCGCCGCTGCTTTGGAGAAATCGAGCAACTGATTCTGGATGTCGACAAAATGGGATGTGCAAGCTTCCCAGATGCCGCTATTCTGCCAAATATTGGTCAATTGAGAAACGAGAGGCGATTCAACTTGGCCATACGAAGGAGATGTGGGATTGGCGCCACTTTTTCGAATATATGGTTTTATGGCACAATTTTCATCTGCATTTGGGGCTTGACTTTCAATTGACTCGGGAAAAGTGCCGAAGTCCTCATCGACCAGTAGCCAGTCCTCAGATTCCATTGCCATTGACGATGATTGCTGTGTGGTCCTGCTGCAGTGAGAGGGTGCAACTTTGGGGTGGTTTGTCGTGGTGGGCACGGGGTGCAGATCATGTGGGGGGTCGGTCGGTGAGCGGGTAATTCATCGGTTTCAAAAGCATGTGTTTTATCGTAATGTTGTAATGTCAACAATTTATTTTCAGTCTCTTCAGAGACCAATTAGAGAGTAGGATTTTTTTGATCGCATTTTGGGAATGTCAATAGAGAGCACGCTTGATGGCGTGCCCACAAATAGCTTATTTCTTTTAACCAACATGCTTCCGGCAAACACGGGTTGTTTTCGGAGATCCGAAACGTAGGGGTGTGGGTCTTCGAATGCTACCCGCTGATCTGGTAACTCGAAAACTGAGCTCCCTGGTGGCCAGACAGCATCGTGGTCGAGGTATCTCTCGGACTGGGGCAACAGCGGGATCTGGGGCTCAATTAAGCATTCGTAGGATGCCATGTCCGCTGTGCTAAAAGACTCGATCCATGGCGTCTCGCGATTCACCTGCTGTCGGGCAACGTAGAGCTCGTTTTGGTAGTCGCTGAACGCGAGCGATTTTACCGCACCCGGGCGATAAGCCTCGCTTTTAAGCACATAGAAGGGCCTGGTAAAGTACCTCGTGTCCCAAAGCTTCACAGACCCATCTACATATCCAATCGCAACAGCCTCACTCGATGAATTAAATGCCGCAGCTGTTGGGTCTACCCCCGCCGAGCCGTCCACAGTTTTCAAGATCTCGCCATTTCCAACAGTATCCAGGTCTGTGATGCTAACGACTCTGCGACTTGCAAGCACTCCTACATTGTTGGCCATTCCAAGCACTTCGTAGTCCTCAGTCGTCAAGTAGTGGGCCGAATGTGGGACTCCATCGGCGCTATTTAAAGTGACGATCTCCAACAACGAATCCCGCGAGCCATTGGAAGAAAGCCAGCCAATAGTATTATCACCCATTGCGAAGTCGATATCTTCTCGTCCTGATCCGCCAAAGCGCGTGAACTTGGCTATTAACCCCCTGGATTCGGGGTCGAAGACGTGGACCTGGCGATCGTTTTCCCCATATCGCTTCCCTACCAAATAGAGAAAGTAATCACTTGCAAACATATACGAGACAGTCTCAAACCCAAGCGCCTCCATTTCTTCGGTCTCATCAGTGCCATTTTTGATGCAGCCGACGACGTGGCCACCTCCAACGCGACCAGACTGGCTCACTCTGTTGGCAAAATAGAAAACGTCATCCCCAATTCCTGCTAGAAATGTTTTGGTTGCACGTGGACACTTTCCGTGTGCTGCTTGGTACAGGCCACCAGGGACATAGTGTCTTCGGTATACGCGGCCCATCCAACAACAACCACAACCTCTGCGCGCGTCACATTTTAAAACCTCATGATCTAAACGCTGAATGAGAGAAAAATGAAGACCCAAATTCAATGAATGATGTTGGAAACTCGTAATTATCAACTCGTATTTAATAATAGAGAATTTGCATTATTTTGATATGTACACACCGTGGACCAGCGGGATGGTGCGCTGATGACTGACACTTTAACCCTCGTGTGTATCCTAAACAGCCTACGCAGGTGGGACCATGCGCTGTTGCATATTGGATGGATGCAATTAAATCAGAAAAAATTGGATAATAGAATCAGGGATCGCCCGAACTCTCAAAAATCATTCAAATTCTGTCGACCACTTGTTCGGTTGCCGGACTGGCATTTGAGCGCGAGCATGCTCTACGAAGCCCTCTCACACGCACCCTGATGACACCCCGAGGGTAGGTGTGTCACGTGCCACAGCACATAAAAAGCCTGCTATAGCCCGTGCCACGACCAACGGAATATCCCCTAGTCTAAGAGAGGATGTCTGCGCACGATGAGGACGACGACTTCTTCGCTGACATTTAGTATTTATTAGCCGAGTGTGAATAGCGCGTATAGTACTTACAATCCTGAGACCTCAGCACGTTCACATACATCGATTTATTTATCGAGCAGTACTAACCAAACCAGTGGCTCCAAGAGCGAAAACAAAGAACCTCCTAAAGAGGAAAAGAAGGCCGCTGCTACTAGCGATCCCCGCGCAAGTTTGCTAGGCGCTGCGTCGGCGGCCCCAGCTCCGGCCCCAGCTCCGGCTCCAGCGGCAGCTCCAGCGGCGACAGCACCTGCACCAGCCATCGGCGGCTTTGACCCGGCAGCATTCGCAAAGCAGCTCCAGCAGCTCCAGCAGCTCCAACAGGGAACTGCTGCGGGCCCGGTCGCTCCGGGTATGCCCACGGGCGGTGCGCCGCCACCGATGCCAGGGCGGACTGCCGGTCACACCGAGGAGGGATATCATGCCGGAAACATCTTCATTCCCGCAAAGGACGAGGGCAAGATGTTCATCGGTGGTCTCAACTGGGAGACCACAGACGAAAGCATGAAGAACTACTTCAGTGCATTTGGCGAGGTGCTGGACGTGAACGTCATGCGGGACCCGAACACGGGCCGTTCGCGTGGATTCGGCTTCCTCACGTTCCGCGACGCGCAGTCTGTCACCGAGGTCTTGAAACGCGAGCACTTCCTCGATGGCAAGATCATCGACCCCAAGCGAGCAATCCCTCGTGAGGAGCAGGACAAGACGGCCAAAATCTTTGTTGGTGGTGTCGGTATGGACGTCACCGAAGACGATTTTAAGAACTTCTTCGAGACTTTCGGCACGGTTATCGATGCCCAGCTGATGATCGACAAGGACACGGGCCGGCCCCGCGGCTTCGGCTTCGTGACCTTCGACGACCATGCCGCTGTTGACAAGATCGTTGCCGAGAAGTTCCTCGACCTCAAGGGCAAGAGCATCGAGGTGAAGCGCGCGGAACCGCGTTTGAGCCGCGAGTGGCAGGCCCGCAACCAGGGCTACCGTCAGATGGGTGCCATGGGCGGCATGATGAACCCGATGGCTGCAATGGGCGGCTACCCGAATGCCATGGATCCCCAGATGATGACGCAGTACTACCAACAATGGCAGAACTACATGTCACAGATGCAGGGCATGATGGGCAACAACACGCCTGGATCGGGCTCTGCGTCGCCGAGCGCTGAGCCCGAGGCTAGTCGGTCTGAGGATGACCGTGATCCTCGCCGTGACCGCCGGCGCGCAGATGACCGTCGCCGGTCGCGGTCGCCGCCGGGAAACCGCCGCCGCCGGGGCGGCGCATTTGCTCGGGACCCGCGGGACCGCAACTACCGTCGCTAACCCCAAACAGGCTTCTATTTTCTCTTAAAAAAGTTCATATAGTATCAAATATTTAACAGATGTTAGTCGTATAACAACCTAACTTCAGTCGCACAGCTCGTGACTCCAGTGGTTCGAAATGCATTTTCTTGCATGTGGGTACGGGCAAACTGAGTACCGACCCTTCCATTAATTATTGATCCACCACAAAAAACCGACGCCGTGGTAATCTCATCGTGCAAAGCGTGACGACCTCGATTTTACAGATACAGCCATCAATCCTGCTCCAGTTGACATATAATGCAATTGTCTACTCCATGGCTGCAAATAGCCGTGACGTGCACGGCCAGTGCACTGGGGAGCTTTATGATCTGTGCTGACCGCGTGTGGAACTATCTAACCGGTCAGAACTTCTCCATCTTGCATTCTAATATTTTTCTTGGCGTTGCTCTCTCGCTCAGCGCCGGGACGTTGCTCATAACTGCACTTAATGCGCTGCTGCCAAAATCTTTGGCCTACATCATGGCCGGCATACCAGATCTAGAACTGCGAGGAGCTAATGCTCTAGGTGTGCTGATGTTCATGTCTGGCGCCGTGCTTTGCTACATCTTCAATGCACTCGTGATCCGGTTCACATCAGACTCCGTCGTGTCGTGCCCGCACGATCTAGAGGCAGGCCCGCCGAAAAACCGCGCCCACAGTCATAGCCTAGCCTGTGAGCACTCACTGCTGCTCGGCTCTGATGTTCTCGCTCATGTGGGGCCAAATCACTCGGCCACAGATCAAGAGCCAGTGTCGCCCACCACGCCGTCGCCGGCGACCGCGTCAACAATGGAGGACACTTACCACTCCACCGACGCAGAAGCTTCTCGCCACCGGACACACGAACCTCACCGCCATGAGCTCGATACTATTGGTATGCTTTCTATTGGCCTGCAAACTACAGTGGGCATCGCTGTACATAGAGTCCCCGAGGGCCTCCTGCTCTTTGCGACCTCCCACACTGACAAGCAGCTCGGACTGAGTCTTGTGCTCGCCCTGAGTTTCCACAGTTATTCAGAAGGATTCTCTATTGCCGCCCCACTTTACAAGGCCATTGGCAGCCGGTCCAAAGTGCTAGTAATCTCGCTCGCTCTTGGGTGCGGTCCCCAAGTTTTAGGTGCTTACATTGGCTCATTGATTTTTAATGGATCAGATGAATTGTCTGATCATTCCAAGCTCAATTTCGGACTCTGCATTGCTACCACAGCAGGGTTCATGCTCGTGCTCTCACTGCAGATGACAAGCGTCGCCTTCACATACATGTCGAGAAAAGCGGCTATTCGAGGCATTTTCGCAGGCTGTCTTATCTCTTTGCTCTCACGCTGTGTATGAAATTTAAACATGCAGACATGCAGACAAACAAAATCATATATATACATATCTATACGCATTCAAAATAAATTAAAGAGAAAAAATGGGGGCCCATTTTCTCATGAACTTACTTATCAAAGTTTTCAAGAAGGCACACCAGTGAGTCCTAATTCGACCAAATTATAGACGTTGGCAACGGTGATAAAGATACACACAGCAGTACCAAATATCGTACTGATCCAACCATTGGCAAAATTCTTGCCAGTCCCATCAATTTCTTCTCTGTGGTCGCTCTTGTGATATTTCGAGATATCAACTTGCATAACGTCGCGGCGCGATGTGAGGTAAACGAGCGGTGTGGCCAAGAATGGTAGCGTGATAGTGAGTACTACTTGGGATGCATCCAAGGCCTGAGAAATACCTTGTTCACCCAATGCTGCGATAACAACAATGCAAGGTATCAAGGTAACGATTCGAGTCACTAATCGCCGCAGCCAAGGCTTAGTTTTCCACCGAATGTGCCCCTCACTCACAATTTGGCCGGCAATAGTGCAAATAATGGACGAGCTTATACCGCTGCAAAGAAGTGCTACAAAGAAGATAGTAGCCACTCCTTTGTTGAAATCCTTGAGTGTATCATAGAGGTTGAATAGAGTCGCAGTGTCGGAGTCATCTATGTGATACAACGTGTCACCCGCAACGATCAAAATAGCCGAGTTAGTGAACAGTGCTACAGTGATAAGGGCGAAGAACAGCTCAGCCACGGAGTATTTTAACGTGGATCTGAATGCCGCCACACTGGGTCGATAATTTTCGATGTCTCCCATTGACTTGGGTTGATAACCGCTTTTAACATCATAGTCTCTGACACGCGGAATCACTTGAGCACTTCCAAGGTATAGAGAGTGCGGCATCACTGTCGCTCCAAGAATACCTGCCGCAGCATAAATTCCATTAGCTGATACCACAGCACTGGACGGCACATAGCCAAAGAGGACATCGCCCACATTTTCTCGCGGAATTTTACCAAGAATAACACAAAAACATACAACGATCACCATAAGAAGAGCAGTAATCATGATCTCGATAAGTCTCAGTGCTTTCATGCCATTTTCCCGCCCATATACTATCATAACCAGGAAGACATCAACAATAGTGATGAAAACTCCAGCCATTAACGGCACATTGAGCAAAATCTTAAAAGCAATCGCACAACCAGCTACTTCAGCTACATCAGTAGCCATGATTGCTGCCTCAGCAAGAATCCAAACAAACCAGCTGATATACTTATGGATGTGGTCATGAGTGTTCTCAGCAAGATCACGTCCTGTGGCACTCCCTAAACGGATTGCTAGAGTTTGAAGGTACAGAGCAATGATTGTGGAAAGTAGAATCACAAATAGCATCTTATACTTGAATTCTGACCCTCCGCTAACGTCGGTACTGTAGTTACCTGGATCCATATAGGCCACGGCTACCATGATGCCGGGGCCAAGGAAATAGACAAACATGCGAAATACGCGGAAAATCCTCGTGTACCAAGGAATAGCAATATTACTCTGGTTTTGCGACACAGAAGCATCTGATCCAGCATCAGATATCACTCTTTCTGGTTTCGGAGATTCTGAGGTTACATCTAGAGATTCCATAGGTGGTCCATTGTCTGCCGTTGCATCAGAGGTCGCATATTCCTGAGCTGGAGCCTTTGGAATGTCTTTTCGACGGATTTTCTCTATAGCTCTGGAGACCAGGGTCATGATAGGTCAGTAGTGGTGGTTTTCAACGTTCGTGGGTATTGAGTGGCTTCCTGACATAAACTTTTAGAGTTTCATTAATAATATGAATAGTGCCTCTAGTCCTTTCATGGCCGGGTTATTACTAGATCTTTTGAGTACCGGAGCGGTTTGGGGATGAGATCAGGGTCAGCTGCTAAAAATAACAATAGGATCATTACGTGGACTCATGTTAAAGATCTTCAGAAATAATGAGATTTTGTCTTCATTTATTAAATAAATAATCACACACTATCACCCTCGGCGCTTTCATCACTCTCGTCACTATCACTCTCGCTCTCATCGTCACTGTCACCCTCATCACTACCGATGGGCTCATTGGCACGCTGCTCTGTTTCCTCAATCGGTAAGTATAGTCCTGATTTCGAAAGTTTTGCCAATGATTTTTCAAGCTCGCTGCACATTCCCTGAAGCGCCCGATCGGATGCATACTGAATCCAGATTGCATAGTCCTCAACGAGAATTTGTCTGTATACAGCATGCAGGTCGTGCTCGAAAATCTGCAGCAAATGGGCGAATACCACTAAAATCTTGGACCGACCCTGACGAATGATCGCGAGCGTATCCTGCCAAACGCTCACAGTGAGGTCCCAGTGGCGATACAGCGGTTTAACAAGTGCGCGTGCTGTACAATCAGCGACGACCTCCCCCACCGAAGAGTAGTCATTGTATAGAAAGGACATAGACGGACATAATTTCCCCACAGTCCACGAGCTTTCGACGGATGAGTCGCCATAATTAACACGGAAATCATAAGCCCACGCAAATACGAGAGGAATTACGCCAATGTATGTGGCCTTCTGGTTCTCGATAAAGAATTCACGTTGACCAAGCTTCATTATTCGATCTTTCAATTCGTCCACGAGCTCAAGGGTCGGTAGTTGAAACTTTATGATATCCTGGATCATTTCGTCATCGAATAGATCCGCAGCATAGTGTCCAGGGTCGAATTCTTCAGTAGTGATTTGACGCATGAGGTCTTTACGATTGGGTGCCGCCTCCTGTTCGGGCTCAGCCAATTCGTTAATTTCATTTCCGTTGTGCATAGAGATATTCACACGCTCCGAGTATTGGTTGTTAAACCCATATTTGGACTGCGAAGAAGTTTCTTGTGGTATTTCCTGGTCAATTTCCCAGTCAAAGTCGGGCTCTCCAACATTGGCATCCAGATCCTGGATTAGCGGCTTGTTTTGTTGAGCAGATTCCTGCTCCCGTTTCGTAGCCAGCAACTTGGAAATCATGTCTAAGTCGGCAAAGTGCTCGCCTTTATGCATTTTCGATACTTTGCAGTGGACAACGGCCTTGTTCAAATCATAGCTGCTCGTCATAAACTCATCTTCCTTTATCGCGCGAGGGAATCGTAGCCGGAGATAGTAAGGCGGAAGCGAAAAAACAAAAACATTCTCGGCAACTTCGAACTGGATGTGAGACGCTTTTATATACGGCGCGCGTATGTCTACATACACAAAGCCATCGTCTTGCCTCACCTCGAACTGGGGAGTAATCATGCCTAACCCGCAGTCATGAACAGTGCATAAAAAGAGAGAGTTCAACAGTGTGTCCAATCAGAATCATACCAATGCAATTTTAATCGATAAGAGATCCATTCACAAAATAAGATATTTCATCACCCTTGACAGCTCTCTCTATTTTTCCTTCTCAAACATTTTTTTTACCTTCACCTCGAAAACATATGTACCAAACGTGAAAAAAATTATATAATCTTACCCTTCAATGGAAACCGTCGCACCGAGGAGGCGGTTCGTCGGTCGCAAAGTCGACAATGCAGCACCTGAAACGCAGGCAGTGAGTAGGAAGCCAGTACGCAGAGCATTGAATCAGATCCCCGCAGAAATTCTCAATGATCAAGCTCTCAATGAGGCCATCAAACTCTTGCCTCACAATTACAACTTCGAGATCCATAAAACAGTGTGGAATATTCGAACGAAAGGAGCGACCCGGGTTGCTCTACAGATGCCCGAAGGTTTGCTAGTATATGCGTGTATCGTTGCTGACATTCTGGAGCAATTTTGTGGAGTAGAGGTCATAGTGATGGGCGACGTTACCTACGGCGCATGCTGCATTGACGACTTCACGGCTGTAAGCCTTGGGTGCGACATGCTTGTGCATTATGCGCATTCGTGTCTCGTACCCATTGACGTCACGAAAATCAAGGTTCTCTATGTGTTTGTTACCATTGGCATAGACGAGGATCATCTCGTAAAGACACTAGTGAAGCATCTCAGTGGCAAAAAGCTGGCACTAGTGAGCACAATCCAGTTCAACTACGCACTTCATCAAATTTTGGAGCCGCTGCGCCAAGCTGGCATCGAGGCTACGGCTCCGCAGCAGATGCCCCTCTCCAAAGGAGAGGTATTGGGATGCACAGCCCCCCAACTCGACCAAACTAATACAGATGCAATTGTGTATATTGGAGATGGCCGGTTCCATTTGGAGAGTGCAATGATCTACAATCCCAACATCGTTGCTTACAAGTACGATCCTTACAACAAAGAGTTCACGGTTGAGGAGTTCGGCCACGAGGAGATGCGGGGCCTGCGGATGGAGGCAATTAACCAGGCTAAGACATCTAGCAAGGTTGGTTTGATTCTGGGTGCTCTGGGTCGTCAGGGGAACCCCCAGACTGTGCGAATGATGTCCGAAAAATTCCAGGCCCGCGGTGTGGATGTGGTTGTCGTGGTTCTTTCAGAAATATTCCCATCCAAACTCGCGCATTTCACTGATGTTGATTGCTGGGTTCAGATAGCCTGTCCTCGATTGTCTATAGACTGGGGGTACGCCTTCCCGAAGCCCCTTCTCACACCATACGAGGCTATGGTCATGCTCGAAGAAGACTCGTGGCTACCGCAGGATCGGTACCCCATGGATTATTACGCGAAAAAGGGATATGGAAGAGGACAGATGCCCCGAAGCCACGCATGCGGTGGGACATGTGAGGGCGGAAAATGTGCGAACCATTAGATACCCCACACTCGACATATATATATATATATATATATATATTAGCATTATTGCCAACAAACCATCTCTGACTTCAAAATATACTTTCCATTCTCCTGTAATTCGAGCACAACTGGCGAAGCGTTAGGGAGATTGCACAGTTTCTCAAAATATTCGTACTCCCATCGGAAGTAGCGCATAAGGAACACGCGGCCCCAAATTCCATGGCTGACAAGAATGGTTACGTCTGGAGACTTGCGCTCAAACTGTCTGAACAACGACTCGCAAAACGAGCTGCAGCGGTCGTAGACATCAGCCGGAGACTCGCCATTGGGTATCCTATAGAAAAACATGCCGTAGTTTTCGCGCTCATCCAGTATTTGTCGCATAGCTTCACGTTCTTGAAAATTCCCAAAATCCTGCTCCCGCATGCGTGGATCCTCGCTACGATCAATTGCGTAATGCTTGGGGTTGTTTTTGTCCGTCAGTACATCAAGGATTCCTTGGGCCGTTTGTCGAGCTCGGCAATAAGGGGACTGCACTAGCATGATTTTTTCGCCCGATTTGAGCAGCGCATCGATCTTCTGGCCGCAGGTATGTGCCTGCTCCTTGCCATGATCCGTGAGCGGAACCAAGTGATTGGGCATACTCACGTTCACATCCCAGTTCCGGTTTGCTTCCGACTCACCATGCCGTATCACAATGAGAAGCTGTGGGGTTAGTAACTGTCGCAAACAAAGAAAATCATCCGCGGTGGCAATGGTATACTTACTCTTGGTCTCATAGTAGGAGAACCCTTTGCCTCGGGCACGAGCAAATCAAACCGACGACAATAGGATGAATGGTTCCGCATCACATATGCTGATCCTACCAATTGCGAGTAAATTTGGAGATTGATACGTCGTTATAAGGAGGCTATATGTGATGTGAATCATGTGTTTGCTTAGCAATTAATCAATGGAGTAGTAGAATTAAATATGCATACATGTATACACATATATGTGAAATTAAAATACAATGCAAAAAAGAAAAAAGATAAATGCGAATCATTTCCGGGTAACCTCCCGGACCGTTTTCATTGTATCATCTTCTGATTCAACGCGCGGGTGTTGTATTTCGTAGAGAATCTCTGGCTTTGAGGCGTATAGGTATGCTTCATTGATTCGTAGCAAGCCTAGGGCTGCTCGGAGTAAGAATGCATCTCCATCAAAAATGAACACATCCACCAGCCGTGCAGCGAGTTCAGGAGCGGGCATTACCGTCGTGAACACACCGCTAACGAGCGGATCGAGCAACTCGGTGGCGGTGACACTCTTCTTGGCAAAATGGGCCGCAAGTGCCGGGAACTTTGTTGTGAAGAGCTTCTGGAATGACACATAATTTGCCGACGCGATGCGCTCGTTTCCACTCAGAATTGCAAATGGCAAAGATCCTGGCACAAGGGAATTAAGCAACACCCTCAGGGCTTGTGGGGCATCGAGATAAAGAAGCAATAATGCAGCAAAACCAACAAGCGATTGGCCATAGCGGACTTCGGGCCGGCAGTCCAAAAATCGCTGTACAACGAACACCAAAGAGTCATGCAAGGGCCGCCCGTGGCCAAAAATGGCACATTCGGGCCAAATATTCTCAGAGTCAGCCACAATAGCCGCGTGTGCGTCACGGGAATGACCACCCACTGGCCTATGCTCAAGCCCAGCATTCTCATGGCCCTTCACTTTATACCAAACTGCGCCCCGAAGCTGCTCCGGGACACCTCGCCATTTAAGATCAGAACTCACTCGCGAGCCAGTCTTTAGCCATTGAGACCAGGTAGTGAAATCAGCCCGCGCCTGCTGAGCACGCTTCTTGGCATTCTCCTCGCGTTTTTGCTGTTTCTTCTTTTCGGCTGCCGCCGCATCTTTCAAAAGCTGCTCATACTCACGTAGATGCTTTTTCTCGCTCTCAGGATCCTTGGGCGGAAGATTCTCCGGTCGTGTCAGGGATGAACGTCGCGAATCGTTGCTGCTGGTACTGTCCGTTGAATTGCGCAATGCCGGCGATGGTAGAGGCTCTGAATCTGACATTGCCAGAGACGAGATTGACACAACCGTAGAATCTCCCATAGAGTCGCGCACAGAATCTCGATTACGCGATGAAGCCGCACTGTTGCGCCTCGACTCTTGGCGTTGCTCTAATTTCGCCAGCTCGAGAGTGATATCACTGGCATCGGGATTGAGCCCCTCTATGGAGCCAACGGAATCGTCAGCACAGCTACCACGACGTGAGAGCAAAGCCGGGAGGGACATCGAACCTGAGCCGCGATAGTTTGGCCGGTCGCCGAAATCAAAATCACCCTCAATCGCGTGAGGGTCCACCATGTCTCTGTTCTCATTGATTGACGGCAAAGAATGCCTTCCCGACGACCGCGAACGAGGAATGACTTGGTTCTGGAGCGGGCTTGGTGATTTTGCCCCATTGCGTCGCCGATTCGGCGTCGAAGTGTGAGGACTCGGAGCTCGATTAGAATTAGGGGGCTCATAATTTCCCGGCGGTGGAGTACTTCTATGCGTTGGTTGCCCCAGGGGTTTTTGAAGTGTATTATTAGGACCAGGACGTTTCCTTTGTTGGGCATAGAGTGCTGGAGACATAGGGACATTGAACATAAGACTATCTCCCGGGTATACATCATCGTCCTTGTCGGCCTCAAAATCAAGCTCGCGTTGTTTGCGCGATCGCGTAGCTGCATTCATGGTGAGACTCGCCATGGACGTATTGTCGAGGAGCGTGGGAACGCTGCGCCGGCCCCGCGGTCCGCTGATATGTTTAGAAGCATCATTCAATGGGGCCTCATTAGACTCTTGGATAGTCGGTGGCATTTTGGGGACCATTTTCTGCGCATCGACATTGTCTCCAAATTGTGCTTGTACCAATGCAGGGGACGAAAACGACGATAGCGAAGAGCGCAGTGATGACGTATCACTAGAATTAGACGAGTTTGAGCTTACCGACTGAACAGACGCGTGGAGTTCCTTCGGCGTGGGCCGTCGGCCCGCTTGGCGCCAGTCCTTCGCCTCTTTCGGGTCAAAGAGCGCGATATCTTCAAAATCGGTCACGACCATAGGCCGAGTTTGAATTTGCGGCATCCTGGTGTTCAAAAAAGCAAGTTGAAGGAATTAAAAAGAGAGAAAGAACAGGAGGCGCTAGGAAACGTGTTAGGAGGTACCCACAGGAGATCTAGGCAGATCAGAGCAGATCGGAGCAGTTCAAAGTAGATGACTTACTTCAAGACAGCTCAAACCAGCCGATTTTTGGAGATTGTAAGGCTAATTGACAGTTGTACCTGAACAGAATGGCACTTTGGTGTGTTTGCGTTGGAGAGCGTTTCGAACAGGGTTGCGACCAGTGCTGGTCTGCTGCAGCTTGGTCTGAGTAATACACTATATACTGGATATCTGCATTAGTCCTTGCCCCGTGTTTAACGCGTTTAGGAGAATTCGTCCCGATGAACGACCCAAATTGCTTGAATTCGAGCTCGTTTCTTCATAGAATATTGATAAGAGTAGTGAATTTCGTACCATTAGGCGGAAATGTATTCAATACAACTAGCTAATATCTGCATGCCGTTAGGCATGTGGTATGCGCTTATAGGCCCCTGTGTCGCAGCAACCCTGTGTCTGGAATCCTTTTCTGCATGCCCGTACCCTATCTCAGAAGATCCCTATTGGGAAAGTCTAGCTGGCAGCGGTTACCAAGGCAGCAATCTCTGCCGCTATATAGCGGGACAGATTCGTAGATAATAATTCAAGATCTAAATTTTTTGGCAAATGGGCTCGAAAAAAATCTCGATCCCAGAAAAAATTACTTGCAGATGGAACGCGACGCGACCTGCATGTTCCTCATGAATTCCACGTGAGAATCCTTTATTTAGAGAAAGAACCCTTGCCGTGCGGCCACAAATTTCCCCCCCAAGTTGATCTCGGTCGCTTTTCAGGGTAAGGTCTGTCCCAGCGTGAGGCTGGAACTGATGATGCCTGGCTGCTGCTGCTGGAGGCAAGCCTCTGACTTGTGTCTGGATAAGTGCAGCTATACACTTATGCATTAGCTGAAACAATTACATCTCGTGGAAGCAAAAGCAGAAGCAGAAGAAGAAGAAGAAGAAGAAGAAGAAGAAGAAGAGTATTTATATAATTATCAGTCGTCAAAGCAGCTCGTTAATTATATAGGGAGTTGTGGGACCTCCAATTCCTTGTAATTCAATTCCTTACCAGAGATAGCTAAGCTCGATATTGTTTAGAGTAATTAATTCCAATTCCATGAACTTGGTGGCACAGAGCCGATGTTGTTGTTACCTTGGCGGCGGTAGGTAGGGCAGGGGAGTTTTTTTAAATTTTGTGGTCCCAAGAAATTTCACTGTGTAGAAATATCTAAGGCTCAATGCCGTCTAACCACGATAAGGAAAAGCCTTGGGATACCCCAGACGTCGATAAATGGAAGATTGAGGCATTCGAACCCGAGGATCTCGTCAGTAAGACTCCCTTCCTCGAAGAGAGCAGTTTTGCAACGCTGTTCCCCAAGTACCGCGAGGCGTACCTTCGTCAGATTTGGGGTGATGTGACTCGTTCGCTGGCGCCCCATGGCATTGATTGTACGCTTGATCTCGTGGAAGGTTCTATGAGCGTAAAAACCACGAGAAAAACATTTGATCCGGCCATTATCCTTAAGGCGCGGGACCTAATCAAGCTTCTTGCCCGCAGTGTGCCATTCCCTCAGGCGGTGAAAGTGCTTCAGGATGACGTTGCGTGTGACGTGATCAAAATCGGTGGCTTTGTGACCAACAAGGAGCGGTTTATCAAGCGCCGGCAGCGGTTGGTGGGTCCCAACGGCAACACACTTAAGGCACTTGAGCTGCTCACCAAATGTTACATTTTGGTTCAGGGCACTACTGTTGCGGCAATGGGCCCCTTCAAGGGCCTGAAGGAGGTGCGTCGTATTGTCGAAGACTGCATGACGAATATTCATCCAATCTACCATATCAAAGAGCTTATGATTAAGCGTGAGCTTGCCCAAAAACCAGAGCTTGCCAACGAGGACTGGAGCCGTTTCCTGCCTCAATTCAAGAAGCGCAACGTTGCGCGCAAGAAGCCGATGCGGGTGCGTGAGAAGAAGGTCTACACACCGTTCCCGCCGGCACAGCAACCCCGCAAGGTCGATCTCGAGATCGAGAGTGGTGAATACTTCTTGTCCAAACAGCAAAAGGAGCAGCGGAAGCGCGAGCTTCGTGATGAGGAAAGCAAGGCAAAGAAGGCCGAAAAAGACAAGGCCCGGGCCAAAGACTACATTGCTCCAAAGGAAGACTGAATATTTATTACATACATATATATGCCATAGGTACGATTGCTCATGTACACAAATGCTCATGTGAGCTCACACCATGGGCGTCCGTGGTTGATTTGATACTGACAGAGAGATGGTTCAAGCATCATAGACATCAACGCCGCAACCACGATTCCGGACGAATCGCTCATCGTCACAGCACCCATGGCAAACTCGCGGTCTTTCAAAGAAACCGAGTTACTCACGGACGAGAACGTGTTCACGTATGCGGCGCCTCCAAGTAAGCCCTCGTACACCATGAATATAAATGTCAAATAGATGCTCGGGTTGAACATGAACAAGCTCTGGAGAAGTGCCAGGGCCACGTTTATGGTTTGCAAAATTGCAAGCAGCCACAAGTTCTGGATGCGTATAATCGTGCCTGAGGAACGCGAGATAAATACACCGATCTGGTACAGTGTGCCGTACATAACGTAGGCATCCCGATAGGTATAGAACATGGGCATATCGAGCAAATCATATAGCAGTGTTGGGGAGATTCCTTGGTTGATGATATACTCAGCAATGTATACGGTCATAAGTGGCAATACAAATGGGAACAGAAGGCTTTGGAGGAGCTGCACTCGCGTTTTGGGCCGAATTGAGCTCCTGTTGTCTTCATCCTCGTCCAGACTACTGCCAGAAGACAACTCCCTAGAGTTCTGAGAGTTTCGTGTACTATGAGAGAGCATGCTTGGTGCGGGAAGTCCGTAGAAATATATGGCCGCCACGGAGAAGGGCACCAGGCTGAACAAAAACAGGGTCGTGCGCGTAGACACTCGGATCCACGTGGTTAAAACCAAGAAAACTGAGCTACCGACAAGCCCCGCGGCTCCGGTACCACTGCTCCATGCATGAACAGCATACTCCTCGAAATAGTGGGTCAATTGAAGAAAGGTAACTTCACCAACGCCGCTGGAGAGCGAGGCCAACACGATGCCGAACAACTTCGCGCCCAGCCCCGACGAATTGGCAATGATCTGCATCCCCAAGAAGCTTGTACCAACAATGATGCCGATACGGAATGGGTACTTGACAACGTGGAAATAGAACGGGGCCGAGAGCTTGAACAGAAAAGATGGCAGGACGTCAGCCAGCAACACGAGACCTTTCGGCGTCGACGGCCCCACCAGATCAATTGCTGAAGATAGAATCACGACATAGAGCAAGTTGTTGATGAGCCCGAATCCTATGAAGCTGGCGATGATCTTCGAACGGCCCCTCATAGATCGCGATAAGATGAAACCCGCGCCCACGCACGCGCGAAGGCCTAGAGATGCGCGCCAGCAGGTTCGAGCCGCCATGCGTAACATCTTAATGGCTATATAGTATCCACTGCAATAGTGAACTGGATCAGATACGAGTCGCGATTTGATGCAGGATGGCAGATCATGGTTTCGACTTTCTTTTTGTTATTAGAACTTTTTCTTACATACTCTATGCTTACTCTCGCGAGAATTCGACACCGCGCTCGAGACGTTCTCTAGCCAGCAGAGAAACACGCTCGTTGATGAAGGCGTTCTGCGCCTGGCGGACATTGTCCAGAATGAAACCGAGGCCAACGAAGGCGGCACCCGACAACACATAGCCCATAGGCTTGTAGTTTAGAGGCTTCTGGCGAAGGCCCTGGGCCAAGCCCTGCACAGACACGCCCATGACGCCCCAAGCAGCAAGATCAAGGAAGGCCATTTGTGTGGTTGTAGTGGTGGTAGTTTGCAGATACAGCTCGGCGGTGATTGGGTTATGTAAGATCGCATGTCGTAACCCGCTAGCACCGGCACCAGTCCAACCCCGACATCACCCCAGAATAGCGGCAGGTGCTGGGACACACACGCACACGAACTCCCAGGCCCAGGACTCTCCCAGCCATAGGACCCTCCCAGCGTCACTCCCTAAGATACTACTGCCTCAGGCATCAGCGCGTACATAGCTATAGTGGTAAAGGTGACGGTGGTGGTGGTACCCTACTAATAAAGGGTAATTTTCAGCTGGATTTCATTGACATGTCTGCTGCCCCTAAAGACGGCAAGCCCAAGGATGGCAAGTCCAAGGGCGGCAAGCCCCAAGAGAGCAAGCCTAAAAAGGGGCTGTCCCCGAAGGAACAGAAGAAGCTTCAGAAGCAGGCGCAGCGACTCGCCAAGAAAGAGCAGCAGAACGCTGGGCAGCCGGCTCCCCAAGCTAATGCGGCGCACGCAACGGGTTCGAGCTTGAATGCGCCTTCGTCATCGCCGGCCGGCTCTGCGGGTACCAGCGCACCGGCGATAGCACCTTCGCCGGTTGTGAACCTGTTCGCCGGTATCGAGCCCCCAAAGGCTATCGTCTCGAAACAAGGCGTGCACCCCGCGGTGCTCCATTTGGCATTGCAGATGCAAAACTGTCGTATTATTGGGTCTACTTTGCGCTGCCGATCAATGATGGAGGCGTTTGTCCAGGTGATCCGCGACTACCAAACGCCAGCCAACTCCACGCTCAGCCGGAGCCTCGCGGTTCACCTTTCTCATCAAATTGAAGTCCTGAAGAGTGGCCGGGGCCTAAGCGTCTCTATGGGCAACGCCATCAGGTGGCTCAAGCAGGAGACGTCCGAACTGCCTCTCGACGTTTCTGACGAGGACGCGAAAAAGCATCTTATTAACGTAATTTCGGTGTTCATTCGGGACCGGCTCGACCTGGCCGACCGCATTATTGTGGACAATGCTTCGGACCACATCGGCCCCGATTCTGACGTGATTCTCACGTATTCGCACAGCCAGGTTGTGGTGAATACACTGCTGAACGCTCATAAGGAGCAGAAGAAGAAGTTCCGAGTGATTGTGGTGGACTCGCCCCCGCTTTTCGAGGGCAAGAAGACTGCCGCGGCGCTGGCGGCCGCGGGAATCCCCACTACCTACATACTTATGTCCGCGCTGCCGTACGTGATCAAGGGTGTCACCACGCTGATGGTCGGCGCGCACGCCATGGTGAGCAACGGCAACTTGCACTCGCGTGTCGGGACATCAATGGTCGCGGTAATGGCCGCGGCACGGAGCATTCCCGTCTTGGTTCTGTGCGAAACGATCAAATTCAGCGACCGCGTCCAGCTTGACGCGTTTGCCGTGAACGAGTTCATGCCGCTTGAGGGCTCCAACTCGGTGTTCTTTGATCTCACAGACCAGAAATCGATCTCGAAGGTCATCACCGAGGTCGGCGCGCTACCAGCCTCATCGGTGCCGGTTATTCTGAGAGAGTACAAACAGCTTCTGTAAGCGATGATGAACTTATTTATATTAATGAACCTACTGCTAGTGGTAAAAGTGTATTAAAAAAAATGAAGACCCCGAATAGAAATCCCGCTAACGAGCATTTGGAGCGGTCTCACGCAAAAGGTGATTGGACGCCCGATTCGAGGTTATCGGGGCGGGCGTTGACTAACGCCGGATTTTCTGCCTAGGGTGAGATCGCTGCATTATTTCACACACCCACAAACCCACGCTTGACTCATCCGAGATAGCCCCTATATGAAACTCTCGAGAGCGGTGATCAATCCCCAGGTTGTGTCCGCTAAATATGCTGTCCGAGGAGCACTCGCGCAGCGCGCCGAGCAGATAAAAGATGATCTCGCCCGCGATCCTAAAAGCCACAAATTTCCCGAAGTGACCTTTCTGAACATCGGCAATCCCCAGCAACTCGACCAGAAACCCCTGACATTTGTTCGCCAGGTTCTGTCACTTGTGCAATACCCCCAGCTCATCGAGGCCAGAGTGCCTCTGTTCCCGCGGGATGCTCTTGATCGGGCGAAGTTCTTGTTGAAAAATCTTGGAAGTGTGGGCGCATACTCGCACTCCAAGGGCATTCATGTCGTTCGCGAGTCTGTGGCGCGTTTCATTGAAGAACGCGACGGTTTCCCGTCTGATCCCGAGAACATTTTTCTTAGTGCTGGCGCCAGCAGCGCGGCCGAAAAAATCATGACGCTCGTCGCAACCGATGATAACGTCGGCATTATGGTGCCAGTGCCTCAATACCCGCTCTACTCGGCAACGTCTAGTTTGGTGGGTACCAACTTCCAGGGCTACTACCTGGACGAGGAACACGGCTGGGCCACGTCGGTCGAGGCTATCAAGAAATCGTACGATGAAGCTCGCGCCGCAGGAGTACTGCCCCGTCTCTTGGTCGTCATAAATCCCGGCAACCCGACTGGTGCGGTGCTTACAGAGACACAGATCGGAGAAATTCTGGCATTCGCAAAAGAGAAGGGCGTGATCGTGTTGGCAGACGAGGTGTACCAGGCGAACATCTTCCACGATATGGCGCCGCCATTCACGTCTTTCAAGAAGGTGCGCAGCCTCCTGGCTGAGCAGGACCCGGCCTACAATAATGTGCCACTGGTTTCTTTGCATTCCACGTCCAAGGGCTTTTTCGGCGAGTGTGGCCAGCGCGGCGGATACATGGAGGTTGTCGGGTGCCCAGAGGATGTCATGGAAGAGCTTTATAAGCTCGCCAGCATCGAGCTTTGCCCCGTGGTTACCGGCCAAATCACAACGGAAATCATGGTGAATCCGCCCAAACTCGGCGACCCGAGCTATGATCTGTATCACCGGGAAAGCAACGGAATTCTCAACACGCTGCACGCTCGGGCGGAGCAGCTGTACAATGCTTTTAAAGACATGGACGGCGTGACTTGCCAAAGACCAAGGGGCGCTATGTACTTGTTCCCGCAAATCACAGTGCCGCCGAAGGCTCAGGAGGCTGCCAAGGAATCTGGGGTCTCGCCGGACGCGTTTTATGCAATGGCGTTGCTGAATGAGACGGGAATCTGTGTCGTTCCCGGGTCCGGATTCGGCCAGCGCAAGCATACTTTGCATTTCCGCACGACGTTTTTGGCTCCTGGCGGCCAGGATCTGAGTGACCGGTTTGTTAAGTTCCACAACGAGTTCATGAAGAAGTACTCATGAAGGAAAAGATACCATATGAAGAGAAAGTATACATGTATGTATAGAGATTCAAAAATTCAAGAAAGAAAATGCGGGCGAAACTGAATACATCAACACATAAATAAATTAATCCAAAATTACAGGCATCGGAATCAGCTGCCGTCATCTGTATGTACTTAGACTTCTGTCATTATTCTATGTCCGAGTTTTACATCTATTGCAGGCGGGAGATGACCTGCTCAGTGAAATGCTCGGTCGAGGCCTGACCCTTCAAGTCGCGGGTCACGTTCTCCTTGCCCGAGGCGAGAGTCTCGAGGGCAGCCTTCTCGATGACGTCGGCCTTGTCGAAAAGGCCCATGTGACGAAGCATCATGACCGAAGAGAAGAGAAGGGCAGTCGGGTTGGCAAGACCCTTGCCGGCGATGTCGGGGGCGGAACCGTGGACAGCCTCGAAGATCGAGGTCTCGATACCCATGTTGCCGGACGGGGTGAGACCGAGACCGCCAATGAGACCAGAGCAGAGATCAGACATGATGTCACCGTAGAGGTTGGGCATCACCATGACGTACTCCTCGTAGAGGGCCGGGTCCTGGACCATCTTGAGACAGGTGTTGTCAATGAGCTCGTTGTGGAGCTCGACCTCCGGGTAGTTCTTGCCGACCTTCTCAGCGCTCTGCAAGAAAAGACCGTCTGCGAACTTCTGGACGGTGGCCTTGTGCACGACGAGCACCTTCTTCTTGCCGTGGGCCTTGGCGTACTCGAAGGCATACTGGCAAACACGCTCGCTGGCCGGGGCGGTGATCAGCTTGATCGACTGCACGACGCCGGGCACGACGGTGTGCTCGATACCAGAGTACTCACCCTCGGTGTTCTCACGGATCAGCACGGTGTTGACGTTGTCGTAGAGCGTCTTGTAGCCCTCGATGCTCTTGCACGGCCGCACGTTGGCGAAGAGGTTGAAGGTGCGGCGCAAGGTGAGGTTCATACTCTGGTGGCCCTTGCCGACCGGCGTAGCCAGGGGGCCCTTGAGAGCAATTTTGTAATTGTTGATAATGTCGACAGTGTCGTCCGGGAGCTTGGTGACACCATCCTCGAGACGCGGGGTCACGTCAACCGGGATCCACTCGATCGGGACATTGGCCGCAGCGAAGATTTTCTTAACAGCGGCGCTAATTTCAGGACCAATGCCATCACCCTCAATAATAGGGACAGTATAGTTGCCGCTGGCGTTCTTGGTACCAGTGTAAGCAGCCACAGCGTAGTTACGGGTCATCGATGCGGTTCGGAGCAATCCTTGGCGGAGCGTCAACATTAGGCGGAGGTCCGAAAGTTCGGTTGGAGGGTTGAAAAACGGGCGTGGACGCGAATGGGCGCTGGTCGTAGCATGTACCCTATCCCCGTGCCTTTGTCCACCAATAGCATCCCGACATCAGCTGGCAGCGACTGGGAAGGCCGCATGCAGCTGGCGCAGCTGCCCCATAATTTCCCGTGGCCGCGGTGCGAAATGCGGATATAGATAAGCTCTAATGGCGCCAAAAGTGGCATCAGAAATAAATAACAAAAATATTAAATTAATTAACTGGTAGCTAGGTCTGCAATCTATACGCTGATGAACAGGCTCCACACGCCGCCGAGGTACTGCACGATCTCGTCACCGCCGAGCTTACTTTCGCCATAGACACGGTCAACAAACGAGATAGGCACCTCGGCAATCGAGCAGCCCATGTTACGAGCGCGCACAATCATCTCCATTTGGAAAACGTAGCCCTTGGACTGGGTCTCTTCAATAACCCGCTCAAGCACGGGCTTCTTGTAGAGCCGATAGCTTCCTGTGACGTCCGAGACGTGGGGCCGGAGGAGCGTCGAGGCGAGGAAGTTCGCACCCCGGGACACGAGTTTGCGCTTCAAATCCCAGCCGTAAACGCCGCCGTCGCCCTTGTAGCGCGTGCCAGTCACAATGTCGTAGTCACCCTCACGCTGCTTAGCGATGAACTGGGGGATCGCCTCCGGGTGGTGGCTGAAATCGGCATCCATAATGATCACGAAGTCACCAGTGGCCGATTTGAGCCCGTGCACGTACGCAGTGCCGAGTCCGAGCTTGCCAGCGCGCGGGCGCAGAACAATGCTGTTTCCATAGATGCGGTGCAGCTGCTGGGCAACCTCCTGCGTGCCGTCCGGGCTGTTGTCGTCCACAATGACGACTTCCCAGTGCTGGCCAATCTCGGTGAACGTCTTAGCGAGCAGCCACACAAGAATGGGCAGGTTCTCCCGCTCGTTATACGTGGGAAGGATCACCGAGTACTTCACCATAGTTGACACGTCGGAATCTAACCTAGGCCTGCCCTTTTCCATGACTCCACCACCACCATTACGCACACGCACAGACGCCCTACACAATTGCACCGGGCCAGCGACTTAAGCAGCCTGCTACTCTAATATGTACATATTTTATGCTGTATAAATAATTAACGTCTATGACTGGACCGGTGCTTCAGTGCCGTTCACACTCTCTTGGAGGGCGGCGAACCGCTTCGTGTCGTGAATGCCGCACTCGGTCTTGTTCTTGCCCCTCCAGCGGCCCGCACGTTCATCCTCGTATTCAGCAACGGGCCAAGTCGAGTGGTAGTCACCAACAGAGCGGTAGCCTTGATCAAGTAGCTTGTTATACGGAACATTGTTATCCTTGATGTAGGTCTTGACATCGTCAAACGTCCAATTGAGCAGCGGGTTGATCTTGATGAGACCGTCCTCCATGATCTCCACAAACTGGATGTCTGACCGCGCGCTGCCCTGGCTACGTCGGCGCCCAGTAAACACGGCCTTGACCTGCAGCTCTTTGTAGGCGCGGAACGCAGGCTCGACCTTCACCAGGTAGTCGTACATCAACTCGTTCGTGTCCCAAAGCTTCTCACCATTCTGATCGGCGAATTCCTTCTCGGAGGTCGCTCCCTCGGGCTGGTAGATGTGCAGCTTTGTGCCGGGGTACGCCTGCTTGACGTTCTCGACGAGGTCGAGCGTTTCAGTGAAGTGGTGCAGAGTGTCGAAAAAAATGAGGTCAACGGGACTCTTCTCCTTCTTGGCAAGTTTCGCAATAATGTCGAGAATCACAAGCCCTGTGAGGCCGAACGCAGTCGTTTGGTAGAGGCCCGGGATCGTGATTATGGCCCACTCAATGATGCGCTCCGCAGGGAGGGTAGCCAGATGCTCGTTGATGTGTGTGACTTGTTCGGGCGTGAACAACGACATTTGTCAATTGGAAGCGGTGAGAGGCAAATGAAGCCGGCGCCGTCCGGATTTTGCAAGCAGGTCAGCTGCTGTCACGTAATTTGATCGTCGGGCACATGATACCCGCGCCCATGTCAAAACCACCGTGCTTATCGGGTGCTCAAAAGCATGGTCGCTGTTGGCGCTCGTGCATGTAGTCTACGTTAAGCCCAATAAATCTCGCTATGCTGTTTTAAGGTGGCAGGAGTTCGGGACCTTACACGTTTTTGCTCAGAATTTCCCCTGGTATTCACAATTTGTCCCACTTGTATAGCGGCGCTGGCAAAAGTGAATGCTTAGAAAAAGGTCCATCACGAGCTCACGAAAGTTGCTTAAAAATTAAGTAAATATTATGAGGTCCATCTCCGTGATATTCGGTGCCCACGATGTGCGAAACTATTCATGGAAATAAGATCTCAATATACATCATGACAAGTGATAAGGCTGGAGGCAGCGGCACGACTGATGGAATGTCCGAGGATGTCATCAGCGATCGGTGCATCTTCGGACTGTGCGAAGTCCTTCTCAACAGCAACTTCACACAGGCACCCAGAGGAAGCGCCACATATGTCTTAAAATCTATAAAATCATTTTGCAATTATGTTCTGATGCTAGCGATGAAATGTACTACTATATAAATATATATGCTATAACTTATGCGTCGTTCTTCGTGAAGTATTCGCTGCCCCACCAAGCGGCAATGGCAGCACCCAAGACAGCCAAGAAGGACTTATCCTTGGTCGGGATTTCGTATTTCGGCTTGTAACCCAGCTTCTCCTCGTCGTACTGCGGTGCGCCGCTGCCAAGATCGACGTTCATCGAGCTGACCTTGTGAATTCCACCATCGGCAACGTGAATGTCACCAGCAGATGCACCAGTGTCATTTTGCAGTCCTCTCTTGGTGATGACGACGGCTTCCCTATCGGGGCTCACCGGGATCTGAGCAACAGGATGGGCGGGGGCCTCCGGCTTGGGAGCCTTCGGAAGAGTGTAATCAACGACCTCGGGCGAGGCGGCGGAAGACGTGGTGGAGAACTCCTTAGCTGTTTGCGCGAATGTGGACGGCGTGGGCGGCTGCTTGTACATCGCAGCACTGGAGGCCGACGCAGTCGACGAAAACGGCTTGGTTTGGTCGAAACCAACGAGCCTCTCAACGAGATCGACCTTCTTACCGGTCAACTTCAGCCCGCGCTGACGGCACTCCTGCTTAAGCGCAGGCACCGTGTGCCCGGCGTAGTGGGTACGGCTAGTGTCCCGCTGCGATGAAAGCAAGTGAGACGGCTTAGGCTGGGTCGAGGACGAGTGCAGCGTCCTTCTCATAGAAGGTAACGAGCGCATTGAGCGGACCGTGCGAACAGACATCGTTAGTGGAATGGTGAGAGGGTGCTGGGAATGGTCTGGTTTTTGGGGTAGGTTAGGCTTTTGGAAAGGCGCGGTGCTGGTCTCTCTCCCAATTCGGCAAACATGTTGTTCTTTGTGTTTATGGGGTAGGGGCACGAGCTACTCCGAACTGGCTCAAGATCCTACAACTACGAGATTTCTATATAGTCCTAATAACTCCTTACTATTTACTGATTTGGGCCCTTTAAAAAAAGTGGATGCCTAGCTACCTCTCCGTTCTCATCAATGAGCCCGGTAATCAATTTGGGTCCCAAAATAAGCATGGTTCTCTGTGTTCATGCACTATATCTTATAAGTCGTATTAGTGAATATAAGTATAAAATAGATTACTGTTTTCTTCTATCAAAATATCCCATCATAATTCATAACGTCGATTGATTGCTACCGCAAAGTGTATATGTAAGTGTCTCGTGACCTCAGTGTCCAGGCCATTTCCACGGGTACCATTCGTCCCTGGAATCGATGTGGAAAATCCACTAAACGGCGAACAAGACCGCCAAGAACACCAATATAATGTAATACGCAGATAAACTTCGTTATTTTCGGAGCCACATTGTATTAAGCCTATTATCTTGTCTTAGCGTCATTGCCGGGGCCTGGCGCCCATAGTGCACGTGATAGAACGCGGCAGCCGCCACTTAAGTCGACCCCACTTCCCCAGACACAACCACATCCACATTATCAAACAAGCTTACGAAAATGGTTAAAGCTGTTGCTGTTGTCCGCGGTGACTCTGACGTCAAAGGCACTATTCACTTCACTCAGGCCGCTGAGAGCGACCCTGTGTCCGTTGACTACGACATCACCGGCAACTCTGCGTCGGCTGAGCGCGGTTTCCACATTCACTCGTTCGGTGATGTCACCAACGGCTGTGTCTCTGCTGGCCCCCACTTGAACCCCTTCGGTGTGAGCCACGGTGCCCGCGACGGCACTAAGGATACCCGTCACGTCGGTGACCTCGGCAACGTGACCACCGATGCCCAGGGCGCCGCCAAGGGCTCCTTCACCGATTCGCTTATCAGCCTTTTCGGTGCTAACTCTATCGTTGGCCGTTCCGTTGTCGTTCACGCTGGCCAGGATGATCTCGGCAAGGGTGTCGGCTCGGCTGCTGAGGAGTCAAAGAAGACCGGCAATGCGGGCGGTCGTAACGCCTGCGGTGTCATTGGTCTCACCAACTAAGTAGTGATCAGTATACGTAGATCCCATATAGAATGACACACACCTCTAAGGAAAACTGAATGATTTACATACATAAATCGAAGGAACTACGTCAAGTACGTGTGTGGCGTAAGCGACCCTCGGGAGCCGCTACTACACACATCCCTATTAGTTTGTTTTGAGGCCGGAGTTAACCTAACCTCTCTCCACTTGCACTTCGCTTATGGTCTCGCGCTCTCGATGAACTCTTTTTTACTTCCTCGCCGGCGTGTGCAGGACCCTCAGCGGCTTGCTTTAGAGCCTCCGAGTGCTGCCCCAGTACCCGCTGTGAAGAGAAGCGCGTTGGGCTCCCCAATGTCCGAAACCTCTAGGATAAAATCACAACCGAAACGAATGCGCATGAGGTATACAATATCAAGCGAAGGGGGCGGATCAAAGCCCAAAACTGTGATTACAATTAGCAGACTCCGTCGGGAAAAACCGGAATCTGTGGCGAAAGCTGTAAGCCCTGCGCGGAAAGCTGGGGTGAACAGCCAACCACCAAGAAGCCCAGAATCCTCACATGGCGGAACTGTCAAAGGCTCTCATTTGCATCAAACTGTGCATGAAGATTTTTCCGAGCCCATGGGTGGTCTATCATCGGATTCTGAGAGCATTTACGAAGACGCAATGGAGTCATTCGGCATCGTTCCCGAATCACCGGTGAAGAATTCTATTAAGCAGCCGAATATGTCTTGGTCCCCAAAAAGCTTAGGTTCTGCAGATACTTTGGTTGACGATGGTCTATCTCCGTGGGGGCTGCCCAAAATCATGGAAATCAGTGACGATGAGGATGATGATGATGATGCCATCACTGACATAGAAAAAATTTCAGAGGAACCTGAAAAGCATGCTACTTCGAACTATATGCGTTTATTAGCAAAATGTCAGCAGATTCAGTACATTGCTCTACTTGCTCGTCAACGGCAACCTAAGAGACCACCTCCCCCAAAGCCTAAAGATGGCTTTTTCTCGCATTTCAGATCATGGATTTAACACTTTTATATATTTATTCAATTGAGAAGTCAGAATAAAAACTGGAACTGCCCCGGTCTCAAATGTGGCGGCAGTACCTAATACTAGTATGGTGGAGGTAGCTTATCACTAGTGGTCGCTGCTTCGGAGTGTAATATCACAGGAACACTCATTTCAAGGAATGCGTACTTCCCAGGTTTGCTTTCTGGTGCCACTACTAGCTGAACGCGTAGGCTGTGGGCGTATTTATGGATCGCCGTGGAGAAAGATTCAGCAAGTCCCGAAATTCGGGTCCCCGCAATTGCCGATGACAAGTCGACCCAATCACGACCCACATGAATGGGCTCAGAAAACTTCGCAGACAAGGCAATGGCCGTCGTGTTTGACTTGCAAGTTTGGCTATCTGCTGACGTTGTGATCACCGTGTCAACAAAAACGGTAATCTCCTTGACGATTGCTTTCTCATCACCATTGAGTGTACGGACATCAGCCGATATATTGTAAGGAGACTCGTGGTGTTCCCCAACGGATTTGTGGCTTTGAATCAAACCTTCCTTTGGTACTTTGAGACGGCCCTCTACACCTAGCAAAGTCTGGTCACCATCGTGGAGCATGAAAGACGGTCTGCGGTGCAAGCGTAAATGAACAGTATGATCGCTGATCGTATACGAGTCCTCGTCACCTGTGAAAGTGCGCAATCGGTGAGGGAACATCAAGATTTCACCGAACCCGCGATAGTTTGATCTCAATCTTTGTTCACGATCAACGACTGCCCATACGCCCCAGAATGTGCCATTGAAGTCATGGTTTCCCTCAATATTGAAGCTAGATGGGAACTTATGGGCATCCTGAGGGAGGATGAAGCTAAAGGGGAATTTGTGCTGGCCCTTCGCAATCTGATGAGACGGTAGAGGAAAGGAGACCGTTTCACTTCCCCAAAGTATATCGGTAGTATCTTTGTGAGTCATGGAAAGATCAACGACATCTTCGCTATCTGTGTAAAAAACGCGGCCCCGGTCTTCACATCGAAGTTGTGCCTCAATGGATGCAACTGTAATTTCCCGCTGAACATCAAGCTCAACATAGCCATCAACGCGCTCACCATCAGTCCAATAGCCTTTAGATGGAGGTTCACCTATAACTACTGACACCGTTGCGGCATGAAAACTCATTAGCGATGATATTGCGGTCTGTTGATCGCGTGGGTGGAGGGCGGTCCTGGGGTCAAGGGTGTGCGCATACATGCGGTGTGGGGTAATCTAGCAGCAATTATCGCATTCTCACTGATCGACCAGTGAGCTGATAAATACTTATGATAGGTATTAATAAATAATTCAAGTTATAGAAATTAGTGATCACGCTTGGATTTAGACTTTTGTTTTCGCACGTCACGTTTGTGGCTATTGCGTTTCATACGCTTTTGAGCGGCCAACTCTGGGGCAGCCACAGCTTCTATAGACCGCTTTGCTCGGCGTTCCCGGCGACGCGTATCTACATACTGCTTTGCGGCAGTATACTCTCTAAAATAGGCCGTTGTTCCGAGTGCATCATCATAAACTCCCATAGCCTCCTGTGCCAAAGACTGTAAGTCAGGTAGCACATCTTCGGCAGCAAGCTGGTCGGAAAGAATATAAAGTCCAAGTATGACTTCGTAGGCGACATCAGTGAGCATACCACGCGACAGCAATGATGGCAGGGACGCCAAAACCTGAATAGCCCCCGTTTTGCCACCCACATGGTCTTCGGCACTGACATCAGTCCTGATCATTGTCGAGAGTTTGTGGACTAACCAAAGAACGGCATTTCTAGAGTCCTTCTCAATCACTGTCTGATACGAGTCCCAAAGTGGTATGATGAAGACAAGATCCTTCACGATTTGCAGGCTATCCTCTGAATTCAAACGAGGGGCACCCAATTGGCGAACCAGCTTTTGCCCTGTGCTGAGCAGAAGTGCTTCAGGGATATCGGACTGAGGTGTAGTCTTGAAGTAATGTCCTAAAACTCGAGCAGCACGGGCCCGCACCCATGGGTGCGGGAAGAGGAGAATCCCATCGACGTCTTTCATCTGCAATGATGCAGGGTCGGCATCCAAAGCCAAGTATAGGAGTTGCCAATCTACAGATTCACCTGATGACTTTTGACCAGCTTCTAGAATTGCTGTAACCGTTGAGCGGAGTTGAGATTTCATGCGTTCATAAAGGACCCCAGGAATATTCTTTTGAGTGAATAGTACGGCTACCTCAAGACCGCCGCGAAGGAGCAGCTCATTTTTGTTCTCCAGCCAGGAGAGACACAAATTAGCCATTTGCTCCTTGATGGAATCACTGGCATCTGCATCAACAAGATGTTGTAACAATGCTTTTGCTCTTTGGCGACAGGCTGGTTCCGCATCTGAGACAAGTATGAGCACCAGATTGCTATAGAATTGAACGAAAGCTGGCTCCAAGTGGGATGCATTGATCTTCTGTAACAATGAGTCAATTGCCTCCATCACAGAAAGACGCCCCGAAGCAGCTGCATATCTCAAGTTAGCAGCAAGTGCGGCAAGAAGACGATCGAGACGGCTCTGTCCTAACGGGTACGTTGTCATGAATTGAACGTAAGCATTACGGCAATTCACACGGATGTGTTCACTCTGATTAGTGACCATTACACTACCGACCGTATCTGCAATGTCATAGACCTGCGGTAGCAAGACTTTATGTGTAAACACAGCACGGACAAACGAAACTGCAGTCGACTGCCGCTCCGGTTCTTCCAAATCAGGGCGAATACGCTCGAGGACGTAAGCTATGGCACCGGGTTTGATTTCAACCTCGCTCTTGCTTCTTATGAGCATGGTAAGATATTTGAGTGATGTCTGACACAAGAGCGTATTGGTGTCTAGACTATTCTCAACAAAACCAAGGGCTCTATCAGCTGTAAGGCTCAACGTATTGTCCGCTTCAGCAAAAGGTATGGGCAGTCGGAAAGCAGTTGTAGCCAATCTAAGTGCCGCCACATTTAAATCCTCGTGCGTAGACTGGAACCCAGTGACAATGATAGGGACGAGACCCTTAACATTAGCAATCGTGAGCAGACCCTTTCCAGAGTCACTAACGGCACCACCGGCTGTACTCGTCATTACACTACGCAGTGTGTCTAGTGCAAAAGTCTGAAGCAGGTGCATATTTGAGGAGGCATACTTTGTCGCATTAGCCTCCTTCGTCCATCGGCTACCATTCTCATACCAGTCACGCGAAGAAAGGCGCACAGTAAAGTATTCTTCACTCTCTTTTGCGGCTTGAATACGCGCAGCAAGAGCGCCACTGATATTTTCAGCCCTATCCTTTTTCTCTGCGGCTTCCTTGCGCTCGGTAATAACCTTTTCACTCAGCATATAAATTTCGTAGCCCAAAATCACGGCATCCTGAGAACTTGCTTGGATGTTATGGTGTAGACCTGCAGCAAGACGCTTCAAAACTTCTTCGACCTTGTGTTCGACTTTACTGGTAAGCTTCTTTGCGCTCAAAAACTGTCGCATAGGCGAAATGATCTGTCCAAATTGAGAAAGTGATGTCCAAGTAGCCAGAATCTCAGCAGTGTCAAAGCTTTTATGTTGCTTTACCTCCTTCGCAGCCGTCACATAGCCTTCACTATCCTTCTCCTCGCCGATGGACCCGAATGTATCATCCATGACAACTTCGAAAATCATACCAGCACAACCGTCTGTGTCTCCAATGTGGAAGTCCAGACTGTGGGGTCGATTGAGCTCCGCAAGTATGGAATGTACAGTAAAACCAAGGACATGACTTTGCATGCCACCGCGGCGCAGTGCACCTGTCAATTCAGATACCACGAATTTCAAATATCTCGAACCGAGAACTCTCATGATTCTGCCCAAACTCTGTCGCACACTGTCTCGGAGTTCGGGAACCTTGGAACGCAGCATCTGACAAAGCGCGGTTAACTTTCCGGGAAGCTCCTTTTCAAGCTTTTCAGCATCAAGTGACTTGAGGAAATACACAGTTGCCACCGCAATAGGCACACGATCGGGCAGATTCTCGTGCTCATTGGATTTTGAACTCATAAACTTATGCAAAGGACTTACCAAAGCATGAAGTACGAAATCATCCAATCCTGCTGGAGTAGCTTGGGCAATAGCAGTAACAACTCGGACATTTTTGCGTAGCCGGGCTGGCTCGGGTTCCTGTACCAATTGTTGAACCCAACGTCGAGCAATTGATTTGAATTGACCAGGTGAAACGTGGTTTAGCAAGTCTGTAATAGCATGTAACGCATCGTCAGCAAGGTTATTCAGTTCTGGGTTTTTGCTACCAGAGTGCATGGCAAGTGCCTCAATAATTGATATAAGGTAATGGGCAATGACACTTTCATCAAGCTCCGAGGCATGCTTGGCCAGCCGTTGTATCGCACGGCGGCGGCGATGAACCTGCACATGATTGATGTTAACAAAGAAGTCAGCTTCTTCATCACCATGATACAGCAATACATTCAGCGTGGGAAGCACATCTGAATGAGCACACTGCGCCAATATATCAATATAGAGACGGCGATACTTGTCTTCAGAGTCGCGAAGCCCCTTCTTGATGGCAGGTAAAATGTACTCAGATACGAGGTTTGAAGCGTTTTGTGATTCAATGAGCCGCATAATGGCATATTTTCCGTTGTTCCGCAATGCCAGTTCCTCAGGGTCACGCAGGAAAAATAAATTGTTGAACATAAGAGGACGCCATTCAAGTTCATTAAACTGGCTCCAGTATTGTTCATTCATTTCTTCAAAAGCGTTCGTTCTTCTCGCAAAGTCAGGTTCTCCAAGACGTTCACTATCAAACGAATTTAACTCTTCAACAAGATGACCAACACGAGCGTATGCGGTGATCCGCTGTCCAAACACCTGATAGCATGAACTTAAATTCACTCGAGCATCACGAGATACAAATTGACGGAACAGAGGTGCCAACGAAATATAGGCTTCCTCTAAAAGTCTCGGGGAGCAGACAGTGAAAATTTGAGACAATGCAAGAAGAACCCGGGCTTTGACAGGTAAAGGTACCATCTTGGAAGGTTTCGAAAGAGCTGTTAGTGATGTGCGCGCTAAATTATGGACAATGTCCTCTTCAAGCTCACTCAATTCGAAAATTTTAATTACTACCTCAATTGCAAGAGCAAATGTTTCCGGTAACATGTCGTTATTCATCTGTTGGGAGAGGTCTTGCACCACGCTAGATATCGCTAATCTTGTGATATCGCTTGAAGGTGCGTGAATAGCTAAGTTGAGCACAATTTGAAGAACAGCAGCAACAACAGAATCCTTGACAGTCTCAAATGACAAAGTAGAGACGAGAGATGCCACAATTTCACTATTGAGCAGTGGAACGAGCTCTCTCTCATTTGATATAGTTTGAATCATCTTCATGAAAGCCGACGCATTCTCGAGATTCTTGATTGCGAAATTATGCAGCTGAGGCCTGATAAGCTTGCTCATCAATTCGTCAAAGAAAGGGGACCAAATCTCGAACTTGGGCGCACTACTGAACATTTCATCCAGTGACTTGTTCAGAATATGCCGAACGCTCTTAGAGTCAGAGAGCCCATTTCTCTCAACAATAGCAAAAATACCCTCCTGAACAATTTGAGGAATGAGCTTTTCTGCCGAAGTTTTTAACTGCCGCACCATATCGTTCATCAGTGTGAGATATCCTTGGACACGACGGGTGATTCCTCGTTCGTCTAGGTCAGAATCAAGAGATTGCATAAGATGGTCGTGGGCCAGACTAACAAACATTTCTCGATACTTTGACTCGAGGAAATGCAAAGAAGTCATTACTGCATGTCGCATGTTCCGTTTCGTATTATTCTGCGCTCGTCCATATAGAATTCGAACCACAAACGGCATCACAGCTGATCTATCATCCGAATGCAAGCTTCCCTCATCCATTTCGTCTTTTCCAGTGGAAATGAAAGACGTAACTTCATCTCGAAAGCGCTTGTCATCGAGAAGCGCGTCGAGATTCTCTCGATACCTTCTCAAAACACCGAACTCCGGCTTGTTGATTGTGAATAAACATTTCAGCCCGAGTTTTTGCAAAGGTGAGTGTCTGCTGGAAAGGAAATAGAGATACTGGCTCTTCACTTCCTCAAATTGCGGCAGCTTTTCGGGCTTACTCAACTTTGCGAAGAGTTCAAGGAGTGCCACGCGATCTTGGAAAGAGAAGTCTTTCTCATCACTCTCTTCGCCATCTTCATCTCTAGCATTCAATAAGTAAGGTACCAATTGCGAGACGACAAGCTTCTCCGCAATTTTAGGTATTTGACAAAGAGCTTTAATCCCCAAAAGCCGAAGATCTTCATAGTGGTCAAAATTCAGTGAGTCGGTGGCTCGATCTTGAAGAGCAACAATCGAGTTATTACTGTCATCCCAAACTTTTCCACTTACCTTCTCGAAAGCGGATAAGGTGTGGCAATTAAATTCAAATTCTTCATGGCTGCACGACTCGAAGTCCATAACTTCACTGCCAATGTTCAAATCCACATCAGACTGGGGATGGGAAATGAAATAATAAGCGATACGACACACTAAATCAGGATTGATTTCTGCCAACGAAGGAATGCATTCCAAAACGGCAGTGCTAACCGGCTGTAGTCGAACAGTTAGCATACCGAAGAAGAAAAAGATAGTCGCATCGGAGGCAATATGCGACTCCTTAGAAGTCCTTCCAGTGTGTTTATAGGCTGTTACAAGTGACCGCAAACGAAGACTGATGTTACGCGTATTGGCCAGATCCAGGGGCAAACTGTTGATGAGACTGCATTGATCCAAAAGAGAAGTCTGGTCCTTAACCAAGGACTTTAAAAGATCTAAAGCTGCCTCACGTAACTTTACATCGCATGATGTTAAACATTGAAAGACACCATTCGAGAGTGCTGTAAGAATTCTATCAGAGCTGTAGGATGAATGGATTGCGCTGATTTTTTTCAGCAGATTAGGCGTTAATGGAAGCTGACAGCAGCGAAGCAATATTTCCTCTGAAACACCATCAACTAGCAGCTGTGCAACAACATTAGACTTAAACGGTGAGATTGAATCCAAATTAAGCACTGATTCCAGCAATTTTTGGTCATCAAAATTGAATCCAATCAACGACTTCCACCAAATATCGAACAAACTCGACTCATCGCATGCCAAATCGACATGACTGAATTTCGCAGCACGAGGAATCTTGTGAGATGTCTCAGATTGGCCCAAGTCTAGTTCTAAGAGGGCTAATAATTGCGGGTTATTTTGTGAGTGGGCAAATGCAACTGTCCAGAAGTCATTTCCGAATGCTTTGAATACAGCGGCGTTCATTCTATGCACAGATTCCATAACTCTGAAGATCTCTCTTTCCTCCTTCAGTGAAGACAAAATTTGTTTTAAATGACTTGCTGAGGATGTCATGTCGGAATAGCAGAGAATAGCGGAAGCTGCCTTTGTCCAAGATGGGCAATCATCGAGAGCAAGTAGTGTACGGTAAATTGTTTGCCAATTAGAAACACGATCACCTTTGCGGAGACCTGCAACCACGAACAAACATTGTGCACTGAACTCGCCTTTATATTGCACACAGCTTTCCAACACTGCCGAATAGATTGGCTTTGCCGTGTCTTCACGAGCATGATGTAATCCTTCAGTGACTATCCCGAGAAAAACTCTAGTTAAATTAGCTTCGTAGCAAGCGTGAAAATAAGTTTGGAGCAAGACTGGAGTTTTCGAGTGTAGAGTTGTGCCAGGGCCTTTTAGGGTGGTAGCCAGTAGTGTGATAGTTGACTCCTCGAGCTGAGAATCGGGATTCTCCTTGATTTTCTGGATAATATGGTTGACAATTCCATCTAGATCCCTGCCAGATGATCTTCTGACTAAAAATGCCATGCTCTCTGCGGCGAAGCGAAGGACAAATCCACGAGGCTTGAAGCTTCGATCACCACCAAACAGGGGAAGCACAAAGTCGAACGTTGGAGCCAAATTCGATGTAAGTAGCCGGGCCAGGTACTTGAATATGTGGGCCAAGCAATTGAACGCATGCTCAATGACATCGAGACTTTTATCATCCCTCTGGAACTTGGCAATGACTGTAATGCAAGTATCTAAAGACCGAGGATAAAATGGCTCGAAGTCTTCGCCAAGATCTCGAGCCAAGTTCACAAGCAGATCGAAGAGAGCTTCGGAACTATGAACATCTGTCTCTCGGAGACTGCTCTCAAGGCAATCAAAAATTTTATCCTTGTTATAAAGCACCATAGGAAGCGATTGAGCCAAAGGGGTGGCTCTGCGCGAGAAATCTGTAAACTTTGTGGCCAGATTTAGCTCATCCCATCGTTCCAAAGAGGCGCGAAATAGAGATTCGGCATCAGCTTGAGGGACATTTCTTTTCTGATCTGTTCGTCGAATCGGGTCTATGCGAATTTTCGCCACCCGATCCGTAAAATTAACATATTTGTGCTGCGACATCGGGCGCAGTTCCAAGTGAGGTATAGCGGTGGTCTGTGCTGGTGAAATATGTGAAAAAAATTCATTATGTAATACTACAGCCATTATTGTACTAAGCAAATCCAAACTGCCTAAGTGAGAATTCACAGTCCACATCGATATTATCTAGAGACTTACTTGAGTAACGAATTTAAAATTGTAATGCTTATCAAATTGATAATTTAAGCCTTGTGGAAAAAGCATTGAAATGAGTGGATCCTCTTCGTTGATTGCTTCTGCTGATACAGCAACCAGGATAACCAGACTCCTTGTATTTACGTGAAAATTAAGTGGATGGACATTCACGCCATAATTATCGATGAGAAAGGATCATACTTTATCCCTCAATTTCGCTCGTATTTGTAGTTATATCTGGATCGTATAGAGTTCTTCGACGACACTTTACCCTGACCCGACCACCCCCACATAGCCTTTAATACCGCTTTCGTCCCCGTGCCGTGCCCTACTGCCCCTGCAGCCCCGGTTGCGGGGTCGTGAACTCAGTAATTTAAACCCACAACAATCGATTCTAAGATATATTGGTCCTAAGAAAAAAAATACCTAAAGACAATAATTGTTACAATGCGCAACGTGAACAAACCTCTGCTCTTCGAGGTATCCACAGAGACTGCACGCAAAGTTGGCGGCATATATGCGGTGATGCGTTCTAAGGCTCCAGTAACGGTCGCCGAATTTGGAAACCGGTATACGGCCTTCGGCGTCTTCGATCCCCGTACTGCTGATGTTGAAGTTGAACAGCTTGAGCCTAAAATCCCGTACATTCGTGACACAATTGAGTCTATGCGAGATCGTGGTGTGCATATCGTCTATGGACGCTGGTTGATAGACGGGGCGCCAAAAGTTGTATTGTTTGATATCGGGAGTGCGTATAACTTCTTGAACGAGTGGAAAGCTGACTTGTGGAGTATCGCCGGAATTCCAAGCCCACCTAATGACTCGGAAACTAATGATGCTATTATTCTCGGCTATCTCACGGCTTGGTTTACAGGTGAAGTAATTAATCGGCAGAAAGAAAATGCCGTCATAGTACAGTGCCATGAGTGGCTAGCAGGTGTTGCAATTCCTCTTGTTCGGAAGCGTCAGCTCGACGCAGTAACTATTTTCACGACGCATGCCACATTGTTAGGTCGATACTTGTCAGCAGGCAACGTTGATTTTTACAACAATCTTGACCATTTCGATGTTGATGCTGAAGCTGGAAAAAGGGGCATTTATCACCGATACTGCATTGAACGCGCGTGCGCTCACTCGAGTGATGTATTTACTACGGTGAGCCATGTTACTGCGTTAGAAGCTGAGTACCTGCTCAAGCGTCGACCAGATGGTGTTCTTCCAAATGGCTTAAATATTGTGAAATTTCATGCTTTGCACGAATTCCAAAATTTGCACGCTGTTTACAAAGACAAAATCAATGAATTTGTGCGAGGGCATTTCTACGGGCACTACGATTTCGACTTTGACAAAACTTTGTATTTTTTCATAAGTGGCCGCTACGAGTTTCGTAATAAGGGTGCTGACATGTTCATCGAGGGCTTGGCTCGACTTAATCACCGTTTACAGTCAATTGGTTCAGATGTTACCGTCGTGGCATTTATTATCATGCCAACCGCGCACCATTCGTATACCATTGAAACACTCAAGGGTCAAGCAGTCATGCGTGCACTTGAGCGTAGCGTTGAAGAAATCCAGAAGCGCGTTGGACAGCGTATGTTTGAGTACTATTCCCGTGCTAATGATCGAGACCCACGCACGACCCCGCCAAACTTCGATGAGCTATTGCACTCAAGTGACCTTGTTACCCTCAAACGTCGCGTTTTGGCTCTGAAGCGTCAGACATTGCCTCCCGTCGTAACGCATAACGTCGCTGACAGCGAACACGATCCCATCCTTACTCAAATTCGGAGAGTGCAGCTCTTTAACAAAGAGTCGGATCGCGTCAAGATTGTCTTCCACCCGGAATTCATTAGCAGCAACAATCCTGTCTTATCGCTTGATTATGAAGATTTCGTTCGTGGGTGTCATTTGGGTGTGTTCCCATCCTACTATGAACCGTGGGGCTACACTCCTGCCGAATGCACTGTTATGGGAGTTCCTTCTATCACCACAAACCTGTCTGGTTTCGGATGTTACATGGAGAACCTTATTGAGGATTGCAGTCAATACGGCATCTACATAGTTGATCGCCGGTTCCAGGGCGTCAACGATAGTGTTGAGCAACTTGTAAACTACATGGACAACTTCACGCAAATGTCACGGCGCCAAAGAATCAATCAGCGCAACCGTACGGAGCGCCTGAGCGACCTCTTGGACTGGAAACGCATGGGTCGTGAATACACCAAGGCTCGAAACCTTGCATTGCGACGCGCCTATCCGGATCGTTTCGATGACACGGTGAACCCATTCGATGACGAGGAGAGCACCAAGCTC
The DNA here is from genome assembly GCA_030490775.1 of Starmerella etchellsii. Lineage (NCBI taxonomy): Eukaryota > Fungi > Ascomycota > Dipodascomycetes > Dipodascales > Trichomonascaceae > Starmerella > Starmerella etchellsii. The sequence continues at coordinate 82,541 of JAMSGL010000006.1, forward strand.
AAGAGGTTGTCTTCTGTACCGACGTCGCCACTCACCGCCAACATGGCTATGACCCCTGGCGATCTGGGGTCTTTGCAGGATGCAAATGCGCCATTAAGCCAAGATTATTTCGGCTTCAGACTTGGCGAAGAGGAATCATAAATATGCTATCATTATTTCGTTAATCAATTCTACTTAAGCTATACTGCCTTCAGCAATTCTTCGTAGTAGTAGACGTTCTTCAATTCTTCGGCATAGCGCTTGACCAGAGCTGGTAGATCCTCTGCTTCTGATGCAACACGCCGACTTAATTCTTGCGCCGTACGCCGGTGGTTATCTAATCTGCTCCGAACAGAAGCTTCAATCCCGACGGATGTATATGGACGAGATTTGGAATACATTTGAGACTCTGCAGCAACCCAAGTTTGGTATCTATCCTGTTCTGAGGTTGCTAGCTCAGAAATTTCGTTCTCAAGATCCTTCAAACTGCGCTGAGATGAAAGAATCCGCTTGACTTGGACTTTATTCTCGCGAGCCCGGTCAGCGTACTCTTCGTGGCGTTGTCTAGCCACGGGCAGTGCATCTCGTAGACCAAAAAGTGCTTTACGACTTCCTATGAGGTCGTTGAGCTCTTGGATTCTCAGCTCCCGAATATCTTCCGGCAGGTCCTCGACTCCATACTGAGGCATGCTGAGATAAGCGGTCACTAGAGGGCAGATATCGAGATTCCAGACCGCCAACAAACAAATGAAATGGCCTCACTTGCGAAATTGGCAGCCTTGGTTCAACAATCAGGCTAAAATTTTGTGTATTCAATTATATCAAACTGGCTCTACCAGTGTCGATCAAGGTTCGATTATTTCATGCTGTTTACATGGGTTGGGAGCCTTTTCGGTTTTGGTCCATTTCTATGGGGTTAGGTGTAAACAATAACAGTCGGGACACCTGATAGACCAGCCTTGGGCAGATCATCGTCTTATACAGTTTGGGCTACAAAAGTGTGCATAGAGGAAAATGACGCTTTTGGTGTCACTTCCACGCGAATGTGTGGGTAAGTCCACTTCTCGATCAATTCTTTTTGATGAGACACCAGATTCTCTTCAGTGGAGCACGCCTGATCCGCGTGTTTCGCCTATGGCTTTGATGACAACCAATCTAGTTTTGGATCCATTTGTGACTATGCAGCGGGAGTATCCTGATATTATGTGGACAAATGACCAGATAATGATTGCCACGGAGAATCCACCAGAGGTTTACAAGAAATATCACGCATACGACCATTTCGAAGTCCCGCTTGAATCCCAGTACGTCTCGCAATACACCCGCGGCCTTAAGTCGCAGCTAAAGCCGGAAGTTGCCCAGATGCTGAGTGATCTGGTCCATTACTGCGGTGTGGCCATGACTGTTACATCAAACTTCGTGCTGAATGTCTACGGACCAAAGGCTGCCCTTGCCTACGCCCAGTACAAGATCTTCGTTTTGCTGAACTCATTGTATGGGTATAGCATCCACCGGATCGAGCTGGATTTGGCAAAGCAACCACTGGTATCAGGACCCGAGCGTCAGCATCTATTCACGCTTTTCCAACAGACTGGTGTCAACGTCTATATGCCACCAGTTGTGGATATTCTCCCCAACGTGTGTGTAGATGAAGTATATTTGGCTGGCGACCGCTTACAGCTTTTGGTGGCCGAGAAAATCTTGAAGGACATAATCCACAAAACTGATTCTTTGGAGAAGGAGTGTGTTGTGTCTAGCTTTGTTCGTGACATTCTCGCCCTGCAATTCTCAACCGATATTGAGCGGATCATGCTCAAGTATGGAACATTCATACAATTACCTTCGACATCAAATACTGTCAGAGTTATGGGAACTACGCGACAAAGCATTGACAATTCTATCAGTGAGCTCGTGCGCCTCTACAGTCTAGTTTACTGTGTGGAAGTCCAGGCTCATCTGGACCAAAGCTTGGCAGGGCAGATGGCCGCTCTTGGACTGAGTGCTTGCTCGACGAAGTTAGGTACGGTCTTATACGGCTCAAGGGAGAGTGTACACCGCGGATTAGATGCACTCAAACTCGCATGTGGTGAAGGAATTAACATTTCAGTCTTGCTTGAACAGCCCCTTGAATTGATGGACTTTATTTTGGGAAAGAAGCAAGGCAAAATTCACCGAGTAATCAGTGGTACCGGCACCGGGATCACCGTTGAGAAGTGTCATTGTTACAACTTCCGACTCCGTCTTAGTGGAGATAAGGTCGCCAACATTCTTGATGCCCTCCTGCTTTTGGAAGGTGAGCTCCCAGCAGAGAAATCGCTGTATATTCCTGAGGTCTACCACAAGCAAGTGATTGGACAAGGAGGGTTGGCAGTGCAGCGACTTATGCGCAAACACAATGTGTACATGCGTTTTGCCAATACGACCAAGGAGAAATATCCTAATGCGTTCGGTGATTCACGCTCAGACAATGTCGTGATTAGGTGTCCTGCGAAGAACAAGCGCGAAATTGACAACGCTGCCCAAGAACTGCTGCAAAACGTAGAAGACCTCGCGAAGGGTCATTATTGCAGCTACGTGAAGCTGACCCGCAATCACCGCCGGCTTCTCTTGGCTACCCAGAGCAATGGTCTACGGGAGATCGAAGTCTCTTCTGGGGCAGCAATAAAGCTTCCGCTAGGTGAGAGCCGAGAAACCCAGCTCATCGAGATCAGTGGCCAAACGAGAGCCAGCACGGAAAATGCAGTGAGTATGATGACACAGTTATTTTCGCATACCGACTACGAGTTCCGCGTTCCCTGGACTCCGAATTTTGCCGAAGTGGTTGGTTCTCAAAGCCAATTTAACGAGAAAGTGGGCGTGCCTCTCTTTTTAGCCATGAGCGCCCAGGTACAAGCATTTGAGAAGGTACAGATCGTTGGGGATCCCAATATCTACTCGCAAGTCGTAGTGAGCGTCGGTGAAAATGTCGAAGGTGAGTTCTTTGATGAGATATCAGAGATCGTTACGGCCTACCTCCGCAACTACCATTTAGATATTGTCGATAAGGGCAAACTCAACACCGAACTTCAAATAGTCACGCCCGAGTCTCTCAAGAGTGAGACTACCCAACCACAAGTCTCACGAGGTGGGGCGCTTTATCGCTCGCCTACCCAGCAGCCGGCTATTCCCATAGTACTAGGCCAGCCTCAGCCCACAGATCTCCAGCCCAGCGAGATCCCCACTATATCTGCCTTCACGCCTGAAATGCGACCTCTCCAGCCATCACTTGGGGCTAACTGGAACCGCAACTTCGACGAAACTCCCGTCAAAAGGCGTGCCGAGACTGAGAATGTTCCCCTGCGCCATCGTGGTCGAGAGAGATTAAACCGCCTGCAAAGACGCCTATGATACCCGCTGATAAAACACTCTAAGATACCCGAATATATATTAAATAATGCCTTCAATAACACTATGATTACCGCTGTCAATATGGCAAGCTTTTTCAGACTTGCAGCTGATGGGTGTGATTACAGGTATTGTGTATAATAGAATGTGAGACCCTGCCCTGAATCATCCATCCATCATGCCTGAGACTGCCCCTTTGGACGTGAGTGAGCCCGCTGTGGGCTACGAGCTTGACTCCATTACGCTGCGTAACATCGCAAGTGTGCGATATGTTCGTCACCATGAGTGGCTAGACCATGTGCTCGGCAACCCACTAGCTAATTCCGCGATCATCCCGCCGAATCTTATGGAGGCCGTCGACACATCTAAGCTGGAGGAGCGGACCAAGGAGCTCGATGCCGAAATCGCGGCACTGGAGGAGGAAAAGAAAAGTGGCTGGCAATTTCACGTAGATAACTCAAAAGCCGAGGCTCTCACGAAGGCCATCCACACGCTCAGACAAGACTTCGGAAATGACACTTACGAGGCCACTAAAAAATCGATTGAGGATTTTTTAGATGTCAAGATCGAGCAGTCCAACATGATGCGACCAGTTCCTATATCTTATGATCGCAAGGCCGTCGACCTCGAGCAGGCAAGGAAGAGCGAGCAGCCCACCGATGCTAAAGAAAATGCCGGCCAAGACACCGCGATGGAAATCGACGCTTGATCCTATATTTATTATTCCTTCTTTTATACTTTATTCTTTTTTCACTTATATTGTGTCTAATACTATGTTCAGCCAAAAATCTCAGCCACCTTCTTCACAGTGTGCGCGCTGAATACAATGCCAATCAAACAAGCAAGGTCACACAATATGAGCACCATACCACCAAACATAAAACGTGGCGCGAAAATCTTCCACGTCATTAGATGGCGGCGCAGAGTGTAGGCAGAAATCACTGACGTCGCAGTTCTGACACCAGTGACAAGCGTGAATCCGGCTGCAGCCCGGAGCAAAAAGACGAGTGGCTGGACCGGGTCCTTAAATGGTGTGCGGCGCCACAACGCACTGAAAATGCAGATCATGGCACAGAGTATGAACGGACCGAATGTGTTGAGCACAACAGTGATAGGCGACCACGGGAACGACACGGTGCGGGCAGCAATAAATGCAGCATCCCACTGAATGCTTGGAATGGTCGCCTGATGACCTGTATAGTAGAAAAACCCATTGGCCAGGAGATCAAACAAGACAGGCGCCAACAATGTATATTTTGTAGATGTGACATCGAGCAGATCCAAACACGCCAGAGCCGTGTACAACAAAGCTATCATTGACAAGCCAGCAGGTGGCTTGTTGGTAATTAGAAGGCTCCAAAACACACACACTACTGCAAGCAGCCCGTAGCTTCCAAAGATGTTGTTGTAACCTGCGATTTTCTCGGGAGCTCCATGCTTGGACAGTACGACCTGGATGGGAAGACTGCTACGCCACCACACAACCAGGCCACACCCCACGCCAAGTACCAAAGTAAGCCGACCAAGGAGCAGCTTTATGTTCTGCAAGCCCCAAGTATCGTGGGAAAGCCACCCCCTGGCCTCGGCATTGTCAAGTGACCAGTAGCAGGTCGTTAGAGCAATGGCCAATGGAGTGATATTCAGCAGCAAGTTAGCGATGCCAACATTGTTTTGACCAATTGCCCAGAACCTGACAACCATGAACGGCATAATTAGGGCAACAGTTCCAAGAAGGAATAGTGTCCAAGTGGGAACCAGTGACGATCCTGGGTCGAAAAAGGTGGACGCACAACGTGAAGCCGTTTCCTCCCGACAAAGAACCCACGATGATGCAAGACGAGTTAATAACAACACTGCCAACGCGTACCACAATCCGAGATAGGTAACAAGCGGACTACCGCCCTGCGTGCTGGCAACTACAAGGGCCACCACGCACGAGGCAATGAAGAATTGCATTGCCTTACTTTCCCAGATCACAAACGAGTTCGAAAAGGAGGTAGCCGACTCCGCTGCCAAGATAAACAAGGCCAGTACAGACCATCGTGATGGGAGTGAAAACTTCGGGGACCGCAAGACCGGCAGAATCCCCAAAGCGATGATGCCGACACCTGTATACTGAGATACGGCCACGCCATATCGGAAGGGCGAGATTTGCAGCTTTTCGAGCTGTGTTACCGCGCCTAGTATTGTTCCAGAAATGGCACCTATGGTCTGACCGCGAGCCACTAACTGCACGAGCGGCAAGCTTATTGACGAGTAAAACAATAGAGACATGACCAGCGATCCCAAAAGTGTGCCAATTCCCCATTTCATTGCCGGGACATCGAACTGTGCCCACGCTTCTTTGAATTTAGCGAGCATCTGCTCTTGGAAAATAAGCGCATCTCCTTTCGATAATCTGAGCGCCTCAGTCTGATCCATGCCAATTGTCGCTGCGTATTCCTTCAGGTGTTCATCATTGCGTGTGACGACCTTAGTCCAGTCAGTCGCAGACCCAAAAGCCTGACGAATAGGGAATCCCAGTGAGTTGTAAGGAATTGGAAGACCGAGCAATCCACTCAGTGTGGGCACAAGATCGATTTGATTGACGGTTGTGGGACCTTCGCCAGTGAATGCTCCACGCTTGGAATACATCCAAAGAGCGGCTTCGAGCTCGTCAACAGAGTCACCACCATGGTTCCCAGTTGAGTCCATGCCGTGATCACCCATTACGAGCAATACAGTTTTGTCGTCAATCAGTTGAGCCACTTCCTCAACAAAGGCAAATGTTTCGTCAAGTTTTGCGCTCATAGCTGGATGTGCCGGACCATAGCGGTGACCAACATGATCAACACCCAACATGTGGCCAATAACAACTTTGTTGGAAGAGTTGGAAATCATAGGGCCCAACCAAGACTTCACGCCTTGGTCCACTGTATCGAGATCACGCACGTTCAGGGACGGGAACGAGTGCACTTCCTCCAGTTCGTGAGAGAAGAGAGCCTCCCATGTATCATCGCCTACAAATGCCACTGATCCTAGCCGGTGGGCGGCTTGACTGACCCAGTTATCTTCCTCTATCTGGAAGCCAGCAAAGTTTGATCCAGCATCTACAAACGCTGGAAGAGATCCCGTCGTGAGACCCTTTAGACGCTGTAGCGTAGTAGTTGGTGGGTCAGCAAGAAACTTGACAGAAAAACTCTGCTTCGGATTGTTGCTTATTTTACTGAGAGGAAAGTGACGCAAGTATGGTGCGTCGGGGGAATTTGCCGGTGTTTCCACAAAATCGTGCCGCAGTGCATCCACTACCAACACGACTGCCCGCTCAAAAGGTGATGACGGCAAAGAGACCACGTCATTCTGAGCATCGAGCACGGGCCGAGTAAGTAGGAACCCGCTGGTGAACTGGGCGATGGCAACCAAATGAACCACAAGGATCCAGAATATAATGGTTAGCGCATAGAACCGGTTTTTGACCACCTGCCCCACACTTTGCTTCAGAGGACTGGTCATTTGTCGCACAGCGTCCCTGTAAATTTCAAAGTCTCGACCTAACCCGCGCCCGACCGGGCGTCACCGGGCGTCACCAACCGGTCACAACTGGAGTAAATCAATGAGCCATCCAGTACAAGAACGCACGCTTACATTCTCAATTAGTTTAATCAATTAGATATAGGCAATGTCTACGATATATTCTTGATTTATTCCGATAAAGCTGGATCAACCTCGAAAGTCCACGTGCCGGTCTGTGCGGACCAGCTCACGAAACCTGACTGCGCTGTTAGCTTTTTCAAGTACTTCCTAGCCACAGGATGTTCTGGGTCTTTGACTGGCTCATGGGTTTCACGATTATGCGCAAAGATGTTGTATAAAGTGACGCGATGCTTAACGTTGAAGCCTTGGCCAACAGGCGGACGCTTGGAATCATCCGGATATAAGCAAAACGCGCGATTGGAGAATACAACGAGATGTCCACAGACTTGAGCTTGTACATCGCTGAATCGCGACAAGTCCACCGGCTCGAGGAACTCAACGAATCCCATAGTGCGTTGACCCACCCGGAAATTTTTGACACTGCGAGTTTCACGAACAGTCATACTAAGAATCTTGCGCTTAGACGGCGAAATCCAGTACCCATTCCCGTCGACCATCTCGTTGTCAGGCGAATCTTCAGCCGACATGTTTTCAACTTCTGAAGCCTCGCTCCGCTTAGATGATTCAGCTTCACGAGCAGCTGCATACTCGCCTTCTTCTTCAGCATCCTCACCGCCAATATTGGTGACGCTCGGCGATAAGATCTCGAATTCCTCTTCGTCGACCTTTTTGGGTGTGCTGGAGCCAGGCATCGTAATCTGCTTGCGACGACCGGCGAAATCAAAAGCGTCGCTGTTCAGGATAAGGTCGTCGGTGTTGTTGCTATAGATGGCATTCTTGAACTTCACGAGCTTGGAGCTCTCCGGGGTGGAAGGCTTGGATGCAATGATCGCGTTGTCGCTCGGCTCTGGCGCTTCAATCGCCTTAGTATCCGTGAGTCGTCGGCCCTTGGGCAGAGAGCGCGGCTGCGTGATTTGTGCCAGAAGAACGCCCGAAGGAGGCTTGAAGTTCGGCGATTCCCGCTTAGACTTCGCAGTAGGACGGTTCTCTACCACGTCATTGTTTTCACGAATGTTAGCAAAAAGAGGGTTTGACAGATATGCATTACTGTCGATGGAAGCTACGGGGCCAGCCGGTGCCGGAGCGGTGTTGCCAAATAGACTAGATTGCGGTGCAGTTGTAGCTCCAACTGCGGCTGGCTTGCCAAAAAGGCCTGATTGAGCATTATTGGCCCCGATAGCCGGTGCTGGTGCCGCATTGGCTGCATTTCCGAAGAGACCACCACCTCCAGTGCCAGTACCTGTATTTGAGGCGGTATTCGCATTGCCAAACAACCCGCCACCAGTAGTCGCGGGTTTGCTACCGAAGAGGCCTCCCGAAGTATTACCAGAATTACTAGCCTGGTTGTTGTTCCCAAACAAGCCTCCCGAGCCCAGGCCCGCACCAGTATTCACTCCCGTGCTGGGATTAGGGGCCGCATTTGCAGTGTTGTTGCCGAATAATCCACCACCGGTGCTTCCAGACGGTTGGGTATTGCCAAACAATCCACCACCCGCTGCTGTATTAGGTTGAGCATTTGGCTGCGCAGTTGTGTTGTTGTTGCCAAAAAGCCCACCGCCGGTAGGTGCACTCTGGTTATTCTGCCCAAACAGACCTCCCGAGGATTGACCGAATGCAGGTTTTGATTGACCAAATAGGCCTCCACCTCCTTGGCTGCCGAAACCTGTGGATTGAGGTGCACCAGGTGCACCGGGCGCTGCTGGGGCCGCCGGAGCAGCAGGCTGCCCAAACAAGCCACCTCCAGTTGCGGGTTTACTACCAAAAAGTCCACCACCGCTCGGTTGTGAGGGTTGACTTTGGCCAAAAAGTCCACCAGTTGCGGGCTTGTTTTGGGCTCCACCAAAACCGAACGCATTTCCACCTGTGTTGCTCTGACCAAATGTGGACGTGTTGTTCTGGCCAAACGTAGAATTGCTATTCTGACCAAATGCTCCAGAGGTTCCCGACGTGTTATTTGTTTGACCAAAGCCAAATCCTGAGCTGGGCTGGCTGCTCTGGCCGAACAAGCCTGTACCAGTCGAGACAGGCGGGTTACTGGTAGTATTTGATCCAAATAGCGACTGCTTCTGGCCAAATGCTCCACCCGAGGCGTTATTATTATTTTGGCCAAATAGTGAGCTCCCACCAGAATTGGCTGCACCGAATGGACTGCTGGTCGTATTGTTGTTCTGCGTGTTACCAAATCCGAAACTAGAGGTTCCAGTGGTGGAAGCAGGCTGACCAAACGGTGTGGAAGCGGGCTTCCCGAAAGGAGAAGCCGCCGAGTTATTCTGACCAAATAGGCCACCACCACCAGTTGAGGAGGTATTGGTGTTGCTACCAAACCCGAAGCCTGTGGACGTTGTTGAAGGCGCCGCGCCAAAAGTGTTATTACTGGTGCCGAATGGTGTTGATGCCGAGCCAGTGTTGTTGTTTTGACCAAAGAGACCGCCACCCGTGTTGTTATTAGTGCTACCAAACGCACCAGTGCCAGTGCTGTTATTCTGACCAAAGGCAGAGGCTCCAAAGGCATTATTGCCAGTGCTGGAGCCGAAGGGGCTCGGGCTGTTGCCTCCGAAAAGACCTCCACTCTGGCCCGCCTGCATGCCAGTGGCAGGTGCCGCTGATTGGGCGCCGAAACCGAATCCCGTGCTCACTGGAGCCACAGACGGACCCTTGACATTGTTTTGGTAGTCTTGCCAACGAAGCTCTTGGAACGAATTATTACGGTACTGCGGCATCATGGTGATCGCCTGGAAGCGCTCAGTTTTGAACTGGGACGTTCTCGCATCCTTCTCTTTTTCCTCGTGCACAGAAAACGGGATTTGTGATGTACCGCCGGACTGTGAAGTGCTTGGCGTGCTACCAAATGCTCCACCACCAGCAGCAGCACCGCCACCAAAGGTGCTTCCTCCAAACGAGCTTCCCCCGAACGAGTTGTTCGCGCTTCCCGATCCAAGTGCATTGCCGCCTCCAAGCCCGCTGCTAGCACCAAAGCCAGTACCAGATCCAGCAGTGCTGCCCGATCCAAGCGCACTTCCACCGAGCGGATTGGAGCTGCCGAAGGTGCTGCCGCCAAAAGTCGACGACCCTGATCCACCCGCATTGCCAAACGCTCCTCCAGCAGTGTTTCCAAACGGAGAGCTGGCAGTAGTAGTACCTGATCCGAAAGTATTACTTGCAGGTGCTCCGAACGGCGATGCGGCCGGCGCTCCAAATGGCGAGGCGGTTGCCGGCTGGCCACCACCGAGTGGGTTCGCGGACCCCAAAGTATTGTTCGTCGCCCCAAACGGCGAGGACTGCGCAGGCGCCCCAAAAGGCGAGCTCTGAGCGGGCTGCTGGCCGAAACCAAACGGCGACTGCGTGCCCTGCGCACCCTGCTGACCGAAGCTCGATTTGAACATAGAGCGAGGGGAGAGAGTTGTAAAGCTTAATAAGGCTGGGGTGTTTACTGTTGGCGTGTGGTGGTGGGGTCGAATGGCTTGGGCAGTGTGAAATGGCTGAGTGGGTAAGGCGCCTGCCCGGTGGGAACAACGCGGTAATTAGTGACGCGACGCGCATAGATGGGAATCAAAGGTCTATTCAAGGTCATTAGTGACAACGCGCCTGGTGCCGTCAAAGTCACGGACTGGAAGGCTTTGTCAGGTCGTAAGGTCGCCATTGACGCGTCCATGTCTCTGTATCAGTTTCTGGTAGCTGTGCGCCAGATGGACGGAAACCAGCTAACGGGCGAGGATGGCAAAGAGACAAGTCACCTTATCGGTATGTTTTACCGCACAATCCGAATAGTAGAGAATGGACTAAAGCCCGTGTACGTGTTTGATGGTAAACCGCCAGACCTGAAAGGTGACGAGCTCGATAAACGGCTCGAGGCGCGGCAAAAGGCTGAGAAGCAGGCCGAAGAGAGCGGGACTGCTGCTGATGCAGCAAGATTCGAGCGCCGGACAGTGCATGCAACACGCGAGCACAATGAGGAGGCCAAGCGTCTTTTGCGCTTGATGGGCATCCCCGTCGTGGAGGCGCCCGGTGAGGCCGAGGCTACGTGCGCAACTCTTGTGCGCAATGGTAAGGCGTGGGCATCTGGTTCAGAGGATATGGACACGCTCACCTTTGGTTCTTTGGTGCTTCTGCGGCATCTGACCGCGGGCGACCAAAAAAAGAACCCGATCACAGAGATTGACCTCCCGCGAGCACTCGAAGGACTTCAACTCAGTCAAGACGAGTTTATTGATCTGTGTATCTTGTTAGGCTGCGACTACGCCACGCCAATTCGCGGCATGGGCCCCCAAACTGCTCTCAAATTGATCAAGGAACATCGATCCATTGACGAGATCCAGCGTGTGCTGGCTAAGCAAGGGGGTAAGCTTCAGATCCCCGAGGATTACCCCGTGGAGACCATCCGCAATCTATTCAAGCACCCTGATGCAGAGTCCGGCGAGAACCTTTCTATCAAGTGGAATCCCCCCGACGTCGATGGCCTTGTGGACTTCCTTGTCAAGGAGAAGGGCTTCAGCGAGGACCGGGTGCGTCAAAATGCCACCAAGTTACAGAAAGCTGCGGGCCAGAAGCCGCAGGGCCGACTCACAGACTTTTTCAAGGCCTCAGCTGGGCCGAAGAAGGCTCAGGAACCAAAGGGGAAAGCTTCTGGCAAAGTTACCAAGGGTAAGAAGGCCAAAAAATAAGGCGTTGCGAATTATTTGTGATAGATTAATGTATTTATACTTTTCACCAGACCTTTTGATGAACGCAGGTTTAGCATAACCAGCACCCGTCCAACCCGACCCTAGCCATGAAGGTCGGATGCCATGTATCGATCGAGGGCGGCGTCAGCAATGCGATCCGCAATGCAAAGACGCTGGGCTGCACGGCATTCGCTATGTGGCTGAAAAGCAGCCGGAGCTGGAACTCGAAACCGTACACCCCTGAGGAGATCGAGAAGTTTCGAGCCGAGTGCAAGGCTCAGGAATACAACCCAATGACCGACATTGTGCCCCATGGGCTGTATTTCATCAATTTGGGGAACCCCGAGAAAGACAAACGCGAGAAGAGCTATGCAGCATTCCTTGATGAGCTCACGCGGTGTGAGCAGCTCGGGATCGGGCTCTATAATCTTCACCCGGGCTCGTCACTCGGAAAATCGAAAGCAGACTCCATTGCCTGGATCGCCGACGCTATCAACAAGGCGCACGCGAAAACAAGTTTTGTGAAAGTTGTGCTCGAAAACATGGCCGGGGATCCCGACCGCGTGGTTGGGTCGCAACTGACCGATTTGTCGAGCATTATAGAGCAAGTGGAAAACAAAGACCGGATTGGCGTATGCATTGATACCTGCCACACTTTTGCAGCCGGGTACGACGTGGCTAGCGAGCCAGGGTTCTCGAAATTCTGGGCCGAGTTCGACAAAGTCATTGGCCGCAAGTACCTCAGTGCCATCCACGTTAACGACTCGTGCTGGCCCTATGACAGCCACCGCGACCAGCATGCGAAGGTCGGCACGGGGTTCCTAGGGCCCGAGGCGTTTCAGCTGCTGATGAACAGCGAGGAATTGGCAGACATCCCCAAGGTCCTGGAAACCGAGGATTTTGAAAACGAAGTGCCGCAGCTTAAGTGGTTCATCGGCAAGACCAGCGAGGAGGTCAGCAAAGACTGCGCAACGCTGGTCGAGGATGGGGCAAAAATGCGACGAGAGAACCAGAAGAAAACTGACGAAAAGCGTGCAAAGGAGAAAACGCCCAAAAAGCGGGCTGCTACCGGTAACTTAATGGACCATTTCGTTGTGAAAAAGAAAAAGGATTCATAATGTTTAGTGTATAATTAACGTGTATATCTATCTATCAGATCAGTGCTTGGGTTGGGTCTCTCTATCTTATCATGGACTTCTTCTCGATGGGAATGTTCTGCGTGGATGAAATCCACACAGCTAAGGATTCTTATACAGGAATAATAGGCGGTGCTGGCACCTATGCCGTACTTGGAGCCGGTATTGCGAGATCACCCGAAGGAAAGCGTAAAGTCGGCTTCATCTGTGACAAGGGCTACGATTTTGATCCCAAGATGTTCGCAGAAATCTCCAGCTGGGGATTTGGCGTCACTTTCCGAGAAGACTTGACTCGCGAGACAACAAAGGCTTGGAACAAGTTTGTGAACAACGAGGAACGGCTCTTCAAGTACTTGAGCCCCAAACTGCAAGTGGTTGCCTCAGATCTAGGAAGCTCGGGGTTGGCTAAGTGCATTCATCTAATTTGCTCTCCTGGTCGCTGTGCCGAGTTTATGGAGTACCTTAAAAAACTTGAACTACCTTATCAGAAGTACGTCTGGGAGCCTGTGCCGACTCAAACAGCGCCAGAGGATTTCCCGTCACTGAAAAAAGTGGTGGAGACCTATAGCGTGGATGTACTCTCGCCAAATGCTCTGGAAGCAGCATCGCTTGTGGGTCTAGCTGAGCCAGTCTCGAAGAGAGAGGTTGAAGATCTCGTTGCAAAGCATTACGCCTTTGCCCCTACAGTTGTGATTCGGTGCGGTGCATTGGGGAGCTATCTGCGCACCGCGACTTTCAAAAAATGGTATCCAGCGTATTTCGAAGGCGAGCCCCACCGAGTCGTTGATCCCAGCGGAGCGGGTAATGCATTTTGTGGCGGTTTAGGTGCTGCCATGGTGACTGAAGAGGACTGGGATACTGTGATGGCGTACGCAAGTGTTGGTGCGAGCTTCATGATCGAGCAAATTGGCGCGCCAACCTATGATCCGAGCACTGACCTATGGAACGGCGAGAATGCGGCGGAGCGGGTCAGACTATACCGTGACCGCATTACGAAAAGTGTATAGAAATCCATTGGTAAGTCAATTTGTTTTTTAAAAGCTATCCTTTGTTTATTTATTGTTCAACTATCGTACCATACCTACTAAGATAGGCCAACATATCTATTTATCAACCGACCATCGTGCCCTGACCCGTGTCCATGGCCAGTACGTATATAGCCGGAGTCTTCCTGACGGTATGCACGTACGAAGGGCCTCAATTGGTGTACCATCACTACGATCACAAGTATGCAGATAGCCTGGATCGGAAGCAGGAGGCCGAGGCGCGGCCAGAGTTTGACTGGAGCGACGATGACTTTAGTGAAGACGACAGCCCGGTCTCGTCTTCACCGTCTTCCTCGCGCAACAGCCTAGCAAGCCTGAGTCAAAGCACGTCCAATCTTTCCCAGGGTCTGAGCATTGCCGAGTCTTTAGTCCCGTGGAAGCCGGCTGCAGGTGCGAGTGCTGGAAGCTCGGTCGTGGGAAGTGCTGCAGTTGGAAGTGTTGGAGCGGGGAGTTCCACGAGCACGGGAGCTATTAGCAGGAAACTCGGTATGAGCATCCCCATATCGAACTCTACTTTGAGCCAAGGTTTACAGGCACTGAGCACCAGTGCGAAAATAGACGAACCTTCGAAGAGCGCCGCGGAATTGGGGCCTAAGTCGGCACCCGATGATTTGCCCGCGAGTGAGCCGGCCGCGCCACAGCTCCCGAGTGCGGAGGATCCTGTACCTAAATCAGCAGCAGATTTCAGTCAGAGTGAGCAGAGCTACGAATCGGTGATGCCTGCCGGCCTTGACGAGGAAATAATTGCCGAGATTCTGAGCCCACCTGATGTGATGTGCAACGAGCGGTTCTCATTGACGGTCGAAAACTGCACATTTGTTGGTATTCCTGTGCATATTCTTGATTCGGGGACCTGGAGGCCCCTGAAGAAGGGCGAGCCAAGCGAGCCTACTGGTGACAATGAGCAATCGGACAACCTTGCCGGTGTGGTAACCGAAAAAGATTCTCCGATGCGCATGTTCCATGTAACTTTCGTGATTTTTCCCCCGATCAACGAAGCCACGAAGTGCGAGGAGCGGTTGTACCGATCTGTCCTCGTGCCGTTTGTCCGCTTGCTTCGTCAAGAGCAAGCGAGCAAGAACTACGTGTGGGAGCAGGTATCCCTCATGCTCAAAACTCAGGAGAAAATGGCCCACTTGGGTGTAGGCGAGCGGAAGCTGGCGGTGGAGAACGCGAGCGAACTAGCAGCATCGCTTCGGAAAATGTACTCGGCAGTTGCGCAAATGGACATCTCCCGTGTCTTTATAGCCGGAAAGCCGCGAGCGTTCCAGGTCCCCCTCCAGCTGGAAATGATGCATTTACCAGCCTGGTACGATGAACCTTCAAGCCAGGCCTACCTGAACTCTAGCAACGACCCAGAGAAGGAGATCACCCACGATGTTTATACCTGTTATGGCCTGCTGCTGCTCGACGATCCTGAAACCATTGTGGAGGAAATCGATGTCGACCCGCAAGGTCCTGTAGCGGCAATGATCCGCAGCATCGACCCCACATCCAGTTTAGACGGCCTGAGCCGGCAAAACAACATAGAAATTGGCCAGATCGTAAACCTCGTGTGGTCGCTCGTGTACTGGCGCCGCGCGCGGATAATCATTCCGCTGCATATAAGGCACACGTATGGTGTGAGCCCGCTAGCGCCCAAGGGCGACCGTTTCTATGTGCTTGCGAAAACGTTCAATTCTATATTTCCCATGATGCCTCCCATTCAGAAACTCCTTGCTCTGCTGTCCAATGGCAAGCCGAAGCCGTTTGCGGTGCACATCCCAACCAATGATCACCGCCAAATTTACATGCAATCACTGGCGTGGCTCCTCCAGAATGATTTCATCGTGCATTTGCCGACATTTGCGCTTATCACAATTCCACGCAAAATCAAGCTATCAGCCCACACCTCAACCTCGGCAGTTGAAGAGGAGCAACAAAATGGTGACCAGAAGGGTCTTTCAAATTTCCGCAGCATTTCGTATCGTACTGACCCGGACGATTTGCGCGACACGGCGATTCTTGATCCTCGAAAGGCCTCTACCGTTGAAAAACGCTGGCTCAGCCAGGTTATGATTTCAGGAGCGACTAGAAACCCCGATCAGGCCGCCCTATTTCAGCGGCTCACCAAGTACTTCAACGGCAAAGACTGCCTTGAACAGGTGATGATACATGAGAAAATCACTCGCGAAAGTATGCGGGCATTCCTTCAAGAGTTCAGCCAGTACGTCATCACCTACAAGCATTGGTAAGTATATATATCTAAATTATTCGCTCAACTCAAGAGAGCTTAGTGACGAATCGGACTCCTCATCCATGTCAAGTCTTGTCTCTTCCTCGGGCTCGGGCACTTCCGCCGATTGTGCTCGGGGCTGAGCATACTTCGCCACCCATTTTCGGACTATCTTGTCATACTCGTCGGACTGTTTGGTTTGCGAATAAAACCATGCCTTTCCAGCTTCGCTGTTCAGCGGGTCCGATGCATTTGGATAAGCTAGCAGCTGCGGCAGGAATACTTCAAAGACATTAACCAGGCCGTATATGGGAGTCCACGTCATGTTTAAGACGTCGAGGCACACACTTCCTCGGGTCTGCTCTATATTTGGGTGGAATATGCGATTCTTAAAGCCCACCGACGGCGACTTATAGGGGTAGTCATCTGGCAACTCAACTGTGACGTCCCACAGACCTCCTTCGTAAGGCGTACCCGGTGGACCGGGAAACTTCACAATTAGAGACCGCAGGCTGTCATTGACAAGCTCGGTTTCGAAATTGCTTTGCATTCTGTTCTTGCGTGTTAGTGCTCTGCTCAATTGCAGCAAGAGTGCTGGTTACTTACAGTTTTTTAACATCTAGGTCAATACGTCGGTTCGCCATTGGAGATACCGACCTACGCACCAGATGGCTGCGAGACTTGTTTCAATGATGCTCGGCAATATGACTATATGGTAGTGTGGTGCCACTGGCAATGGGTGTGACGATGGTGTGTGAGCGCTTTGGGAGCCTTGGGGCAGATGGTGCCGCCGCCCTGGGAAGGGTTGGTGGTTGTATTGGGAAATTGACTGACTAGACTGGGGCCGACCCACTAAATCGCAGCCGGATTTAAGTTGAGGCCAGACCAGCGCGAGCTAATTCGTCGCGGGCATTTGATCTTCATCCAGCTGCACTGCTCTGTCCGATGACCGATGAGCTGCGCGAGCCCGAAGGACAGATTGACTCGGTAGACGAGCGATCGGCCCTCACGAACCAAGCTCCCGAGATCATTGACGCTCTTGTTCAGGTGGAGAACGCGAAGCACGACTCTGGATGCTATGAGAGCGAGAACCCGCACGCTGCCCCGGATACCGTGTATACGGAGCTCATCATTGTTGAGCATGCGCTGCGGTCGCAGTATATAGAACTGCAGCGCAGTCGAAGGCGAGGCCTTGTCTTCTTCGGCAGTGTGCTGGCCGCGGCTGCGTTTCTGACCTACCACGTGTGGTACAACGCAAGTGTGTACAAAATGATCCGACTCGTTGAGCAACTGCTAATGATAGCACTTTATATCACGGCTGGGTTGTTTATCCTCACTGGCATGTTTACCAAGGTATTTTCGGTGGCACCAAGGTTTCTTGTTGACACAAACAAGGGTCTGAAGACGCTTAACTTTCGCATGGTTAAGACGCAAACAACGCTGAAGGAGCGACTAATCAGACTCTTCGCCAACCCCGTATTCACTGACGACCCAGCAGGACCCATCAAGCTGGTGCTCTCGCCGCGAGAATTTTCTTCCAAATATATCGAGGACTGGGAGGTCTTCCGGGACGAGTACTGGGACCGCCAGAGGCGTCGCAGAATCCGCGCCCAACGAAACCGAAAAACTAAATCCAGCAAAAAGTAAGTTGTGAACCTTGAATTGAGCGTGGCACAAGCTCTCTGTACGTCGAGATCATGTCGGAAGGGATTGTTTTGGGACGATATGTCGGAGAATTTAGTTCTTTGTTCTTCGGGACAAATTCTCTTAATTAACATTGCATGCATTCATCAAAATAATGTAAATAGATTTCTCTTAAACTTGTATTTCTTCTTATTGTAGGCTCATGCGTTATTATCTGTCGTGATCATGCAGCACGCCAAATCTGATCTGCACGATATCGGCGGGGGTTCCAGACGTCACCAGCGTGCCTGAAGCTTGACGCCTTAACCTGCAGCCTCAAGAGACCTGGGGACGTGTTTAGCAAGCAAAGTGTGGGTGACGTCATCGTAGGGAAGCGTCCCGAGCCCCTCCACCGCGCCGACCTGTTACCCTAGGTAATCAACACTTAACTTGTAGTCTGACCACGGCCGCTCTGTTGCCCCCCCTGAAGCCAGAAAAGTACTTTCTCAGAGACTGCGTTTTGCATCCAGAGGGATGGCTGTTTTTGATAACTTCAAGAACTTCATTCGGCAGGGCAAAGCCGCGAAGAATTCCCATGCTGTGAAGCATGACACCAATGCCGGGGCTAAGTCCAATGCCGAGGCTAAGAAGCAGCAGGAGCAACATTCTCACAAGCACGAGAGCCGTGAGACGCGTGAATATTCTGCTGAACCTGTCTATCATGCGCCCAGTGCCGAGCAAGAGCCTGATTTCTCCGAGGAGCCAGTGCAGCAGCATGCTTCCTCATCCGCGAGTACCACCACAACTCATCGCGAGAAGCGAACAAAGCAACAGAAGTATGATGATGCGATCAAGCAAATCATTGCTGAGGAAAAGCAGTCACACTCCCAGATGCCAAGCTACCCAGGTCTGGAGCAGTATGAGCTGGTTGAGAAAATGGGCGATGGTGCCTTCAGCGTGGTATATCGGGCAATTGATAGAGAAACCGGCGAGCCTCGCGCTATAAAAGCTGTTAAAAAAAAGCATCTCACATCGAGCCAGCGCGCTTCCGTGCTGAAAGAAGCGGCAATAATGCGGCAGCTCGATCATCCGAGCATCGTCCACATGTTTTCGTTCATCGAGACGCCTGTACACTACTTCATTGTTCTCGAACTTGTTCCTGGTGGTGAACTCTTCCACCAAATTGTTCATTTGACGTACTTCAGCGAGGATCTTAGTCGGCACGTCATCTTGCAGGTCGCTCATGCTGTGCGTTACCTTCACGAGGAGGCCGGTGTGGTGCATCGAGACATCAAGCCAGAAAATTTACTCTTCACTCCGGTGCCAATAGAGCCCTCTGTGCATAAAGTGCTGCGCCCTGGAGACGACGCGTCGAAGGAAGATGAGGGTGTATTCCATCCGGGAGTAGGCGGTGGCGGCGTAGGTACTATCAAGCTTGCAGATTTCGGTCTTTCTAAAGTCATTTGGGACTCGAAAACCATGACACCGTGCGGAACTGTGGGTTATACGGCGCCAGAAATCGTCAAAGACGAGCGCTACTCTAAATCTGTTGATATGTGGGCTCTTGGTTGTGTTTTGTACACAATCTTATGTGGATTCCCACCATTCTATGATGAATCCATTGAAACTCTCACACACAAGGTTGCTATGGGCCAATATACTTTCTTGTCCCCTTGGTGGGACAGTATCAGTGATGGGGCCAAGGATCTCGTGAGTCGTTTGCTCACTGTTGATCCTGAGAAGCGATACACAATAGACGAATTTTTGCAGCATCCTTGGATTACACAAACAGCAGAAAGCAGACTGCCATCAAATAGCGAGGTTTCTCGTCATTTGGCTGCTGCGGACTCATTGCCGGATACACCTTTGCAAGAAAGGGGAGGCGTGCGTAGTGGAGCCTTGAAAGACGCATTTGATGTCTCCAACGCCGTTTACCGTCTCGAGCAAGAGATGAGTCGGCGAAACCAGGCAGAACCGCGCAGTGCTATTATTATGGAGGAAGAGGAAGATGATGAGCTCTCGCCGGCGGAGTTCTCGCACATTGAAAATGCAGTCGACCGCCTCAGCCTGGACTCTACTACTGACTCGCATCGTACTGACAATCATCGCAGTGACCCCCAACGCCGAGGAGCCCGCAATCCTTCCCCTGGGTATGGATCTAGCCGTGCTGCGGCCCGTCGAGCGGCGGCTACCAAGGCAACTGCGCCAGACTCATTCTTTGACCTGCATCTTGAGGGTTCGACCTTGCTCGAACGTCGCAAGGCTAGACAGACTCCAGTTGCTCACTAGTAAGATCATATATCAGCGTAATACAATTATTTATTGCTCACAGTTCATAGGCCTAACGATAATCACTCGAAAATTAGCCAGTATTGTCGAAATTATTCACGTGTTCTGTTTTCCATACTTATACTTTATTACCAACCTGTGAATAAGCCAAGCGTGATGGCACAGTCGTCGCAAACCTCGCTAGCTCAATGGCAGAGCGTGTGACTTTTAATCACAAGGTTACGGGTTCGACCCCCGTGTGAGGTGTTTATTTTTTTGATTTTATTTTTCAATTCCATCCAAATTAAATTAAATTAAGTACCAAGTACTATAAGTTCAGTTAATGTATTCTCTGCACACACAAGGCTTATCATTGTTTCTCATCTCAAGATTTATATCTTTTCTCTCTCTCGTATCGTTTCACTATATTGGGTCTATCATATCAATGGTGTGACTTAACAATCTAAACTATGCCAAGTGAGGTATTACAATATGTATACCATATGTAGGTATTATTTACGGGGTTAGGCCGTTCAACCATTACTTCCACATTGATGTTGGATATTGATATCGACCAGACAACTGTTGCAACAACAATTATCGGCAATATTACTCTGCAATTGGCTATTCAGATCCAGAGATATGCCAAACGTCAGATAATTAATCTCGCGCTGCACGGTTTCTCCACTGACCACCAGGAGAACCTGTGGCAGGGGGGTACTACACTGTTAATTGTAGCTGAATGCTTCTTCTATCTCATGTTTGGCCTTGGAAGAGACTCTCAGATGCTTCCTATGGGTGTGTTTACAATCATGGCAAACACCGTCTTGCCACCTCTCTACTTTGAATCGTCAAATCACGCTGCCACAGGTGCGCTGTTGAGCCAAGCAGGGATCTTACTGATTATACTGGTAACACCAGCTACTGAAGTGAGTGCAATTGTACTTTCCGGTATCGATTTGGACTCTGTGGTAACTCGTTACTGCATTTGTAGCCAACTCATAATCGGCTTGGGGTTTTGCGCTATTCGAGGCTACAAGCCCGAGAATTGCAGCCTCAAACTGGTAGCTAATTGCGGGCTCAGTTCGTTGATGGGCTCTTATACGGTCGCTGTTATTGAATCTGTGGCCACAGGTGTCATCAAGCCATCAACTGCAATGGGGCTTGTTGGTATCCTTCTAGTACTTGAATCAAGCTTGCTCATTGAGTCATTAAAAATATTCCCCGTTTGGCAAGTTGTTCCACACCAATTCTCACTCTTTGTGACCTTCATTTCGCTCAATAAGGTATTAGTTTTCCATCAGCTGGACTATCTTAGCGTGGCTACAAAGATTATGCTTGGAATTGGATATACACTTCTGATTGCTGGCGTGTGGAGTGCTGCTAAACCACACCTGGACATACCTCCAGATATCCAGCGGACAGGAATGATGCCTGTGCTTGAGCAACGAGTCATAGAGAGCTGGCAAAATGGTCATATTCATTCCAATACTGCTAACTTGAATGAAACCTTTACTCCAGGGAACTCATATTGGAGTGCTCTGTGTACACAGTACGGGCATTCTTGTTTACGAAATGAGTACTGCCAAATGATGCACAACCATGAAATACACAACCATTAAATACAAAACCATTAATTAATTTTATTGAGCCCTAAAAAGAGAGCTTTCACAGTGGATCCTTGTTTCAGCATTGGGGTGGCATCTGTTGCAGCTGGTAACCGCAGAAGCGCATTTGCACGTACCATGCTTTTAATGCAGCTGCTTCGTTGGAACCCAGTGGAGTCCCACACCCAAGATCCATCTTCTGCTTGTGTGGCAATACCCCTCTGAAACTCTGGTCGTGGGTCAAGTTTGACTTGCTTGCTAAGTTTGACGTCAACCCAGTCATTCGAGTATCCACTTTGGCCCATCATGCGCATAAGCAGTGGATATCCAAAAAGTTGCAGACAGACGACGCAGCTTACAGGATTACCTGGAAGAGCGATTATGACTCGATTAGAGGGCAATGTTGCGAAAGTCACTGGTTTTCCTGGTTTCATAAGCACACGTCCAAATCTAATATCACCACCCAAATTACGCACTAACGGTTTGAGTAAGTCAAGTTCACCCATAGAAACACCACCACTTGTGATAAGCACATCTACGTTGTCCAAAGCTGCCGATACTCTATCAGTGAGGGCATCCATTGAGTCCTGAGCGATACCCAGGTCGACCACATTGTCATCACCCAGCCAGCTCCGTAGATTTGCCAGTAGCATAGGGCGGTTACTATCCCAAATTTGTGATCCTGAAAGTGACTCACCTGGATTTATGACTTCATCACCGGTGCTGAGAACACCGACCACTGGCTTTCGAAAGACGGGAACCTGGCTGATACCCATGCTAGCCAAAAGCCCAATCTCGCCACCCAGACTACTGATAACTGTATTACGCGGAAGTGCCAAGGAGCCTATAGAGATATCGCTACCAATTTGACGCACGTTATCGCCAGAACGTACATTATCGGCGTGAATCTTTACACTCACCTCTTCGCCATCGTTTTCTTCCTCAACAATAGTATTTTCAACTGGGATTACTGCTGTAGCACCATGCGGAACGGGTGCTCCCGTCGTGATCCGCGCGCAGGTGTTTGGAGGCAAGACATCTAAGTCAGATGAAGCGTGCGAGACTTTGGATACTTGCATCACTCGCTCATTGACACCTTCGAAATTAATATGCGCTACGGCATACCCGTCCACTATGCTTGCCCGGTACGATGGCACGTTTACAGGGGCAGTGATGTTACGAGCAAGAACATATCCAATGGAATCTTCGAGCAGCACATTAGTAGGGATTGGCTCTGGTGCTGCTGCCTCTACAATAGCAACTGCATCGTCAAAGGGAATCAGTGGGTAGGGACTCACCCGGTCCCGATAGGCGGGGCCAAAAAATTTCGGTCCCGATCCGTGTCCATGGGAGTGCGAATGGCTGTGGGAATGGGAATGATCATGCGAGTCTGAATGCGAGTGAGAATGGGAATGCGTATGGCCATGTGCAGACGAGTTTGAGTGCGTGTGCGAATGCATACTTCCCACGGATGAAGCTGGCGAGTGTAACGAGTAAGATCGTGCCAGTGAACTTGATCGTGAGTGCCTACCCTCGATTCCGTGATTCATTGAGATGGTGCGGCTAAGAGAGTGCAAGCTGCGCGAGTTATGTCCAGCAAGCAATTTGAGAGCATGGGGCAGCACACCGGAAATTGCACCAAAATTTTCCACCGCGCCTTTTGGCGAACCTGGCAAAGTCACCAGAAGCGTCGATCCCGCAACACCAGCCACAGGTCTGGCTAGGGCGGCAAATGGCGTTATCTGCAGACTAGTGTTTAACATAGCTGCTACAAGCCCTGGAGCTTCGCGATCAAGTAGCGGTGATACTGCTTCCGGTGTGACATCCCGCGGTGAGAATCCAGTTCCGCCGGCTGTGAAAATGCCAGTGTAGTTCTCTGCGATCAAAATCCGCAGCAGATCCTGAATGTCATCTCGGTTGTCTGAGACATACTTGACGGTAGTCACGCCCGCAACAGCACTTGAATCGACCGCCTCTAGCAATGCTGGACCAGTTCTGTCCGATGATGGATCCTCCGAACATGTGTCGGATACCACGACGATCGCAATGCTAGTCTCCGTGCTCATCCCTTGAGAGCCGTGGATGTGCGTATAGTATGTGTGTGCACGGCTCAGGGTAACGGATCAATTACCGCTTATTGTTGCGCCGACAAATGCCGCCCAATCAGTGAGCAAGTATATATCGCAGCGGATAATTAGTTTGCTTACATGTATACTATAATCAAAGTGAATTCTCATGAGTATTATATGCGTTTAGTTCACTCCGCAGCTTCTCATAAATAAATTTAAACTAGCAAAAATGTGCAGACGTATGGGCAAGTATTCCACGTCCTTAGAGATATTCTCACTCTTTGTCTTTTACTTTTCTGGCGCAATAATCCATCGTCTCTCTTCATATATCTTACCCGATGTGTACGCGCATGACCCGACATGCGGTACCTTGCGTTGCGTCGTCTACCTTACCACACACACCATGGATGGCATGCCCCACGAGGCCTGGAAAGAGTTCGAGAACCGCGGGTTTAACGAAGGCCGAAATCCGCCTGTAAACAATGCGAACTTTTATCTAGAGCTCAATACATCTACCTCCGAGTCGGCCCCTGCCTCTGCCAGCACAGTGGACAGTCATAAGTCTAGTCTTCCAAGCGATGATGGGCTTTATGATTGGCTGCAAAATATACATATGGACGAATACTATGATTCATTTGTGAACAATGACATCAGTCTGGATATCATGCCGCACCTTACCAAAGCTGATCTGAAAGGAATTGTGTTCAAGGTCGGCGATCGCATTCGAATCATGAACGCCATAAATACATACGATTGGTCTTTGGTCAACGCAATTGATAAAGCAGACGGCCAAAATGTCTATTCCACTGCCAACAAGACCATCGCCGGTGATGCTACCGACAGCACCGATGACCTTAGCATGAGCACACTAACTGTAGACCGGGTCACAGTGCGATTTTACACCCTGCAAAACAAGGCCCTGCATTTAGATATCGCACCTGGCGACGATATTGTTCAGATGGTGCTGCAATCAGCGAAGATTCCCCCAGATGAGAAAGTGAGCATCAATGATGGTTTCGACGCATTCAACAACGACGCGGCCCTTCGGGACGCAATTTTTGATAGTCAGATTCGCGAATTTTGGATCAATCCCGATCCTGATGGCATCTCTTATTCGGCGCCTCCGACGCCAAGCGGTCGGCGAGTGGCGGGTAGACGTACTAGTAGTAGTCGAGCGAGCAGTGCTCGGCCAGATAGTGTCGTTGCACCATCAGCTACCGACCTTCTGGCTGCAGTGAGTATTGATAACGCAAACTTCGGCAAATCTGAGGACAGACCAACCTCACTTGAAGTCGCGCGCAATATTTCGCAGTTCTTCCCCGAAAGCAAGCACGAGGTTCTTGCTCGTGGTCTTCGAAACTCGATGATACTCAATAATCGACTGTCCACAATCACCGGTGGGAGCAACTGGCGAGCCTCGGTGCGGATGAGTCGACGACTGAGCATGCTCAAGCCTGAGGCTCCCGTCCCAGCTTCGAAAGAGCAGTCAGCTGCTTCAGAGCCAGAGCTGGACTCTCGTTTTCTGGAACAGCTGGACAGTGAGGAGATGAGTCCCACTGAGTGGCTCAGAGGAAAGATCATTGGTAGTGGGTCATTTGGCTCAGTCTACCTTGCATTTAATGTCTTCAGTGGTGATATCATGGCTGTGAAGCAAGTAGAAATCAGTGGCATTGATCAAAGGCAGCGCAAGATGCTCGATGTCTTGAATCACGAGATTCACATACTACGCAACCTTGAGCACGAAAACATTGTGCAATATAAGGGCTCTAAGAAAGAGGGTGATTTTCTCAATATCTTCTTGGAATACGTTCCTGGTGGATCTCTAGCGTCAAAATTAGCATTTCAAGGTGCTCTTAAAGAAGACACAATCCGGCATTATATTATACAGTGTCTGAGAGGCCTGGCTTATTTGCATGAGCGAGGAATCATACATCGTGACATCAAGGGTGCCAACATTTTAGTGGATACATTTGATTGCGTAAAGATCAGCGACTTTGGCTTGAGCAAGCACGAAAATGCTGCCCGCAACCGCATCTCTACACAAGGCACTGCATTCTGGATGGCCCCCGAGGTCGCGCGCGCTAAAGAGAAGACAACCACCAAGGCCGATATCTGGAGTCTGGGGTGCATGATTGTGGAACTCATTACGGGCCAGCATCCATTCCCCGATCTTCAAGTTTTTCAGGTTTTGTACCGAGTTGGCAAAGGAGAGACACCTGCTATCCCGGAGATGGCATCCCCATTACTCAAGGAAGTGCTTTCACGGTGCTTCGTGGTCGATACGAATCAACGCGCATCGGCTAGAGAGCTACTTGAGCTCCCTTTTTTTAAAGATAAGGTTCAATAGTGCATTTAAATAAATATGTAATTCATTCGGTGATATCACTGATGCTAGATTCGCTGCGCAAGTCTTGGACCTCCTCCTGAACCTCAACACTTTCTTTATCTGTACCTTCGACTTCTCTGTTTAAGGAAACAGCGTTGTCCTTTTCGATGAATTCTGTTACTGAAGGCGCGTCAGAGGCTTTGTCGACATGCTTCGCTCGCTCATAAAATACCAGATACTTTTCCGAGTTGAGTGCATATTTTACGACATCTCTCCACTCAATCTTGTAATAAGTTGAGCCACAAAGGAAATGCCACATTCCTTCTTCCGCCGGGATGATCACCACGGGAGGCTTCACTTCATCATCTTGCTCGACATCAGGCCACAGAAGTGCACGAACTTGGTATGGGGTCATGCTGACGTCCGAAAATTCTAGCAATGTCTCGCTTTGCTGCTCAAGCTGGGCCAACAGTTGTTGCGCTTCGTTCTCGTAATTCTTCAGATCCTCTTTGACATTAAGGGTCCGTTCTTCAAGCTCTTTTGCCGCCTCGACTTTGTGAGCTGCATTCAATGCTTCAATCGCCACCTCCAGCGATTTCAGCACCGGCTGACCAGCTGCCTGGCTAAGATCGCGAAGCTTAGCTTGAACTTCATTCTGGCGACGATTGAGATCCCTTATGACTGCTAGTCTCTGCTGAACTCGCTCCGCGCCAGCCTGACTGTACCGTTCCGGGTAAATAACCGGCTGTACAGCGATATCCTCGTCAAGACAATACACAACGAAAATATCAGTGAGGCTCTCCAGATATGGGATCTCAGTCTCATCGCTCTCTGGGTCGAGATTTGCACTCCAAAATGTGTCATCCGTGGCTCTTTGAATAGAAACCTCTTCTGCCATACCCGCAACTGGCACGGGCAGGATCAGCGCAATCTCCCCATCGACGCGTACTGTAGAAACTAGAGCTTGTGCTAGTTCTGGTACCTCAGCAAGCAGCTTGAAGATTGTCGGTACAGTTAGAGGCAATTCTTCGTCGCGACTTTTCTTGAGGCGGAAGAGACTCTCCAGATCACCAGTAGCCGCTATTCTGCGCTGCATGTGGCCTTCAAGAAAAGCACTCAGTACCTGCAAGTCTACAAGCACCGAGTGCTGCCATTGCTCTTCAGTCTTCTCGACCCGCAAGCCCAAGTCCGGCATTTGTCGCCACCATTCATGATTGTAGTTGATATGCTCCACACGATCGTGACCACCATTGGTGAAAATTTGATGGCCCAGATTAGTTGCATTCAGCACGGCTACGACTGCGCTGACTAGCGGCGACTCGACAGAAACGAGCAGCGGAATCGGCACGTCAAAACCAGTATCGCTTGACGAAGTCGAGGCGTCAAAGCTCGACGTATCGGCCATTTCTGGGCTCAATTGACGCTCCCGTAGAACGTCCACAGCATTCTCGGACCCTTCCAAAGCTGGCGGATGCATTCGGTGCGGTGCCTAAGTGACGTGCGCAGGGTAAGGTGCCAACTCCACCGCCCACTTCGGGTTGCACAGGCATGCCAGAGGTGCGAAGTCATGTCAGTCAGGTATTGTTGATTGACCAGTGGTTAAATATTTGCAATTATGTATACTTCCGGAATCCATCGAGACTATGCTGAATATAAGCCTCTTCATAAAAGGAATGTTGTGCTCCGTGGTCAGACACGAGGTTATGGGCCAACTCGTGGGCCACAATCGGATAGTAATAATCCAATGGGGATGCAACATCAATTTGCTTGCTCGAATTGACAAAAATGCTGCCATTGTAATTGAAAGCTAGAGTATTGGTATTTTCCTGGCGATAAATATGCATGGCATCTCGTGGGTAGCCAAATATGTCGCTCAGAACCAAAAGAGTATGGCCAAGGACCTCTTCGTCCTGGAGAGGTCGGTGGTGGCCGCCAACAGTTGTGTATACTTTCACACCACTATCCAAATTTGAAATGTGTCTCAGCTCTCCAATGGACTTGGGATTGGAACACATCGAAGTATTCGAAAGAGTAGGAGGCGGATCTATATGGGTTGGTGCCGCCAGACTCGAACCAGAAAACGCACGACCCGACGATACTCCCTTTCGCAAGGCTTGAGATACATTCACGGGAGATTGAGGTGGATTCGGGGAATTCGGCCGACCGGGTTGGTTGTGCAGCATGGATTGTCCCGCCAGTCCGGCGGGGTCGGATCCACGCTGTCCGAGCAGTCCGGACTGCCCAGATTGTCCGAGTGCTGAAGGGTGCCCTGACTGCCCCTGCGATGGCGTGGATCCTAAAACTAGAGATTTCAAAGAGGAGAATATGCCATTGTTCGGCTGTCCCTGACTAGGTATTCCTGGCACTCGAGGTGTATGAGGCTTTGACAAAGACTTCGGAGCTATATCAGCCTTAGAAACAGGTGAGTCCACCTGTGGTAAAGATTTAAGTCCTGGAAATTGTCCAGGCATACCAGACGGCTGCTGCTGCCCTGCTGTAAATCGTGGAGACTCCTGCTTAGGCGCAACTGCTGTGTGAGGTTCCACGTCAGGAGGGTCTTCAATGAGCGGTTTAACAACTTTAGCTTGAGCTTTCCTGCGGATACGCTGTACATCGTAGCCCTTCTTCTCCAGACTATTGAGATCGGAGCTAAGCTGGACTTCGAGCACAATCACAGAATCTTGATTTGGCTTCAAAAGCACCGTCTTTGCAAGGGCATTAGCAATATCGATCCAATCGTAGCTCGGATAAGGTGCAACCAGAAGAATTTCTGGTTTAGTTGGATGCATGCAGGCCGAAGTCAGGACTTTCGCTGAGGCTCGAGAGAATAGTTGACGCTGAAGCTCGATTCGGCTTATCAATTCAACACCGATATGCCCAAATCGCTTCATCTCTTTGGTGGTATTCTTCTTATGCAACTCTAATCTTTCGTTCACGCGATCCTCAAGGGAAGCTCTCAAAGGTTCATTGTCAGCAATAATGGCACCAAGCGAGACTTTCTCTCTCAGGATTTCAGAGAGTTTTGGCACACCTAATCGCGCGTATAATTTTTCGAGTAGATCATCGGGTGGACAGACCAC
This sequence comes from Starmerella etchellsii, assembly GCA_030490775.1. Taxonomy (NCBI): domain Eukaryota; kingdom Fungi; phylum Ascomycota; class Dipodascomycetes; order Dipodascales; family Trichomonascaceae; genus Starmerella; species Starmerella etchellsii. Next base: position 111,568 of record JAMSGL010000006.1, read on the forward strand.
AATCTGATCCCTGAATTGATTGAAAATAACAACGTCATCCACAATAACTAGCTGGTCTACCCGATAAAGAGATACTTCCGGCATCTCTTCATTTGGTAAGTATTTTCTACCAAGAAGAAAAGCCGAGCTTCTCATTGCCGCGACTAGATTTCTGCTTTTACTCCAGGTGACCCATCGAGCCTCTATCTCATATAGAAGAGCCTCATAGTTCTCAATGCTGGGGCAAAGATTGAGTACTGCTGCAGGCTGGCTAATGAGCTGTCGCACGAGTTGTGTTACTGTGAGTCGGTCTGAAATTCCTAAAATCTTAAAGAATGGCAAACTTAAGCGACTCGGATAAATTGTTCTCAAAAGCGGTCTCAATATATCTTCGCCTTCTGATTCCGCTGTAGAAGGTAAAAATACAGAGCTGGGCCTCAGCCATTCTATCTTCTCACCACGTCTTACAGGGATGAATGCTGTCTCTTTACATTGTTGAATATCCTCATCGTTCAGTTCACCTGCATGCTGAGCAAAAAATACCATTATTTTCTCACAACGCCCCTGGTTTGAGAGATATTTTTGAGGAGCTTTCAATACTAAGTCCAATAAAGAGGATACAGAGGGACTCTTTCGGACACCTAATTTTTCCGCATCTTTGGCCAGACTTCTCTTTATCACAGGGAGACCAAAAAGACTTACCGAAGGATCAGAATAGCACTGATAAGGTTTGACGTGCTGGGTACTGGATTCAAGGGGAATGACTGCGACCGATTCGAGCCACTGTGAGTTGTAATGTGCTTTCTCATAATTATCTATGAAATATGAAAGTGCAAGTTCATATTTCGTAGTGTTCTCCAAAGATGAGAATAGAGCATGAGGAGTTGGGTAAAGCTTCAAACCAATCTTCAATAATATACGAGCTTGTAAAGACTGCTCACTCCAGTTTTTCAGATTTATAGTTGGCAAACCAAGACGCTCAAGTTGATTGCTTGGGGGGTACAAGTCCCGGGCTCGATATAGTGTCGAAAACGATCCTTTGCGCGCGAAAAACTTTCCTTCTCGCAGTGTAGTCCAATCACTAGATTTCAGAGAACCAACGTTTCCTTCTAAGTATTGCAGCAGATCCTCATTTGTCCATTTTAAGGTACTGCCACTTAATGCATTCAATACGAGTGACATATCCATGGAAGCGCGCAATCCTATTTCTAATAGCCAGTTATCAGGGAGATTAGCGCTGGTGAGCACCACAGGAAGCTGTGGAAATAGCTTCATCTCCTTGATATACGATTCATGAGGGTAATGCAGTCCAACTTGAGTAGGAATGCACTTCGTCTGACTTAAGAGATTTCTCATTTGACTCCTGCTTTTTGTAGGGAGCCGATTCCACGTTCGTGAGATTACCTGGAGAACACTGGCGAATTCTTTTGTGGGATTTGAATTGTCCTCAAGGCTTTTGAAACGGAAAACAGACCAAGAATGTAAGTCTAACGGTTGTATACCCATAGTAATCAAGTTCAAGTGACCCAATAAGTTTCCCAATTCAGAAGTGAGGCAGTTAGGAGGTAGATGCATAGATACATCTTCATCAGGAAGCTTCGATCTATCCAGGTAAAATCTAATTTCATTGAAGTCATAAATTGACTGATTGGCCTCTGTAACCTTAAGGGTACTCACAAATGCGACTTTCTCAGCATCGCTGAAGGTATTCCAGGATCTGACGAGCCACCTAATGTACTGGACGGCTCGTTCTGAATCCAAAGGGGAAGAGCCTACATCCTTGACGATTTCAATATTTGTGATGCTGTGGATGAGTCCAACACTTTTCAGCTGCTTCGCAAGCTGGGAGTCGGTAACCACCGGCGTGACCCGTAAAAACTGCGTGGCATCTCTCGGAAGGCGAGCATCACTGTTGGGCAAGATGCCCCGCGATGTCGGGACCAGTGTCTGCTTGGTACAGTTCCAGAACCCAGCCCGAATGAAGATACCAATCAGCTTTTCTGGAGCGCTCTCGCCAAACTCGAATCGAGCGCAAATGCTCAAGGCAGCTTTACTAGCAGTCTCGTGCCCAGATCCGAGTTTTTGTACTTGCCTCAGCTCATATTCATAGGTGCACCGAGCCAGAATTCCAGCCATGTACAGCATCTCTGTGTTCCAATCTTTGACAAAGGAGTTTGACATGTCGATATCCGTACGCTCCATCGTAGGGATCAATTGATTCAAGGCAAGATGAGAGCGCAGTCCAGTGCTCTGCTTTGTAGGAAAGCCCACAAATATTTTAGCATCGTTGAAATCCTTGGGTAAAACGTAAGACTTCAATTGGCCAGAGGTTTCAGCATCTGACCCTTCCGAAAATGAAATCAAGGAAAGGACGGCCTGTTTAGGAGGGGGTTTCAAAATTGTTTCCACCATTTTATTGCGGAACGAGTTACTTACGTTCACGTCAGCAGAGCAGTCAACCTTTATGAGGTTACATGTCGTGGTGGTGTATGCTGTTGGCTCCGCAGACTCGGTGGTCAGAGCTGAAACTAGCTGCTTCCCCAAAGAAAACCATCCTTGAGAAATTGATAGAGGTGGCTGCTGAGTGATATTCATATACTTTAGCGAGATTTTCAAATCAGACTTCTGCAAACTTGACATTTTTAGCGTTTTGTTAGGTGTAGTGGCAACCAACCCCGGAGGGACCGGCATTGAGGACATATTTTGATGCTGCTTCTGCAGACTGAGTAAGTCTACGACTTCGCCATTGGCGTATTTCAATTGCAAGTCAATGTTGTCAAGGTTGACCAGCAAAAAGCTCTGTACAAGAAAACCAATAAATTTGACTAAATCATCGAGTTTTCGTACCGTGTGGTACGGGAGATCGATCAGAGTGCCCTTCTGGTAATCTGCAACATTTTCGCTGAAGTAGAAATGCAGCTGTACATCGTTATGGAATCGGAAGTTCATAACCGACTTGCCTGAGTGAACCAGGGGCTCGTCTGTCAAATCAAAAACCGAATAGAATCCCACACCAAATGCACCAATTTTGGCTTCGTTGGGGTTCCCGGAAGCAATTTCACGCAGTCTGCGCCAGTCGGCTGTGGCGAAGTCTTGACCGTTATTGGTGAATCTTAGACGCGTAATGGGTGCACCATGAAGCCGAGCAACATTAAAGGTGGGCTCAGAAGTCTCGAATTGAATCGTGGCCGACGTCGCCTGCGCGTCGGCGCTATTTTGCAGTAGCTCACGGAATACAGCATAGTCAATGGGGTATTTAGTCAATGTTCTTTTGATCAGTGCTTTGTGATTCACAGACACTGCCTCGCCTCGGACGGCAGAGGTCCTGAAAGCGGTGTAGTCCATCGAAAAAAATCGATTGTGCTTGAACAAACACAATAACTGATGTATATGTGACCTGTGTAAGGTGGATAATGTTTATATACCCCGGTCGTGCCTTACCCTGGTGGCAAGCGTTTCTTCGCAGGATGGCGAAACGCGGCTTCTAATTCGTGTTCGAGGTCACTAAATTGCGAGTCCAGCTGGCTCATTAGCTTGATTACTAGTTTGTTATTCTCAGATCCCATGATTTTTTTCCGAAGTGGTGCGTCTCTTAAAACGACACTTGTCACATATTGTTCGTCCGTATCATCGTGGCACCAAACGAAAGCCTCATGGAATTGTTTTGTATTTGCAAGAGCAATTGAGTATAATCGAGCCCATTTTTGATCCTGGCTTATGCTAGTCATGTGTGCCAGCATCGGCGGCACAGCTTCGAGGCGGTCCTGCCGAATACATTCATGGATTGAAATTGCGTAAACATCCGCTTCGAGATCTCGCGAATTTGCGCTGGAGCTGGAAACAGCCTCCCTTAGTACCCTGAGACTGTCCAATTTAGCGCTGGGTTTCTGATTTTTCAAGTCATTGAACAGTGCCTGTTGCTCCTCGACGGTAAGTTTACGGTGCCCACGACTTCTCAGTCCGTAAGTTTTGGGTTTTGCTGCGAACTTAGCCGCACGTTCCTCGGCCGTGAGCCTTTTCATGATGGATCCGATCTGGCCCGCCAAGGAAGAGGTGTGACCTAGAGGTTAGGACACAAGCGGTCAGCTACCTAACACAATGAGCGTCCAAGTAAAGAACCTCATTCAGAAACCGCTGTCACTGTTCATCACCACGACCTGCCCCTTCTGCATCAATGCGAACAAATTAGCAGTGCGGCAGGGTGTGAATCCCGAGGTAGTGCGTCTTGATGAGACAAGCGAGGGCCCAGCAATTCGCCGCGAGCTTACCGAGCTCACAGACCAGCGCACGGTGCCGTACGTATTCAGCAAGGGCGAATTCATTGGCGGGTTCACCGACCTTGCCAAGAAGTCGCCGGAGTTCTGGAATTCTTTAAAATAAACCCAAACAAATAGACGAATATGATGTATATAATTAGGATCTAGTTATCAAAAGTAGGGGTAGGGCGGATCAAGATCTGGTGAGTTTACAAAGGCTGAAAGGAGGATGAACGAGGAGACGCCGCTCATGCTAAACGCCTCACAGCAGGCAACTAAGATGCGGCAGCTCTCTTATCTGGCCAGTACTGTCTGCTGCTTTTTGTCGGCCTCGTTCACGGTGTTTTCGCTGTACACAAACGTGTTTGAGTTCGAGTTGCAGTACACGCCCCTGCAGATAAACTATGTCTCGATTGCTGCCGAGATGGGGCTCTATCTATGCGTGCCTCCTCTCGGGTACATAGCAGATGCCTACCGCTTGTCGTATGTCGGTATAGTTGGGTGTGTAGCCTACGTTGTTGGCTACGGCGGGTGCGCGTGGGTCGTCTACACCCACCAGTCGTGGCCGCTGATGGCGCTGTTTTTCGGAATTGTTGGCATTGGATGCTCAGCCGCTTTCATTGCCTCCCTTGTCAACTGTGCACGCCTGTTTCCGGAGACGGCGTTGCTGGCGATCTCCATGCCAACGACGCTATACGGCTTTTCGTCGCTCATGTATGCCCGCGTCACGAGCTTATACCTGGAGTCCGGAAAGGGCCTAGACTCTCTATTTGTAGAGCTCGCCGTGGCAATGTTTGTGGTTGGCTTGCTGGCCGTGATTGCGCCCGTTTGGGGCCGCGTGGACGTGTCGGCCGGTCCTGTGGGAGCCCAGGTTTCCGAGGAGATTCCTGAGAATGCCGAAAGTCTTGTTAAACGGTTTTTCTCGGACCACAAAATGCTGCTTTTCCTATTGTCGTTTATTTTCATTAGTGGACCCCTCGAGATGTACCAGAACGATGTTGGGTTAATAGTAAAGACGTCGGGCGGCACCACGGCGCAGGTTGCGCACCAAGTAGCTCTTTTCAGCGGTATGAGCACAGTAACGCGGCTTTCGGTTGGAGCGATTATCGATGTGTGCGGGGTACGGCCGCCGTATCTGCTGCTCGGTGTGGTCGCCGTGGTTTGTGTCACCGACTTCGCGTATGCCCAAGGTTGGCTTGGGCTTGCTGTCACCAGTATCGTAAGTGGCATGGGATATGGCTCGGCGTTTACATTGTACCCGCTCATGGTCTCTCAGATATGGGGCATCGAGGGGTTTGCGACGAACTGGGGCATGTTCATTCTGGGCCCGGCCATCGGGCTGCTACTGTTTGGCCTCAAATTTGGCCACGACCTCGAGCAGTCGGCGAGCGTAGCGTCAACGTTCCGGCTGTGTGCATTCGTCGCTCTCGTAAGCTTCGTGTTGGTTAGCCAGCTCAAGCTTCACCGGGCGTATGACCGCTTAATTTCTAATTAATGAAGTGAAAAAACACCAAATAAATATTTCTGCATTTACTATCTGAACCCAGCAGCAGCTATTTTACTGTCTATGCTTTTAATCACGGCATCGTGCTGCCGCAAGAACGACTCGTCGTGGACGTTACTATCCGGGAAGCTGAGGGCCAGCACGAGGTTTCGCATAGCCGAGCTTGACATTGTCTCCAAAGTGTACGCCCCAATATAGTAAAGGGTGTTTGGGTCCTCACCGGTCCTTGCCTGCTTCGCCTCGAGGAACCGCTGCTTCTGCAGCCGGAGTACCATGCCCCTGAGGTGCCTGTTTTCGGGTCCCAGGTCGGTGAGGAGTCGCGAGCCCAGCAACAGATCAGCGATCTCATGCAGCGACACGCCGTTTCCACTGAGCACAATTTGCGCAAGAATGACGTTTCTGACACCCTTCTCGAGTTTCTGGGACTCGGTCGTACTGCGCTCGAGCAGCGCGTGCGGCGTTGCTGGCGCCGCTACCAATGCAATCTCGCCGCGCTGTGTACTCTGTCCGTTCGTGCCGAGACTCACTGTGGGCAACTCTATCATTTTGAGCGCCGAGTTCTCCCACAGAAATCGGCCGGCCTCGTCGAAAAACTCCTTGACCTCGGCCCGGCTGAAGTTCTCGCCATTGATGCGGCGCACCAGGTCACGCTTTTTTACGGGAGATCCAGCCGAGAACGAGAGCACGAGCATACGCGCTATTTGGAGCGACTCCCGCTGGTAGCCGGGCGTGCGGTCGTCGTCCATGCAGGTGGTAAATGGCACGCGTACCCTTCACCTGCCCGTGACGCGCATGGATGATGTACAAAACAGAGCACGCCAGTGGCTCAACCCCAAAAACAAAATTTCCACTCGATAAATATATATATATACTCTAAGTATTAGTCGTTAATCGTCGGCATCGGCATCGTCACGCCGCCGCTTCTTATTTTTCGGCCCGCCCTTTCGGCCTAGTTTTTCATGCAGTCGCGCCATTTCCATCTTTGCCTGGCGCTGAGCCTCTTCGATGCTTCCTAGCAAAAGCATGACACCTTCCTTCTCGACCGGAAACTCAGGCAGCTTTTTGTCACCGTGCACTTCCTTCTCAATATTCGTGTAGCGGATGACGTCGTACTGGGCGCACATCGTAATGGCCTTGCCACTCCGGCCAGCCCGCGCTGTACGACCAACGCGGTGCACATAGTCGGCCGCATTGTCCGGCACCTGGTAATTAATGACGCAGTCGACGAGCGGGATATCCAATCCGCGGGCCGCGACATTGGTAGCCACGAGGATGTTTTTCGAGCCGGCGCGGTACTTATTGAGCGCATTGAGACGTGCTTCCTGCGTCATGTTTCCGTTAATTGGCACGCACGAAAAGCCCAGACTCTCTAGCATCATCGGGATTCGCGTGCCCTCGTCCTTTGTGTTCACGAACACAATGACCGACTTGCCCGCGAGCTCGTTCAGAATATACACGAGGGTCGCGTCCTTGTGCTTGAGCGGCGTGAACACGTAGTATTCGAGCAGCGTGTCGACGGTGGTGATTTTGTTCGAGATCGAGATGCGCACGGGGTTGCGCAAACTTGCTCGCTGCAGCGACTCAATGTCCTTCGAAGGGGTTGCACTGAAAAGATAGGTGTGTCTTTTTGTGGGAATGATCTCGAGCATCCGGCCGATCGGCTCCTTGAAATCCATATCGAGCAAACGGTCAGCCTCGTCGAGCACGAGGTACTGGAGATGGCGGAGATGGAACCCCTTTGTCTTTTCAAGATGATCGAGCAACCGGCCCGGGGTCGCCACAATGATGTGGGGTTTGCGGCTTAGCGCCATGGCCTGCTGCATCGAGTCTTCACCGCCAATGATCACTGCCGTTTTCACGCCCATGGGCGCGCCAAGAGCCTGGAATTGCTGGGCCGTCTGATGCGCGAGCTCACGCGTGGGCGACAGCACAACACAGAAAAGCGGCGCCGGCTTTTGGTAAAGTGCCTGCAGCACGGGGAGCGCGAACGCGGCGGTTTTGCCGCTGCCCGTCGCGGCAAAGCCCATGATGTCGCGGCCCTCCAAGGCCGGGGGAATGGCCTGCTCCTGGATCGATGTTGGTTTTTTGAAATTGAGCGCCTCGACGGCCTCCACGAGGATGTCAATGAGCCCAAGGCTTCTGAAGTCCGACATGCCAAAAAAAAATTATGTAACCCAAGATTTTTCAACCCCCGGTCCTTTTCTCTACCACGATCAAGCCCAAGTTTCCCACACACCATGGCTAAAGGAAGACATAAGAAGCGGACGCACGTCGAGCCGCCGCCCGAGGCGCTGGCAGGCATCCCCAAGTCGATGGTAATTAAGATGGGTGACCCGAAGCGCAAGCCGACAAAGGCATTGGGCGCGCTCGTTCGGGACTTCCGGCAGATCATGCAGCCGCACACGGCGGCACGGCTGAAGGAGCGCCGCGCGAACCGTCTTAAAGACTATTTTGTGATGGCTGGACCGCTGGGCGTCACAAACTTCTTTATTTTCTCTCAGTCGTTGTCTGGAAACACAACGCTGCGCATCGGCCGCACGCCGCGCGGCCCCACCTTGTACTTCCGGATCGACAGCTACTCGCTGAGTCGGGATATCCAGCGTGTGCAAGCGCGGCCCCATGCGCTCACGCCGCAGAGCCCCGAGCTGCAGCACCCGCCCGTGTTGGTCATGAACGGGTTTTCAGCCGACAAGACGAGCGACGTGAACGCGCTGTTGACCTCGATGTTCCAGAACATGCTGCCGACAATCCAAGTTGATGAGTCAATGTCGCTGGGCGGCGTGCGCCGTGTGCTCCTGCTCAACCGTGTACCGGAGACCGGCCAGATCGAGCTGCGCCACTATGTCGTGGTAACCCGGATTGTTGGCACGTCTAAGGCCATCAAAAAACTCGAGGCGGCATCCAAGGGCCAGCGCGCTCTTCCGGACATGCGCGAGCTCGAGAACATGGCCCAGTACATGGACGACATGACCGGCAGCGAGTCCGAGGCCGAGGACGAGGTCGTGCCGCAAGCTGCCACGGGCATCTCGCAGCCGACCGTGTCGAAGGTGAAGAAGGCAGTGAGACTCGTTGAGGTCGGCCCGCGGATCAGCATGTCGCTCGTGAAGGTCGAGGAGGGCCTGTGCGCCGGCAAGACCATCTACCACGCTCTGGAGTCGCGCACAGAGAAGGAGGCGCAGGTTCTCGAGCAACAGCACCGCCGCAAGGACAACGAGCGCGCCGAGCGTCGCCGGCAGCAGGAGGAGAACGTCCGCCGCAAGCGCGAGGCCCAGGAGGCCAAGGGCTCCCGCCGCCAGCGTGGTCTCGAGCGCATGCGCCAGCGTGATCAGGCTAAAGAGGCCGAGGAAGGCGTACCCGAAGACGAAGAGGCTGGTGATGATCAGAATGAGGAGAGTGACGGGAAGCCTGATGTGGAAGACATGAACGATTACGAGCTCGACGCCGAGGCCAGTCGAGATATTTAATATTTAACGAACGTAACAATCTATCTGGGAAAATAATAAACTAGTGATTTTTTTTTTTTTATATTCAGTCGCGCTGCTGCGCCTATATGCATTGCATTACCTGCCGCGCGCGCCTAGGGCAGGGACGAGGAGGACACGGCGATGCGGATCAGAGTGTTCACTGTGTTGAAGTTTTTGCTGCTGGCCGCGTTGTGCGTGATATGTGCAGTGTCCTTTCGCGGTAGCTACACGGGCCGGCTTGCGTTGGATGCTATGAGACGGGCTGCCTTTGGCACTCACAACGCAACGGCCCAGGGCGGCTGGTTCCCGCGGCTCGCCAGCCGACTGAAATACGGCGCGCCGTTTACGTGGATCGACCCTGATGCGGCTCATAACTCCACTTTTGATGGTGTGATCGACCCCATCGTGCACGACGTATTTCTATCGGTGAAAACCGGGTCCGAGGTCATGTACGAACGCATGCCCGTGCACCTGAACACGACATTCAAGCGGTTCCCGCACCACCAAATATACGGCGATACGGCAACGCAGATCGGCACCGAGTCGGTCGTGGACGTCATCAGCATGCTGCCCGAGGCCGTCATCAGCAACTCGCAGCTCCTCGGCTACCGCATGCGCCGCCAAGCGGCCGAGGAGAGCTGGGGATGGGATCCGAACGATATCCAGAAAGGTGACTCGGGCGGCTGGAATACAGACAAGTTCAAAAACATCCCGATGATGCTTCACGCGTTCCGCAACGCGCCATCATCCACGAAATGGTTCGTGTTCATCGACGACGACAGCTACCTCCACTCGCAGTCGCTTGGCGCGCTCCTTCGTCAGCTCGACCCGCGCGAGCCGCACTACGTGGGCAGCATGGCCATGCTTTCCGGTGGTTTTGGTGAGAACGGGAGGGTCGGCAGCCGGTTAAAGCACCAGCGACCGGACCAGCCTGTGGTGCTCAATTTCGCCCACGGCGGGTCAGGCATCATCATCAGCCGCGAGGCCGTGGAGGCCGTTTTTTGGGACGAGCAGCGCGACCACAACAAGCTCGCTGAGTACTCGCAGTGGGCCGTGCACATCTGCTGCGGCGACGCGCTTATGGGGTTCATGTTCCGGGAGGAGCTCGAGCTGGAGGTTAACGACAAAATCGATCCCCTCGAATTCGAAATCGACCCTTTTCAGGGCGAGTCGTTCTACAACTCGATTATTTCCGGCGCGGATGGCGGGTGGTGCTCGCGCATCACGATGTGGCACCACATGTCGTCCTACGAGATCCAGCAGGCGTTCGACTGGGAGTCCAGTCTGCAGACCCGCAAGACGAATCTGTGGCCCGGAATTATGTATAGCGACTTCTATCATGACCATATCCTGCCGTACATGACGCCGCGCCGTGATTTTTGGGATAACATTGCCAACAGCGTTCAGTACGTCTCGCAGTTGGTAAGCGCGGAGAACCCGCAGGGCGAGCGAGACAAAAAACCACCTGAGCCCGTTGCATCTGGCAGTGCGGGCAGCGCGGACGAGGACGACGAGGGCGACGAGGAGCCCGACCTTATCATCCCGTTTGAGTCGGCCGACGCGTGCGAAAAAATGTGCCTTGAGGTCAAGGCATGTCTCGGCTGGAAGTTCGAGATCTTCCCCGAGGCGAACATCTGCGCATTAGAAAAATCTTTTGTGCGGAGAGGCCGGTCCTCGAACCCGCTACGGAACGACGTCGATCCGGAGGTGGTTATGGTGTCGGGCTGGATCCTGGACCGCATCCGCACTATCCGGTCGGGCGAGACGTGCGACAGCCTCACGTACGACAAAATTACGGGCCAGTACAGCGACCAGCCCGCCGAGCAGGAGGGTTGGTATTTCGAGAAACTGGCCGCAGAGCGCGCCGACCACGGCGGTAAGGCGGACCGCCCCATTCTTGCATAAATATTCATTGCATTCAGTCTAAAACTTCACTAACTATACGTAAAGCCAATAACATAGGGATTCAAAGCATAGATTGATGTGAAATCAATGGATAGAAAGCCAAGGCATAGGGAGGGAGCCAAGGCATAGGGAGGGAGCCAAGGCATAGGGAGGGAGCCAAGGTATAGGAAGCCAAGGCATAGGAAGTCAAGGCATAGAAAGTCAATGAATAGGAGTCAATACATAATAAGTATATACCTAGGAAGTCAATGCAACCGGTATTGTTTTTCCCTACCCATGGAGCCCGCGCGGGCCCAAGTGACCAAGGAGGAACTGGACCGGTTTGCGACCGACAGAAACCTCGAGGTTCAGGCAGCCCAGGGCCCGAATGCGGTTCTGAACACCTGGTATCGAAAATGGTCTGGCGGCACGCAGGCGAACCACCGCCCCCAGCGGAGCCCGTTCCGGTGCCAATTGGCCAGGGACAGTGGGGCCACCAAGGCGCGCAGCCCGTATATTTGTCTCTGGTTTGCGCGCGGAGCCTGCTTCAAGGGCTCGGACTGCCCGTTTTTGCACCGTGCGCCCGAGGAGTCTGACATCATGCAGATCGATAGTACGACGGACTGTTTCGGCCGGCCCAAATTCGCCGAGTACCGCGACGACATGGGTGGTGTCGGCTCGTTCTTGAGTCCGAACCGCACTCTGTTTGTTGGTTACTTCGCCAAGCCCCCAAAGCAGCTGAAGGAGCAGTTCGCCGAGTGGGGAGACCTGGCCGGCGTGCAAGTGAAGGGCAGCGTCGCATTTGTTACGTACCGGCTACAGCTTAGCGCCGAGTTTGCCAAGGAGGCCATGTCAAACCAAACTGTAACGGGAACGGAAACTTTGAGCATCCGGTGGTCGAACCGCGCTGCAAGTGCCGGGACCGGCATTGACGAGGGCCGCGTGCGGCAGATCGTGCGCCAGGTGCTTAAAACGCGGCGCGCGCGCCCTGCCGAAGCCGAAGGTACAGAGAGTAGAAAGAAAATTGTACATTAAATAAAGTCGTCGTCATCAGAGTCGTGCCAGCCCCACACATAGGGCTCGGTGAGGTCGAACACGAGCTCGCGCAGGTCGTGGGGCGCGCGGGCCACGAGCTTGCGTAGCTGAAGCGGTGCGTCGTTTGTCTCGAGCTTCAGCTCATAAGTGCTTGTCGGATCCTGGTGTGGCAGGGGCTGCGCGCACCAGTACTGCCGCAAGTTCTCGTCGCGGGCCCCGGGCTCGTCTAATTCAGCGGGCCGCTGCGCTCCACGGAATATGTTAACGGTGTTGTTGGTTTTCGTGGGCTCCATCGTTGTTGCGAACTCTCGCAGGCGGTTGTCACCGACCTGCGCGATGCCGGCCCGTGGGGCGTTCATGGTAAGGTCCTCGTAGAGGCTGTGCATGGACACGCGGTTGTTGCGCAAACTGCTCAGCAAGCACGTCGTTTCAAAAGCACGAAGATGCGCGGCGGCATTAGCCGCGAAATCAGTCTCGGCGAGACCGTCCTGGAGCGGCAAAACGAGGGACGAGAACTCGGCCAGCGAGGCGAGCGCTTTGAGCCGGGAGACCTGCCCGGCCCACTTGATTTTCGGGAGGTTGCGCGATACCGCCCAGGTGAACACGGGCTGGCGCGGGAGGTACTCGTCACGCATGAGCTCCAGGTACGGCGCGGTGAAGCCGGCCCAGCCGCCAAGATCTGTTACGAGGTTGACGCCGTCCAGCAGGTCGCACTTCTCGAGCAGCGGGCGAAGGGTCTCATCCATGTAGTCGTCGCGGTTGCCCATCGCCTGGAACTGCTCCTCGCCTTCGTCCATGGTGTCGAACTCGACCTGCTGGCCCTCGGGGGCTCCTCGCTGCCGGCCAAACGGCGCCGTGGAGTAATCGATCTCCCAGTCCGGGATCGTGTGGGCACTTTTCGGGTGGATCGGAAATTTCAAACGGCTTGTCCACGAAGAAAAGCCCTGAGAGGTTGAAGATCTGGACGGCGACCCGGGCGGTGCCGGCGCCATTGGCAGCTGGTCGCGCGCGATCGCCTCGGCGGACTGTGGCGCCTCGTAGTTCTCGTTGTACTGCTGCCACTTGCCGAACCCGTTGCGGTAGTCCCAAAACAGGGCTCGTGGCGTGTACTCGCGACCGTAAACAAACCGCACGTTCGGGTCGACGGCGGATTTCGCAGCGTCCTCCTTCGTGAAGACGAAATACTCTGTCTGGCGGTTGTAGAATGCCGAATTGACCTCGTTGGCCTGCGGGCCAAACGACAGGTGAACCACCTCGTGCATCGCCAGACCAGGCAGAGATAGTGGTTTTCCTTTTTTTGTGGTCCGGTGTCCGGTGGTCCCCGGACAGTGACTTACACGTGACCACAACCCTCCAGTCCTCCTACTCTTTATAGTGATGATTATGCGTGTACTTTTTGGGACCAACACGTATACTCGAGCGCGCCTGGACTGTTACTGGGACTGGTACTAATTTTTGTTTTTATTTTTAATCCTGTCTCTCATTAAGTGAACGCTTCTGAAGCATCCATCTTTTTGTGAAACATCCAGCAAGGAGGTCCTAATTTTTAAATCAATCACACGAATTGATGCTTTTCCTCCCGCTCCTTCTCACACTGGCGCTGGCCGTCGACTACTACGCGGTGCTGGGCGTTGACCGGGATGCTACTGATCGGGAGCTCAAGAAAGCTTACAGGTCACTGAGCCGGCAGTTCCATCCGGACAAAAACAGAGGCGACGAGGGTGCGCAGCAGAAGTTCATTGAGGTGAGCGAGGCGTACGAGATTCTATCCGACCCCGAGCAGCGCCGCGTGTTCGACCAATACGGCTCTGAAGGCTTGAAAAACGGCGGCGGGTTCGGCGGCATGCACCACGACCCGATGGACCTGTTCCGCATGTCGTTCGGGAACATGTTCCAGCGCACGAACGCCGTGCGGCAAGGCCCGAGCACAGTAACTACGCTGCCTGTGACGCTCAAGGATATATACAAGCAAAAGACCCAGGAGTGCCAGATCGAACTCACAGGGATCTGCGACGAGTGCGACGGCAGCGGCAGTAGCGACGGTCAGCGGCCGCGGTGCGAGCGGTGTGGCGGCAACGGCCAGCAAATCATTCGGAGGCAACTCGCGCCGGGCATGATCCAAACGATCCAAACGACGTGCGACGCCTGCGGCGGTAAAGGCACCGTGATTAAGCACAAGTGCGGTGTGTGCCACGGTGAGCGCGTGATACCCGAAAACAGGATATTCAATGTGTTTTTAGAGCCCGGAAAGCCGCGGCAGTATGATTACGTGCTCGAGGGCGAAGGCGACCAGAACCCGGACTGGATTCCGGGCAATCTCATCGTGCGCATTACAGAGGATCCCGAGGGCAACCTGGGCTACCGAAGGCGTGGAACCGATTTGTTCCGCGAGGAGGTTCTCAGCGCCCGCCAGGCAGTCGAAGGCGGGTGGTCCAGGGAGATTACGCGGCTGGACGAGTCGTCGACTCTTGTGCTCAGTAGAGGAGCCGGCGACCGCGTGTACAACGACATGGTGGAGCGCATTCCTGGCGAGGGTCTTCCTGTGGACGCAGACTCCCACGGAGACCTCTATATCCGGTACAAGGTCGTGGGCGTGTATGCGACAAGCCACGATTCAAGCCATGAGCCGGGCCATGGCGAGCTATGAAAGGATTCAAGCCATGAGCCGGGCCATGGCGAGCTATGAAAGAAGAAAGTAGCAACATAATTTATAGACTGTAACAAATAGCGACTATTGCTAGTGGAAACGCACTGCTTCTCGAACATTTATTATATATGCCGCCGTTCCCATCTGCAGCTCGCGGTTGAGGGTGGTTGTGGTTGTGGTTGTGATGACCCGGCCCTGATTTTTTTTTCACTGCCATGGCGACTACCGTGAAGAGAAAGTCTGCGACTCAATTAAAGCCGGCTACGCCGAACAAGGCAAAGTATAATAACAAGCGGGCGCAGGTATCGGAGCCTGAGGAGTCCGAGCCCGAAGACTCTGATTCTGAGGTGTCAGACGCCGGATCAATTGCGTCATTGGACGACGAGGACGAGCTCGACGACCTGAGTGGTGCGGAGAGCGGCAGCGAGGACGGTAATGAGAATGAGGACAGCTTGGACGAGTCTGAAGGCGCTGAAGACAGCGACGAGGACGACATTGCTGAGGAGGACGGGCCGCAGCAGGGCGACGCGGCCAAGACTTCTGCAAACTCGCATGCGCGCCAGGAAAAGAAGCGGCTTGCAAAGGAGCGTAAGCTGGGAAAGGCGCACGGCGAGGCCATCGAGCAGGTCAAGAAGTTGTGGGAGCGGCTGCGGGAGAAGCAGGGTGTGAGTAAAGCTGAGCGCTCGAAACTAGTTTATGATGTGATGCGGCTTGTGGACGGCAACTGGAAGGACGTCGTTTTCCGCCACGACTCTTCGCGGGTCGTGCAGACTGTGTTCAAGTACGCCGACAAGGCGCTGCGCAACGAGATCACGCTCGCTTTGAAGGGCACGTACGTCCAGCTGGCCAAGTCGGCCTACGGCAAATACTTGCTGGTCAAGATGCTGCACTATGGCTCGCCGAGCGTGCGTGCGGGCATCATCGACGAGATGCACGGCTCGTTCCGCCGCCTTATGGGCCACAAGGAGGGCGCCTATGTCCTCGAAGATATGTACCGGGAGTACGCCACGGCCAAGCAGCGGCGCCAGATCATGCGCGAGTTCTACGGCAGCGAGTTCGCCCTGTTCAAGGACGCTGGCGACGGCAAGGCCGACCTCCGCGAGATCCTTGCTGAGCACCCAGAGAAGCGCCCGTTTTTGCTCGAGAACCTCAACAAGGTGATCACCCAAGCAATCTCGAAGGGCTCTATTGGCTTCGAGATCGTGCACGCGATGATGCTCGAGTACATTCGCAACCTCGACCACAGCCCGAAGAGTATGGACCGGGAAACATTTATTGACCTAATTGCCGACGACTTTGTTGAGATGGTGCACACGAACCCCGGATCGCAGGTAGCGAGTCTTGCGCTCGCGATCTCTACCGCAAAAGAGCGCAAGCGCCTGCTTAAGTCTCTGCGCCAGTTCCCGCTCAAGCTCGCTAAGGACAACTTCGGCACAATTGTGCTCATGGCGTCTTTTCTCACTGTGGACGACACGAAGCTCGTGCACAAGGCGTTCAGCGAGCTCGACGGCGAGTTCTACGAGATCCTGGTTGACCGCTACGCGCGCCGGCCATTTTTGATGCTGCTTGTGGGCCCGCAGAACACGAAGTATTTTGGCGTTCTGCAGCAGCGGTTTAAAGAAATCGCCGAGTTCAAGCAAGAGTTCTCGAAGAAGGACGACGCTGCGCGGCAGCAGGAGCTCCTCGAGGCGTTCGCGCCGTCGCTGCGCAAGACCGTGGTCGAGAATGCCGGCGCTTTGCTCAAGGACAGCCTCGGCGCCCAGTTTATTCAGGAATTTTTGCTGAACGAGAGCGCCCGCGACGAGGAAACGCTCAAGGCCGTGCTTGCCGCCTTCGACTCGGATCCCCAGGCTAACAAGGCCCACCTGTTCAACACAAACCCGTTCAGCGGCCGGTTCATCAAGGCGCTGCTGCGCGCGATCCCTGAGGTCCGCGCCCAGGTTTCGAAGATGGTCGCGCAGTATCCGGTATCCTGGACGACCGGCGAGGGCGCGTTTGCCGTGGTTGCGCTCCTCGAGTCGCTTGACGGCGCCGACAAAAAGAAGCTGCAGGGAATCCTTAAGAAGCACGTGGGCGCCATCAAGAAGAGCGACACGAAGGCGCGCGACCTGCTTCTCCAGCTAGTCTAGATCAGAGACAGATCATGCTGAGGTCTAAGTAGGTTATATTTATTATATCGTGGGAATCATAATCATCATTCATGGGAGTTAAGTTGCACCTGGCGAGGCAAGTAACAAAAAAAAAAGACAAAGTCCCGTTAGGTAGGAGCAGAAGGGGATGGCGTCAGGAATACAAGTCCTCAGACCACGGGGAACTCGTCGTCCTCGCCGTACTCCACGAGGTGCGGGGACCCTTGCTTATCCATGTCGCCACCGAGGGCTTCATCACCGAGCTGGCCGCGCGGGTAGCTGGACAACCGTTTTTTCTGCTCTTTTGCGTTCTGGTACTCGCGGTACTTCGTTAGGTAGATTTTGAGCACCTCCGCGTAGTTTTCGAAACCCAGCGACGCCATCGCGTACAGCACATCCTCGCCGTTCACGGTCTTGCGCTTCTCGGCGCTGCACTTCTCGCTGGCCTCCGACGTGATGAAGCTGACGAACTCCGACACGCACTCCTGGACGCACTCCTTGGCCTCCTTCGATACCTTCGCATTCCGAGGGAGTGCGCCCTTCATGATGCGGTACACGTTGGCAATCGGTAGCCACTTGTCTTGCTCGCGCAGCTCAGTGTCTTCACCCATCGCCGGTAACCAGTGTGACACCAACTGGGTTTGGTCTGTTTATGGCTGTGCCTCGATGTTTTTTTTTTCTCGTCCGGCCCGGGGGAGGTGGAGTAGGGCACATCGTGCACGCGCTAATCCGACCGGCGGCGCTTACCGAAGCAGCTCTTTTAGCCACCGATACAGCGGCGGTTGCATGAAAGTCACTGTGAACCAGTGGGTTCCCGTGGCGGTGTGGAAGTGGCCCGAGGTCTCCGGGGGCGACGACGTCTGCGGAATCTGTCGGTCCCAGTTCGAGGCCACCTGTCCGTCGTGCCTCACGCCAGGGTACCGGTGCCCGCCGCTCAGCGGGCAGTGCTCGCACTCGTTCCACGAGCATTGCATCGAAAAGTGGCTCCAGCGAAATCAGGAGGAGGCGTCCTGCCCCATGTGCCGGCGGCCGTTCGTGCCGGTCGGCGAGGAGCCCGTCACCAACGAAGAGCACGCGTCCCGGGGCAATGCGCCCGTGCAGGACGAGGAAATGGACGAGGGCGCAGGCGACCGATCGTCCTTCGACTTCAATACTGTATAACCAAACTATATCTGCTCTCTCTTATCACGTAGTCTATTTATTATTGTTCGCAGAAGCTCGGGTTAGGTCGCTCTATGCACATACATTGGCGGCCCGAGGAGGTTGCCAGTGTAGATGCGGTAAACAATGCGTTGCTGGTCGGGAGCCGGCAGGGAACGCTGTATCTGGCCACGGATCCACCAGTTGAGGCCCATTTGAAAAATGACGCCCAGCTCACTGCGCTGTTCGCCATCTCAGAGACCCTCGCCATGGTGTTTAACGACCGCGGCCAGGGGCGAACCGGTGCGTGCGTCTACCGGTGCCCGGAACTGCAGACCATCTCGGGAATGACCTTCTACGACGTCACGGGTGGCATGCAGTTCCACTCCCACGGCGAGTCCATGGCAATTGTCTTCACGCCAGCGGCGCTGCGGCTCATCCGGTTCAACGTGGACGCCTCGCCAAAAGCCAAAGTTGTTAAAACCATTGAGGTGAAGGGCGTGGTGGCTGGCTGCATGTCTCCTGAGATCAATTCGCTGCTGATCGCTACGAAATCCGAGTATCAGCTCGTAGATCTGTCGCGCGGGTCGCGGATCCCATTGTTTCCTATTCTCAACGACCTGGACCCTGTAATGGCGAGTGTTGGACCCGATTTCATCGTTGTGCAAGGCACGGGCCAAAAAGAGCCGGCAATGGG
The DNA here is from genome assembly GCA_030490775.1 of Starmerella etchellsii. NCBI lineage: Eukaryota > Fungi > Ascomycota > Dipodascomycetes > Dipodascales > Trichomonascaceae > Starmerella > Starmerella etchellsii. Next base: position 130,303 of record JAMSGL010000006.1, read on the forward strand.
TCTGTTTGTGGACAAGGCCGGCGAGGTCGCCCGCAGCGGCGCCATTGTGGAATGGCCCGCCTACCCGCAAGATCTAGCTATTTGGGACAATACAGTATTCGCTATTTGCAACAACGAACTCATAATGCATGCTATCGTCGAGAAGGACGGAACGAGCATCGAGCGCCTCGATGGTAGTGGTGCTGATGGTAGTGGTGCTGACGGTGGTGGTGCTAACGGTGGTGGTGCTGATGGTAGCAACAATGCGGATCAAACTGCGGACCGCATTTTTAAGCTCTCAAATCCAGCCTACTTTGTACATCCTGAGGTTCAAGCCCGGCTTGGCGACCCTGGTTTGTCTGAAGTTGGCACGCATATTGCATTCATGCGCGGTCACAGTATCGATCTCTACAAACCAAGACCAGCGTTGCTGCATTTTGAAGAGCTTATAAGAGCGGGGAAATGCTCTCAAGTCCTTGATAATTTCCCGGCAACGCCATCTGGGACAGCCCAGTACTCCTACTTGTGCGCGCTGCTCACTTTGGTCCAACTGAAACAGGGTCGAAATCCTAAGCGCAATGCACTTCCAACCGACCTTGTACTATACATATACGGATACCGTCCATCATTCGATGTGAGGCCTGGTATGCGCGACATCGTCGACGAATTGCGGGAGGCGTCTCTGAACAAAGACTTCCTAATATCCGTTTTACGGTCTGAAATTCGAGAACTGCGACCGGCTAGTGCTAACGCGCCAAAACTGAGACAACTCGAGCCTTTGTACGCGCGTCTGCTGCTTGAAACTGACGGAGATATCATGCGGTTCATGCTGGAGAAGGGCCAGCAGTCCTTGGCCGAGATCGTCCAGCAGCTGCGGGAAGATGGCAGATTCGACGAGCTCCGACACTACTTCCTCTTAACGAATCAACTAGACAAGCTGAATGAGCTCAATCTGGAGGTAATTCGCGACCCGAAGACGCCTGATCTGCGCGAGGCGGCCAACCAGCTGGTCGAGTATGCCCTCAGTGGAGACCACTGGGAAATCGCTATGGAACTGCTGCAAAACCCGCGCATAGACGACAGCGTTGGAATCAAAGTCCTAACATCATCTCAGTTCGAAGATAAATACGACCCAGCAACAATTCTCGATGTGCTGAAAGAACACACGCAGTCCGGGCAGGCCTGGCGCACATTTCTTAAGCATTTAGTACACACTCGCGGGCTATTTAAGGATGACTTGGTGGTGCTCATTGTAACCGATCTAATTGAAATGCTGGAGGTACACGGCGACATGCGCGAGCGCCTCCATGTTTCGTACGCTGACTTCGCGCGCCAGTCCTGGCCCAAGCCGTCGTACAAAGCATGGATCCGGTCCGAGCCCGAGTATCCGGCACCGGTATTGAAACTGCAGACCGAGCTTTGGGATTTGATGGAAAAAGACTTGGACTGGGTCTCCCTTTTTTCCACTTTTGAGGCACAGCTGGCTGACCTCAAGCTGGAGCGAGCGATAATTTATACCCGGCTGGGATTTTATGACCGCGCTTTGCAAACCTTCTGCGAGTTCACCGACTACCGCAGCGTGATTGACTTCCCCACCTGGTTTAATGACAGTGCTATCCAGGCCGACATGGCGCTCATGGCCTTCAGCACAATTTTGGATATCACGGATGTGCACCAGAACCAGATCTTGCGCGAGTTCCTGAGTTTGCCTGCCGCAGGGCACCTGTCCCTGGATCAGGTCGTGGACTCGCTCGCGGATACACGTCCGTTCTACGCAGTTGCTGAGTTTGTCCAAAATAAGGTGTACGAGCAGGAGGAGCGCGAGAGTGACGCACAGCGACGGTACGCGCTGGCCAAGGCCAATTTGTAGAAATATTGAGAATAACAATAAAAAAAAAGAACTAATGTCTAATGCTATATACATGATAATCATCTATGCCCGTGCGGCGATCTGCTTGGGCGAGATTTTGCCAGCGGCGACCTCGGCGAAGAACTGCTTCTGCGCAGGCAAAACCGAGCGGTTCGCATTAAGGGCATTAGCGAGGCCCTGGCCGCTCAGATTCTTGCCCGCGTCGAGCTCAAAGTACGCACCCGAGACGTATGTGTTAACGAGCTTCTCGAGCTGCGCGCGGTCCTGCTCGGCGTTCGGCACCGAGTTCAGCAGCGAGCGCACCCGCGTGTTGTATGTCACAGCCGACTGGCCGAAGTTCGGCTGCAGCGCCGACAGCGAGACGTCGATCGGCGCAATAAAACCGCCGCTGGACGTGCCCTCGTTGCGGAACACGACCTCGAGCGCCTCCTCGGGCGTCAAGAAAGGCTGGTAAGTGGGGACATTCGCGTCCGTTTTCGGCTTCTGGGACCGCTCAGGCTTCGACCGCGAGCGCAGCGTGGCCTTGCCCTTCGATCCAGGCTTGCGGAAGTTCTGGCGCCTAGAGGACCGCGGCAGAGGCTTCGTGTCGGTCGGCGTGGCGTCCAGACTGCTCCAATCGTCAGCAGCCGGCGTTGCCGGGGCAGGCGCAGAGGCAGTGGCCGATACGGGCTGCTGTCGGGGCTGCCGGGGCTGCCGGGGCGCCGGACGGCGCTGTACCGGCGCGCCCTGCGACTGCTGTGGGCGCTGAGCACCTTGCTTATTCCGAGCGCCCTGTGTATTCATGGCAGTTCGCTGCGGGCGCGCCTTGGCCTGCGCCTTGGCCTGCGACTGCTGCTGCTGCTGCGGCTGCTTGGTCTTTTGCTGGTTCTTGCCCTGGAAGGTCCGCGGCCCGCGGTGCGTCGTAGGCTTTGCCTTCGAGATAGCCTCGATGCGGCTCAGGTACTTCGACACGTCAAAGCCCTCGGAATACAACCGCACATGCCGGAGCGGCGGTGCCTTGGCTGCCAGTCTGAGCATGGTGAAATTTCAGAAATAGGGTTTCTTCTCGGTTTCGCCTGGGTCTGCCTCTAGCGTGGTCTGCGTATAGTGGGTGGATATGCAGTGGTGGTAAGTGGCTGTTGGGTCGTGGGTAGTGGTGCTGCTGGCTCGAGTGCCGCCGGACAGGTTGGCGGACGCGCGTTTCCAAGGCTGGGTGGGCGTTGCCCACCGACCTAGGTGGGATTGGCCAACGTGCACTTCTAACGGTATGTCGGGGTGTCCCGTCCGCCCGTGTAGTCTCATACTCACGGCTATCTACCCTGCAGCAAGCACCACAACCCACAGCGAAGGTTGGGCTGATGTCACCTGAGTCTACCCATCGCAATCAGCCATCGAACGTGTGAGCCTTGCCATTCCCACCTAGACCGATTGCCAACGGAAATGTCCGGAGTCGAGCAATCCGTGCTCTATATGAAGGTGACGGAGGCGCTTCGGTCGGTGTCTCCCAGCAACATCGCCGAGCTGGCGAAGACCTACAACATAGCGGACTTTCCGAAGCTGCTGATCCTCGCCGTCGAGCTCAGTCCGTACGAAACAGTTGCCTGGGTCATCAAGCTGTATCTAACGAAGAACCGTGACATCAACGAAGTCGACCCGAAAACGGGCAACACGGCGTTGCATTTCGCCGTCGCCCAGAACCGGCCCCCAGTCGTGCGCGACCTTATGGAGATCCCGTCTCTGGACGACACGATTCGCAATAAAGAGGGATTAACCGCCCTCGACCTGGCCTCTGATCAGGAGATGGAGTACACAATTTCCCAGGCCGAGAACCGGTATGCCGAAGAGATGTCAGTGCTGCTGAAGCGCGCGTTCAAGGATCGCAACGTGCCGGCCCTCGAAAAAATTTACGCGAACCCGCGCGTGTCGCAGCTGCTGAACATCAATGGCGTTGATCCCGAAACGGGGCGCACCGTCCTCCACGATGCTTCCCAGGCGAACGACGCGAACCTTGTGCGGTTCATCCTCGCCCACGGCGGCGACCCGCTGATCAAGGACCGCACTACCCATCGCCTTCCTCAGGACCTCACGTCGAGCGGCGACATTCAGATGCTGCTGAACAACTCAGCGAAGTCCCGGGCGATCATGGACCGTACTGGCGGCGAGCGCACGTCCGTGGCCGACCGCCCGGCGCCGACCATGGAAGGGTATCTGAAGAAGTGGACGAACCTCACGAGCGGCTACAAGCTGCGGTGGTTCACCCTCAAAGACGGCAGACTCGCATATTACAAGAAACCAGAGGACATCAAGCGCCGCCACAGCGAGCGCGGGTCCATCAGCCTGCGCCGCGCGGTTGTGCGGCTCGACTCGAGCGAGAAAAACAAGTTCGAAATCTCTGATGAGCACAAGAACCGGTACTTCCTGAAGGCGGCCCACCCGGCCGAGACCAACAAATGGGTCTGGGTGCTCAAAGAGGCGATCACACACAGCCGCGACGTCGAGAAGGCGCGCCGGCGCCGGAAGTCCACGACAACGCCGCCGGCGGGTAACTCGGCCCGGCCGCCCAAGATCGATACAGCAGTTAGAAGAGACAGCGTGACGTCGCCAAACTCGGCCGGTCTGGCATCAGCGGGCGCGGCAAGCCCGGCATCAGCCGCAGCCCCGGGTGTGTCGTCCGCGCAGCTTGCGGCCAGTCACCTATCGCACCAGCGCACAAGCAGCATTAAGAGCACTGGCAGCCGCGAATCTCTGAGTTCGCCCATCGAGTCCGGCCGGTCTCTCGACATGACGTTCGGCCACCAGCGCGGCGCCAGCGCGAATGTCGGCTCCGAGTTGTTCGTCAACGACCTTGGTGCTAAGGACGACGACGACAGCGACTTGGAAGACGACTTGGAGGACGATGAGATGGTCTTGCAAGGCCCGCAGATCTCGGCCGAGTCAGTCATTGCGCGTTTGTCCGCGATCAAGGATCTGATGACCATGCTTGTTTTCCAGGTGAAAGACGAGACGATGCGCGATGCAATCACAACCGTTCAGGGATCGGTTGACGTTCTTTCCTCCGACATTGTCATGATGCAGCGGCAGGCGAAGGCACATTTGCACCGGGCAAATCTAGAGCTCGAGCGCAGCGAGAAAAACCAGCGCATGTGGGCGTCGACCTACCGGGATCTCGAGGTCCAGTACGAGGCGTTGGAGGGCCAGACCCACGTCATCAAGAAGCAGCTGGGCACTCAGGACAGCGATGACGATGAAGAGTTTTTCGACACTTTCGACAACGCCCCAACGAAAAACGAGGAAAAGCCGAAGGGTAAGCTGGCCAGTGCCGCCGCAGCGGCGGCATCTGCTGTTGGACTTGGTCACGACAAGACCAAGCCTGAAGATGGTAAAAATGAGGGCGCTGCTAGCGAGGCCCCAAAGTCGGCCGAGAAATCGGAGAGCCAGGCTGAGAAGTCCACAGAAAAGTCCACAGAAAAGTCCGCCGAGAAGTCCGCCGAGAAGGTGGATTCTGCGGCTGGTGCTGACTCCAAAACAGCGGCCGGTGGCGCAGCTGCAGCAGGCGGTGCTGCCGTGGCTGGTGGTGCTGCTGCCGCCGGTGGCGCTAGTGCTAACAATTCTGGTGAGGAATCCAAGTCTTCTGGTGATGCTAAAACCCCTGATGCTGGCGCTGCTGCCAAGGAATCTTCTGGTGATGCAGCAGTGAGTACCGAAGAGCTTACCTCTGCTCAAGAACACGCCCAGGATGTAATTCTTGGTGAAAAGTCGTTTGCTGGCTACAATCAACCGCCGCGTACGCGCCTGAAGATCGACGCAGACAACCGGCCTCGCCTCTCGCTGTGGGGCATTCTCAAAAACCTCATTGGTAAGGATATGACGAAGATGACCCTTCCGGTTACTTTCAACGAGTGCACGTCGCTTCTGCAGCGTAGTGCCGAGGATATGGAGTACGTGGATCTACTCGACCGCGCTGCTGAAGCTGTGGACGACCCCGGTCTGCGTATGGCGTATGTTGCTGCCTTTGCGGGTTCCTCGTACTCGTCAACAATTGACCGTGTCGCGAAGCCGTTCAACCCGCTATTGGGTGAGACGTATGAGTACGCGCGCAAGGACTATGGGTACCGAATGTTTGCTGAGCAGGTGTCGCACCACCCGCCAATTGGTGCGCTTATGGCTGAGTCCCGCAACTGGGACTTTTACGGCGAGTCTAATGTCGAGTCCAAGTTCTACGGCCGCTCTTTCGACATCAACCCCCTTGGACTGTGGTACCTCAATCTGCGTCCGGACAAGGGCTCTGGATTCGAGGAGGAACTGTACTCGTTCCGGAAGCTGACGTCTTCTGTCGTGGGTATCATGATCGGCAGTCCTGTTGTTGATAACTATGGCGACATGCACATCTCGAACCACACCACGGGTGTTCACGCTGTCATTAACTACAAGGCGCGTGGCTGGCGCGGCTCTTCGGCCTACAAGCTGCAGGGCAAGATCACCGACAAGGATGGCAAGGAACTGTGGACGATCGCCGGCCAGTGGAATGACAAGATCTGGGGCATGAAGGCAGGAATGAACGAGAAACTGCTGCTCTGGGAGGTTCACGCGCGCCACAAGATGCCGTTCAACCTTACTGACTTCGCTGTGACGCTAAACGACCTTAACGACGACCTTAAGCCGTGGCTCGCACCGACCGATACCCGATTGCGGCCGGACCAGCGCGCCATGGAGGAGGGCCGCTACGACGATGCTAGCGAAGAAAAGCACCGGGTCGAGGAGAAGCAGCGTGCTGCGCGCCGCACCCGCGAGGAGCAAGGTATTGAGTACAAACCAAAGTGGTTCGAGCTCCAGCGCCACCCGGTCACGGGTCTTGACTACTACAAGCCTATCAATCATTACTGGAAAAAGCGCGCAGACAAGGACCTCGCAGGTTCAGGCGATATTTTTTAGAGTTATGTATGAACAATTTTTTTTTCATTTCACTGAAGATTATTTCTCTAATTTTCTTTTTTTTGCTTTTTAGTATTCTCTGAACATCGTTTCCGACTGAAATCTTTTCCGAAGCTTCTTGTTGGATGCCAAGCTTCTTGTTGGTTGCCAATCCGAGGGTGGCTTGGGTATCCCCTACCCTTTATCGGAGAAAAATGCAAAAAATATGTCATAGATAAGCCCCAAGCATGTGTTCAGGGCCGTGAAAGTGCGAAGAGGGTTAAATCCTGAGTCACGGTACCAGCCGAAACTTGTCCCATCTCAGTTTGCCCCGATCTCATACTACCTTTATGGCAAAATTGCACAGCAATGCGGATTACGATACGGGCGACACTGCGTTCCTGTTGATCAGCACCATGTTGGTGTTTTTCATGATCCCAGGGCTGGCTCTTCTTTATAGCGGCCTTACACGGCGCAAGTCCGCCCTCTCGGTGATATGGCTGTGTCTCGTGTGTGGTTCTATTGCCATATGCCAGTGGTGGTTTTGGGGGTACTCGCTCGCTCTCAGCACCACGGCTACCAACAAATTTATTGGTAACTTGCACAACTTTGCTCTTCGTAATGCCATGGGAGGCGAACTTGGAGAGACATACCCGGAGATCCTGTTCGCTGGATATCAGGGCATGTTCTGCGCCCTCACCTGTGCCATTCTGATGGGCGGCATTGCCGAGCGTGCTCGGCTGTGGCCTGCCGCTCTTTTCACATTCATTTGGACGACCCTCGTGTACTGCCCGCTTGCCTGTTGGACCTGGGGCCCTAACGGCTGGGGCACCACCTGGGGTGTGCTTGACTACGCTGGTGGTGTTCCTGTCGAGATTGGAAGTGGTGTCGGTGGTATTTCTTTGGCATTTGTTGTTGGTCGCCGGCGCGAGAAGCTGCTGATCAACTTCCGCCCGCATAATGTGTCCATGGTGGCACTCGGCACCTCAATGCTATGGTTCGGATGGCTTGGTTTCAATGGTGGGTCTGCCTTTGGCGCTAATCTGCGCGCCGCCTACGCCATTTGGAACACGAATATCACAGCTGCATTCGCTGCTTTCTCGTGGAGTGTGCTGGATTACCGACTCGAGCGCAAGTGGTCCATGGTCGCCGTGTGCTCAGGCGCCGTCTCTGGACTGGTTGCCGCAACTCCGGCTTCCGGAAACATCCCCATGTGGGCATCGGTGATTCTTGGCGTTGTGGCTGGTATCTGCTGCAACTTGTCCACCGGGATCAAGTATCTCATTAATGTTGACGACTCGCTGGATACCTTCGCAGAGCACGGTATGGCGGGCATCATTGGCTTGCTCGCAAATGGCGTGTTCGCTGCCGACTGGGTTATCGGGCTTGATGGCAGCACAGAGCATGATGGCGGCTGGGTCACTCGGAACTGGAAGCAGATGTACATCCAGGTCGCATTCCTTGCAGCGGCTGCAGGATACACTTGCGTGGTCACTATTCTCATTGGATTTGTGATCAACTACATTCCGGGCTGCAAGTGGAAGGTCACTGAGGAGCAGGAGCAAGAGGGCATTGATGCAAGCCAGGTTGGCGAATTCGCTTACGATTATGTCGAGATCCGGCGCGATTACTGGAACGCGTTGCCCGAAGTTGTTGATGCTCAGATTAACGAGGCCGAAACCACCCCGCATTCCAAGCAGACATCGGCCCAGCCACTTGAATCTCCGGGCGTGTCCAGTAATTCTGCGGAAAAAACTCAAGTCGCATGACGGAAGAATTTGATTTTTTTCCGAAGAAGAAAAAAAACTAAAAAAGACAAAAAAAATCATTTAAGTCTTGCATTTTTTTTTTATTATATATTCTTAGTCGTATATTTATCAATTAGTTCAGCATCGCATCGCGGTGCTTCTCTAATGCTTCCTGAAGAGCTTTGGACGCGTCAATATTGCTCTGTATTTCTGAAGCCAGCGGCTGATTTGATTTTTTGCGTGGCGCCGCCTGCCATTTGTTCATGATTTTGGATTCCACCCGAGCCTGCTCTTGGTGGATTTCATGTTCCTTGTAAATCTTAGGAAGTGAGTTTACTGGAGGACCTACAACGTCTTCAAAAGAACCGTCGCCGGTATCAATCGTGTTGTCAATTAAGTTGAGGCGGTAAGTGTGCATAGAAACGAAGCGCAGAAGTCGTTCGTTGCTTAGCGGGACGGTAATTTGGGACTTAAGCGTATCCAATTTCATACGGCTGTATGGGCTCAATGCGTGCAGCATCTGCCGATCGACAAACCGATCTCTGAGAATACTAATCAGTGTATTTCCGCCCAATCTCCAGCCGGATTTCCACTCCTTAAAATAGTCTAAAGCTTTCGCGAATTCAGGTGCAGCGAGGTTGCAAAAACTATTGGATACCTCTAAAGCGTTTGCAATTGCTTGATCTGAACGTAATGCACGTAATGTGGGCAGATCCAAGTTGAAATCGTAATGCCCTTCGTCACATGCTGTGGAAACTAGGATGAGCCATACAATGGCACGCACAAACTGATCATGGCCCGTTTGCATTTCTTCATATCCGCGCACCGCCTTTCTGAATTGGAGTCTTGCGGCTTCTAATTGTTCCATCTGCACGTAAATGCGGCCGCGGGCTTCGTCGACCAGTGCGACCATCCCAGGAAGAACGTTTCCTAAACGACAAGAGGCTAGCTCGTCCATCAAACTATATAATTCGGCCAAATTAAGGGTTTCACCGAGTACCATAGCCTGGATTTGAAGCACGAGCGCCTCCGCGCGGAGTTCGATAGCGTCCGTTTGGAAATCGTCCAGAACTGCCCGGGCCTGCTCGGCCATATCGAACCGCACATATACAGATGCTGGTAATAAAGCTGATCTTGAGTGCAAAGGGCTGTCTCTCAGCAAATCCAATGCGTTCTTTGCCGCGCTGAGCTGGTCGTCGAAATTGCATTTATCCATTAGGGACCAGCCCTGCATCAACACCGACGGCTTGCTCGGATCAGCGTGCACGGCATGCACGAGCCGCATAAAAGATTCCACGGATGGATAGAGTTGTATCAATTCGAATGCTGCATCAATGCTGAATCTCGACGATTGGTTTGCAATTTCGACCAGCCGCGCCACGGCAGAATCCTGGCTTTTTTCAGAAACAAGCGCCGCCTTCAAGTCGTCCAGTTCAAGCTCGACACGCATATCCTCGTCATCGCCGTCACTGTAATCAAAGTCATCGTCGTACTCGAAGTCGTCGTCGTCGTCCATGGGTAGGGGGTATGTCTGTATGTACAATTAAAAGCGCCAGGACCGCGGCCGCTTTCTCAAGTTCGCGGCCGGAAGTAGTGAATTTAGGTCATGCCGCTGCATAGCCATTGTCTCAATGCATCTCTCTACGTTGTTGGGAGACATGTCATCCAAACAGAGGGTGCAGATTTCGCCAGAAATGTAGCGTTGAATCCACACGATTGCCGTCTGATTCGGATCCCACGTCTCTCGACTGGGTTTGCGGCGCTGTTTATGCGCTAGGCTCCAAAGAACTTCCATGATGTCATTCGATTGCGGACCAGGGTACTTTCCGCCAGCCGGGTATGTGAGATTAATGTGATAGAGCAGGTAGTCGGCCAGCACAATAGGATCAATTAAGTTCGTTGGAACCGCACCAATCAATGCCAGCTTCAGCATGTGCTCCCAATCCTGGACCTTGGGCAGCAATACACCGGGCGTATCCACAACATATACTTTGGGGTCCTTAGATACAAGAATTTGCTCACTTGTAGCCCGAGTTTTCCCTGGGGTCGGAGCAGTGGCTGCAACCTTTTTCGCATTCTTACCGAACACGACTTTACGGAGCATATTGATGAGCGTGCTTTTGCCAGCGTTCGGCATGCCGGCAATGAGAATCTTGTAGCCCAGGGGCGGTTTCAAGGTCTGGGCGTTGAATTGGACTTTAAAATCTTTGAGAAGCTGCCTGGCATACTTTGGTTCTTCCGTGGAGATCACCCGGAAGTGGCCATCTGGATGCAGTGGTGCCACCTTGCTCGCATTAACCCGCGATAAATCGCGTTTGGTGTAAAGAGTAATGCGGGGAACACCGGGAAGTGCCTGACCAATTAGTGGATTAATCGTCGACAGGGGCGCCCGCGAGTCTCGGAGCTCGAGCACATAGTCTATTTGGGAGGCAAGGTCGCGCAAATCGGCCAGCGCCTTCCGGTGATGAGACGCAAATGCAGCTAAGGGCACATTGTACTCAGGAAACTGGGTTCGTGGCACGAACCTAAGAACGGCGGAGACTCGCATCACCCACCTTTCTTTAGTGAACCCTACCGCTAAAATATAAATATAATATATATACTACCACCCGTTCCAAAAAAAAAAAAAGAGGTACGATTAAACCATGGCGTTGGTGATGCTATGCGGCATCCCCGCTTCCGGTAAGTCCACACGAGCACTAGAGATTGCCGACCTTTTCCATTCTCGTATAGATGGACGCGACATCCGTGAAGTCCATGTTATAAACGACAGCATGCTGGACATTGAAAAAGCCGATTACTACGACCGCGAGACGGAAAAACGGGCGCGCGGGAAACAGATGTCCACAGTTAAGAGACTGCTCGGCCCGCACTCGATTGTCATACTCGACTGCATGTCGTACATCAAAGGGTTTCGCTATCAGCTGTACTGTGAAGCCAAGGCAGCTCAGGTCACGTCGTGTGTCGTGTACTTGGGCACTCCTGTTGATCGTGCTCAAGCTTTTAATGACAGCATAGAGAGCCCCTGGCCCAAAGATCTATTCGACGCTCTTGCATTCCGGTTCGAGGAGCCTAATGGCATGACCCGGTGGGATTCACCGCTATTTGTTGTGGTACCCGAGGACAAACTTCCTGCCGAAGAGCTTTGGGATGCACTTATAAACCGGCAGCCGCCTAAACCAAACGCTGCAACTAGCAAGCTCGCGGCAGTGGGCACTGACTTCCTCACTCTTCTCAACAGCGTGACTTCCCAAATCGTGAAGGAAGCGCTGGATTTGCATAAACGGGCACCAGGATCCCGAACAAGCCTACATGGACACCCAGTACAGCTGCCTTATAACCTAACGATGCCGCAGTTGTCGCGAATCCGACGAAATTTCATTTCTGTAAACAAGCAAACGCCCATGCCTGAGGAACGCATTGTCACCTATTTCATAGAGTTCTTGCAACAAAATTGGGATATAGTCTCCTGAGGAAACGCAAAATAGGTCACATTAAAATACACGTCTATAGAACAAGTTAAAATAGTTCGCTCCTGGATACTCACCTGAGGCACTGCAGAACAACCTTGGTGAGCAGAGCACACCAGTTGATACCATGAGAGGGCTGCTGCTGCGCCGGCTGCTGGTATGCGGGCTGCTGGGGTCCTTGGCTCCACGGCTGGCTGTATCCCTGAGCGGCTGGCTGGGGATATGATGGCGGCGGGAGCGGGCCCGAGTTGCTCACGTCGATGAGGACAACACCAGCATTGTGGGGATCGATCTTGGTGGGAATACCCAACTCTTTACAGTGATCTTGTACGGCCGGGCGCAGCTTTGCAATATGGGTCTCCGAGTGGAGTCCCTTACCGACAATGGCTTTTAATATGGGTTGCCTGAACTGCTGGCACACTCTGATCCGGGCATCCAGAGCAATTACTACCTCCTTAACATAGAGACCGTGGAGATCTATTTCATCTTTTGCCGAGTCTGTATTGTTTGCAAAAAATACCCAGGAAGCCGCCTCGTCGTTGAGTTTAGCGGCCTCGCTTTGGTACTGCTTGGACTTGGCACTGTAAGCACTCGCCTGGGCCTTATCACCGCTTTTATAAGCCTTGGAAGCCTCGGATGCGAAGTGTGCGTGCTTCGACTGAGCCGCTCGGGCTTTGTCGCGCGTAGTGCTATACTGCCGGTCATTGGCGTGGTTGCTGCCGTCGTTGCTCCGGGGCATACCATTATAGACGTTGACGCCAAACTGCGACGATGCTTGTGCCAAGCCCACAGACATCGGATTTCTGCGGATAAGAGAACGAACGCCGAGCCTCAGAATTCTGAATGTTGAGATTTAGTCAGCACCCCCCCGCTTTGGAAAACCCCATCCCTCGGCCCCTGCGCATGAAAAAAACCACCACTAAACTCATTATCTATTAGCATTTCGTATGTACAATCATAAACGTAACTAGGTAAGTTGAGGAGTACTATCGAACTGTGCAATGATTTTGCGCACCGATTCGAAGTTTCCATTGCGCTGGCTATCGACAATCGCCAGACCCGCATCCATCGCCTTCACCGTGGTCCGAGTCAGCCGCACATTACCGGCCATAATCAGATTTGGCACGAAAGACTGGATCGCGTACTTTATTTGCGCATGATCACCACTGTGCACGACGAGAGATACGGCTAGGTCGACAATGTGCTCCGAAAATTCGGGGTTTGCGGCATTGAGCGTGGCTATACTGCAGGTCTTCCAGAATGCATCAAACTGATCTTTCGTACATAGAGACGTCAGCAGCATGCTTACTGTCTGCAGGTTCTTCATCTCGCCAGTGGTTTCAAGTAGGTACCGTAGGGCAACAGCCCGGCGCACGTCCATGAACACCTCCAAGGGCTGCGAAGCTGGCGTATTGACGGCCGCAAGTGCCTGAGAAGGTGTAGTGCTGCTAGCACAGAGTCCAGTGAACGTCCGGTACAACAGCGTGAGCAGTCGCTCGTTTGTGATCAGCGACCGGCCAAGTGGTCTCAGCGCGAAGTCATAGAGTTGAACCAGAAGGTCGGCCTTTATGTTGCACATCTCTGCCCATGCAGCCACACTCTCGTCGTCCCGCGACAAGGTGGAAAAGTGCGCCTGACCATGGTAGCAGATCGCACTGACAATCAACTCCACGTCCTCAGCATCTAGCACAAACCCGCTGGCTTGCTGCAATTCGGCCTCCTTGATGAGTCGGCTGGGCGAGAATAGTGAGCTCTGGATCACTGCTAGCGCGAAGAAGTTCAAACGCTGCTTCCAGTGCTCACGTAAAGGCACTTCCGGAAAGTGCTGCACAAAGCTCAGGACTTCGGGGCTATCCTCAGCAAGGTCTTCTCGTTTTTCAGCGGCCAAATTCTCCAAAGCAAGTTCCTCCCGCGAGGATGGCACTGTCGACTGAGTAGAGTAGGACCGGCGACCCAGTTTGCCTGGATTTTTTGTCGGGTGGCCATGTGCCGGTGCCGGCTCGGCGAACTGCTGCTCCAGCTTCTCTAAATCAGCCGGATCCGCGTCCTCCTCCAGGTACTCGCCCAAGTTTTCGAGATCTACCTCAGCTCGGCGGTCGGCAGTCATTAGATGGACATAGATATTGTCGAGCTTTGTATCCACCGCAATCCACGAGCCAACGCGTTGGAGCTGGCTGTCTTCTTTGGCTGTACGGTGACGCTGCTGGCGCCGTTTTTGGCGGCGGTTGTGCAATTTGACGAAGTTCGTAGTAAGCACGCCTTCCCGCCCAGCATAAATATGGTAGTTCTTTTTCAACCACGTCATTAGCAGCGCACCTGCGCTGCCGAGATGCTTTGAGCTTGTTCCTGTTCCAAGGACCATCAGTGCCGGACCCAGTGCCGTCGACTCCTCGTCAGCACCGCGTTTGTCGACAACAACGACATCTTTCAAGCCCATATCATTCATGGCGAACTCCACGACCTTTTCTAAGGATTCAGGACGGTTTTGCGGCATCGTTGGTAGATCCACAGACATTTTGGTGACGTCAGGTCCTGTGTTTTTCACAGCCTCAGCCACATACCACGGCGTGATCGGATCACTTGGCGAGTTTTGCGAATAGAACCGGATAGGAGCCAGGTTTTGCTGGCGCCTGAGGGCCAGCACAGGCCTAAATGCTCGTCGTACCGAAGCCCGGAACATGAATGGTGAAATAAATTGAGCTGTGAACACTACCTTGCCCTGACTTTCTAGCGCTACAGATCGCACCGGTTATTACTCACGAAGATATACACACATATGCGAATATGTATCTTTGTATTACAAGTAAAATAATTTAAGCCATTAAAAGCTCGAGCATTCCCTCGAGAGTTTGCGCATCACGCGCGCGGTCAACTTGAGACCGGACCTTTGTGCTTAGAGACTCGACCAGAGCCGACAGCACCGGCGACGACTCAATTAGTGAGGCATGGAGCTCGAGCAGCACACCGACCCAGTCGGCAGCAATATCAACCAGTCGCGGGTTCGAAATATTTTTATTGCACCACATAAGCAGTGGTTCTAGCTCGCCCTCATCACGATTGCTGAGGCTGACGCCGATTTTGCCGCGGGCTCGAATCTCTTCGAGCACCATCAAAGTTTGGTCGAAAGCAATGCCTGGTTTGAACGCGGAGTCCAGCGCATCTGACCACCGGAATGCCTTGATGTGCTTCTCAAACTGTTTAAGACGGGCTGCCTGCGGCGGCTTGTGCGCAATGCGAATGGTCTGACTCTCAAGCTCGCCATTATATTCGGCACCGCGCATGATCCGAGCCATAGTCTCTGTGCGCTGCTTCGGAGCAGCCGGTGCTTTACGGGGCTCGGTTTTCCGTGTTCGTACGCTGAGAAGGCCAGTGGTCAAACCAGTTGCCAGCTGGCGCGTGTCCGGCGACATCCCCGTGCTCAGCACAGGACCGCCATATTTCCAACCAAACTTCACGGGGAAGTTCGGGTCGTTGCTATCAAATACCTTGACGTGGCCGTCAAGAGACCCGGCCAACATGCCGCGGTCGCCGGCATGGCCGAGGCAAGTCACAGTCTTTTGGAAGTTCCCGAGCTGTTTCACCTTCTTGCCAGCAGTCATGTCCCAGATCTTGACTCCGGGTCCACCTGAAGATGCGAGCGTAGTGTCATTCAACGGCAGCACACATTCCACAGGATCGCGCTGATCATATTGGGCAACCAAGTCAGGAGAGCGCGGGTCAAAAAGCCGAACTGTTCCATCATAACACCCAGTCACAATGAGATTACGGTTACCCATGAACGCAGCAGTACGGATGTAGTCGTTATGCTGATTTGCGATCTCCAGAAGTGGGTCGCTCGATGTAAGATCCCAGAGCCGGACCACACGGTCGTCGCTGGCGCTGAGCATGGTGGAAAGCGAGGTCGGGTGGAACTTAGTGACATGGACCGCATGAGAAGTGGGTTTGAGCGTGACCAGCACGGCACGACTGCTGGCATCGAAGCACTGGATCAGGCCAGTGGCATCACCGGCTACGAGAAGCTTGCCGTCTGGACGGAATTCACCACTATATACCGTGTCTTTGAATTTGGCAATCGTTTTCTGAACTTGCAGTGTCTTTGCTGAAAGGATCTGTATCCTGGTGCTGCTTGTAAACGCCAAATCGTGCGGACTCACTGGGTTGAAATGAATATGGTTCACCGCATTGTTCTCCTTAATTAAAAGCGGCGCCTTCAACTGCTTCCAAAACCGCGTCTCAGCAGTGTCCGCGTCAGGAAGCACGGGCTTCTTTGCCGCCTGCAATCGAGCCGAGGGTGCACTCATTGGCAGTGTAAATTTCACAGACGGTGAAAAAAATTATGTAACGCCTAAGGACCGACAGTACCCTGAACCACCCAAGAGCACCGAAGTGTGTGAAAGAGAGAGCATTTATTTCTGGCACTCAAAAAGCACAGGGGGGAAATAAAAATTGTTCAAGGAAAATGGGATTGAAACCACTCGTTGCTATTGTTGGCAATACTGGTGTCGGCAAGTCCCAGTTTGCAGTGGATCTCGCAAAAGCGTTGAATGGCGAAGTAATAAACGCGGATGCCATGCAGATGTACCAGGGCCTCGACATAATCTCTAACAAACATCCGATTGCAGAAAGACAAGGTGTGCCACATCATTTATTAGGCACCGAATCGTGGAACAATCAAATCACTGTCCAGGATTTCGAGGTCCGCGCTCAACAAGTGATTGACAAGTTGCATGCTGAAAATAAACTGCCAATTCTTGTCGGCGGTACCCATTATTACATCCAGTCTCTCATAACGAAGAACAATCTAATAAACAATAACGAGGCGCCAATAGCGCAGAAGGAGTTCTCGGCTAAGGAGCTTGAAATTTTGAACGATTCGAGCAAAGTCGAGGCCGAGCTGAAGAGAGTAGATCCCGTGATTGCATCCAAGTTCCATCCTAATGATACCAGGCGGCTACGCAGGGCATTGGAAATATGGTATGAAACCGGAAAGAAACCCAGCTCCATCTATGAGTCGCAAAAGGGTGGATCTGAGGATGAGAAGCTGCAAATGCGTTATAATGTATTGGTTTACTGGGTGTGGTCTAGCAGAGAGGTGCTAACCCCGCGGCTTGACGCACGCGTTGATAAAATGGTTGACCAGGGCCTTCAAGATGAATTGAAGGGAATGTACAGGCTATATAACGGCCAGTCAACTGGAATTTGGCAAGTATTGGGGTTCAAGCAATTCCTGAACTACTTGGCAACACCAACACAAGAAAACTGGGATCAAGGTCTGCAGGACATGAAGACCGACACTAGACATTATGCCAAAAAACAGACAAAATGGATCAAAAACAAGCTGGGTCCATTGTTGCAAGAATTGGGTGGTAAGTTTGCGCTGGTTGATGCCAGCGACTTGAGCCAGTGGAACACGAATGTTCGAGATCGCGGCATCACCATCGCCAAAGAGTGGCTCAAGGAAAATATGTCCACTGATCTGGTGCCGGGCTATCTCGCGGGCGAGATCGTCAGAAAACGGCAGCCATTTTCGCAGCACCAGTGGGTACGACACCGCTGTGACGTTTGCAGTGAGGTGAAAGAGACGGTGTTAATGGGCGATGATGAATGGAAGATACATTTACAAAGCAAGGGGCATCGATACCATGTTAAACGTGCAGCTAAAGAAAAATAAAAATCTATACAATATTTATCGCAGAGCCAGGTGTCCAGGAAAACTGGCTCTGGGGTATAGTGGCTAATGGTGATGATGCAAGAGGAGGCGGCGCCCTGTGTGTATTAGGAAGAAGCCGGCGGGACAAGTCAAGCGTAGCGAGGTTGTGCAGCAGTGATTGGCAATCAGTCTCTAAATCGATACTCACTGACCAAGCAGCAAACAAGGCCTGGGCAGCCCTAATGCGTTTAGGATCGACAACTGACATTTTTCTGATGGATTCCGAGCTTTTGTGTAGATCTTGTAAAACGGAGAGTTGATTCTGTGATTTCCTACTGGACTCTTCAACTTGCGTTAAGTATTGTGTAAAGTTTGACCACAATTGTGGTAGTACTTCAGCAAAACACACACCAGGTTGCGTATTTTCATGAATTTTGAAGTACTCTTCTATGGTCTCATTGATCGGCAGCTCATCTAACTTTTCTAGAACTTTTTTTTGGAGCGCTGAGCGTGAATCAAGCCCGCGCGATATCTTTCCGTAGGTCTCCTCAACTCTTGTCAGAAAGAAAGGCTTTGAGGCTCTGTCGGTAGTCCTCAATTTTGTATAACCAAGGAATTTTGCTAGTGAATCCTCATCTTGGAGTACCCGCAAGAGATACTCAACATCCTCGTAGCGACTAGCTATTGACCTTGCAGATGCGCGGGCGGAGGAGATTTGAGTCTTGATCATCTCTTCGTGACTAGAACTGTCTGCTTCTAGTTTCGCCATAAGTGACCTGCACTCATGTAAAAGGCCACTGATATCTGGAATTGATTCTTTAAAAGCAAGCAGAGACTGCGGCAACCGGCCCGGGTCTTGGATCACTTCAATGCATACTGGCAGGTTGTAGTTTACAGCAGCAGTTCTGATATCATGATTGACAAGCTGCAGTTTGCTCGAGATCTGAGATCGTACTCGCTGATCTAGACTACTTTTCAAAAGGAGAGGCAAATATATGAGGTTCATCGGAAGTAGTTCCTTGAATAGAGCCTGGCCCTTCGGAGACCACGGAATGATATCAGGAGCTTGAACAGACGTGAATTGGCTCTCTATAGGTATTTCGTTTTCGCCATTGAGATTCGCTAAGGATTGCGTCGATCTTCTATTGAGTGGCTGCTCAAGAACTTTCTGAGCCGTATCAATGATACTCTTATCACTCGCACTGATTTCAATGCATTTCAAGAGAGCATCACGGGCGAGTAATTGATCAACTCGCCGTCGGCTATATCTCAAGTCTTCGGCTACGGCCATAAGTGCCTCTGCCTGCAATACTCTTAGGCGGTCGAAGAGATCTTCTCGAAAACCAATAAGATCGATGGGTAGACTGTTGATATCAATCAGCAACTGTGCATAGAAACTCGAAGCTGCCCACTTGGTAGATCTATCAGTACTTGACAGATCTAGGGCGCGTGCTAAACAGAGTCTTTCGAGAAACATAAGAACATCATTTGACAACTCCAGGGGCACTTCAGCGTTTACTCGGGGAAAAATGCTCACACGAGCAAAGTGAAAAACGCCAGCTGCCTTTCTGTATGATACTGAGTCACATTTTATCATATTGGTCATTTTCGCAGCGACATTGTAAGCCACATTGAGATACTCGAACCAGAGTCCGGTGCCCTGCACGAGGGCCTTCGATGGGCCTAAAGAGTTACTCCAGGCGAATTTTGATGACGGGAGATCGAATTTCTTGGTCACTGAACTTAAGGCGACCATGTATGCTTCAAGATCTGAGAGCTGCTCACCAAGTACTCTCGCTCGAAGAGTTTGCAAATACTCTGCGTCTTCCTTGAGGGATTCGACTATTTCAGATCCTAAAATCGCTTCATTGGCAGATAGTTCCGCTAGAATCTGAGCGCCAACATCTGTTTCGTGGGTTGACTTTATTTGAACATTAAACATATGTAAACAAATAGTGGGGCCGGGGTGTTATTATTACGGGCCTTACCCACCCGGCTTTACACACACACATACACACACGCACACTACGCGTTGGGACTTATTGCATGTGAGGAAGGGGCAGGGTCGAATGTGCGTAGTAGGGTGGCCGAGGGAGATTGCAGGGTTAAGTCACTTTCAGTCCAGCAGTTAACGCGGTCCGAATTCTGTGACTCCAGAATATGCAGACGATGCTTAAGGGGGAGATGACGCGGCGGCTGCTCCGCTGCTACCCAGGGGGCAGTGCCGTTGACAAGCAGCCCATTGCTAACGAACTGTCGATGCTAGTGTTTTATCTCAACACGCGTCCCGGCAAGATCCGCAAATGTTCCACGATGATTTGCCAGAAAGCCCAGCAGTATGCCCGAGGCGATCTGGGAAACTTTCACTGCACAGCCTTGATCATGGGCGGTATCATCAGTGGACTGATCGATCATTTCCCGCTGTTCGCCGAGCCAGCACTGGAAATCATTGAACTCGCGATAGACCAGGCTGCGAGCAAAGAACTCTCGTTCCTGGAGCTCGTAAAAGAGCTCGTTGTTCCCTTCAATCACCATCACCGTGGAGTGATCTTCACTGGCCACCCCGAATTTGCGAATCGGTTTATGCGCGTGCAGCAGAAACTCAGCAATATCGCGTCCACCGCTGCTGTCGCCCAGAGACGGCTAGCAATCGAGAGTCTCGAGAGCTTGTCGCGTTCCCCGGCCTTGGCAACTGATATTGGGCAGCAAGGTCTACGTATGGCGATTCATGGTATCCGCGTCAACGTTCCCCAAGATAAAAAGTTCTACTCGCATTCTAGTCACAAGTCTGATGATATTGGCGAGAGCTTGGGTGCCGAAAGCTTGAAAGCAGTGCGGGCCTTTTTGGACGTCAACGTCATCGACCAGATCATCTCTGTCGTGAGCAGCGTGGTTTCTTGGTTGGCATCCACAAAAGAGTCTGATTGGCAGCCACTTTTCGTTGCTGCTCTGGCCAAATGGGTGCCTCCACAGAGCAGATTCCTTGTTACGCAGGTAATTGTGGACGCTACCCATGATTTGCCTAAAGACCACATTCATAAAGCGGCTCTTTACTCCAGCTACATTGACGTGCTTCTGAAGGCAGATGACTCTAAAATAGGTTTAAGTGCAATCGATGTGCTGCACAAACTCATGCGGATACAGCACCGTCTGATTATTTCACCGCCGTCGGATGGCCCAGCTGTCCAGGCCCTCATCTCAAAGCTCAGAGGCAACATTGGAAACCTTGTGAAAATAAACACGTATCCTGGCCAAACTATAGACATGATTGCTGAAATATTGAGAAGATACAGCATTGAACCGCGTCCGCGACTAACTTCCCGAAAGAGCAGTTTAATGGGCCGGGGCGACAGCTCGACTTGGAGTTCGCGTGCCTCTAATACCGAGCGTCGTGGTTCCCTTTCATCGACCTCCGTAAGCTCGAGCCCTATTGGAGTTATAATCAACGATTTCCGGGATTTGCAGGAAATTTTGGAGTGTTACGTTCCCCAGGAACAGCGCAAGCTAGTACTGGAAACATGGGAAGGCACCCAGTGGCTACTCACATCGAGCAATGCCCAGCTTCTCAAGCTTTATGTTCATTGTTTCTCTTCTTTCTTACAATCTGCTCAGACTCCGGACCTTATCCAAGCAGAGCAGGGCTTATATGTGCAACAGTTGGCCAAAACACTGAGTCAGACGCTGCTGCCCGCAAACTACGTGGCTGGATATTATGTGCTGGTTTCATATGCTGAGTTCCTAAACAAAATGAGCCGTACTGCTCTGCCCTATATCTACGAGTCACTGCTTACAGGCGGTAAGAACTCCTCAGGTAGCTCCGGAGAGGAAGATTTAACTACAAGCAAACCTGTGGATCCATTCACTATAGGATGTCGCTCAAGCGTTGGTCTTGGTGCTTTCCTCTGCATATTCAAAAAAATGGATCGTGAGGTGTCAGCGAATCTAGTGTTTGAGGAAATTAATACCCGCGTTCAGAATCGCATGTGGTTGCCTGGAATCACGTACCCTCTCCTCACCTCCAGCAGTGACGCTATTCTGAGCGCTGCCGAGCATCAGAATATCGTGTTCGGAGCCGACCCAGAGGATGAGGTTCCTTTGGACAAGTTCGGGCTAACTGCCGAGGAAGAGTCTGCCATCAAAACACCGCGTCTCGCGGCTGCGCAATCTCCGGCTCCAGTGGAGCTCAAATTTACAAAGCTACGAGCTAGCACTAATTCCGTGCGTAGCATGCGTAATTTCACTGCGGAGTCGACGCCAACGGTATCGTTGCCGCGTGTTCACGACCTGCGCCGTCGCGAAACCGACATCCAAAGCTTGGCCTCAAAAAAGGCTACGTCGGATGATAAAGGCGAATCTAAACATGAACCTGGATCTGCAGAGAGCAGCGTGCTGTCGATGCTAGATTCTATTTCTTTCAATGGTCCACCTAAGGGAAGTCTCACTACGTGAAAAAAATATATAGATTTATGTACAAATTTCATTTCTCAGACTTTTCCGTCTCTTCTTCTTCCATGCCAGGAATAAATTTCCGGAGTTCAATCACGACCTCCACGAGAATGAGGATGACAATAAGCCACTCTAAACGCATCGAAATGCGCTCACTCTGATGCTGGCGCAGAATGGACACCATCTCGGCCGCGTAATCCAGTTTGCGATTCAGAATCTCGATTCGGGGCTCTACATCCAGACTCTTTGAGATGATTTCATAAAGAGTCTCCTGCTCCGGCTTAGACCAGTATATGTCCGGGATCTCGGTGATGGTACTGTACAAGTTGAGCGTCCCTCTGAGCTGAAGGAGCCGGCCCGTGAACTGGTCAAGCTGCTTGAGGTTCAACTTCGGCGTCTTGCCCTTCGCCATGTTGCTACTAATGAACTTCACCTGCTCAATGAGCCGCTCGCTATCGACCTCGATGGCACTGAGTTTTGTATGACGAGCCATTCCACTGCTGAATGCGAGCTTGTCCGACAGCCGTGACCCTTCCGTGGGGCCATGGACGTAGATCACGCCGCCAACCATGCCACTTCGGGTGCCATTACTCTGTTCCTCAATGTAGTCCATATCCTCGGTTTCAACTTTTGCAAACGACTCAATTTCGGCACCAGCTAGCCGCGGCACAATGAATTCGCTGACATGGTGCTCCGTGAAATTCCAGCCAACAACGCTACCATTGCGCAGCACAAACAAGTCCCGGTTACCGGGAAACCTTGTCCAGAGAGCCTCACCGCCATCCATGATCCGCGGCTGCAATTCGTCGTCCAGCATGGCCTTGCGCGCAAGCGCCAGATCGTACTGCTGGCATTTCGAGGCCGACACGCACAGCTGCAATTTCTCTGACGGCGGCAATTCAGGTGCTTCCTTACGCAGAATGCGTCTTATCCGATTGGCCTGCGAGCTCCGCGTCGCGTACGTGCGCAAGGCGGGAAGAAACAGCGAACGAAGAGGAGAGCGGAACATGCAGATTTGGTTTAGGGTTTCGTTCGCAAAGGATTAAATATTCCTGAAATACTTCCATTATACGAAATCTAGAACAATTTACTTACGACGATCTCCACTTCGAGAAAGAGCCGCCCTTGTTGCGATTGCGGCGCGGCTTGGTGGTGGCGACGCTGACCCAACCGTCATCATCATCGGCGGCGGCGGCACCCTCAGCCTGCTCGGACGGCGCCTCGGACATCTTCATGGTGGCGGCAAGTGCAGCCGCGTAGCTCAGGTTCACGACCTGCGCACCGTCCTCGTCGACCTCCTGGGTCTTCTTGACGGGCTTCTGTTTGCTTCTGAGGAGGAACTGGGCGGCATACTCGTCATCGTCGGCGTCGCCAGTTGTAGTATCCTCGACGGCAGAGCTCTTCTCATCGGGCTTACCCGTATCGAACAGAGACTTCTGCGAGAAAGGAATGGCGGCCTTCGGCATCACGGGCTGGCGCTTCGTGCTGTGCGAACCCCGACGCCAGTTCGTGCTGTGCTCCTGGAAGTGAGTTCCCGCGGGAACGGTCTCGATTTCCTCCTTATACACGAACTCGGGACAGCTCACCAACGAAGAGTCCTTCAGGGCGTTCAACTGCTCGAACGAATACTCCGTCATTTTCTTTCACGTCAAAAGAGAGACTCTATTAGGGTGGGTGAAAATCTTAAGGCTAGGGGAGACAGTAATGGCTGGGAGAACCAGCTATTGTCGAAGACGCACCGTCATACTGGTAAGCAACTGCCAGCCTTTACAGTGCGGGTTGGGCGGGACAGGAGTGAGAAAAAAAAATTAATATTCGTCGTACGGATCTCTAAATACAAATGCCAGTTTCAAAGAGTTTGAAAAAGCTCCAGAAGCGTAAGAGTGACGTCGCACTGCATGCCCGCAGTCTCAAATACAAGCAATTCACCAGCGCCGAGCTGCGCCAGAACAAGCTGGATTCCAAGAAGGCCCAGCGCGGCGAGGTGCAGGAGGTGCGTTTAGAGCGCTACAAGTTCATCAAAGGGGTGTGCGAGAATCTCGGACAAAGCACCTACACAATTGACCAAATGCGCACCGTAATTCAGGAATTCATTGATCGCAACCAGCCCGAAATTGCGAAACTGGAGAAAGAGAGACGGCCGGGCCGTCCCCCGAGCAACAAATTGCTCAATTTGAAGAACCTGGTCGACTTTGAGACTCAAGAGTACAAGAGTGGTTTCAATATGGTGGATCTCACCGATCCCAAAACTGTAGAGAGTCTCTTGGCTTGGAACGGCACCTGGGGTGGCATCAACACGCTTAAGATGACACGAATCTCGCGAGACGAGTGAGTACATGCGTGTTTTCATAGGCCTAAGTGAAGAATTCACCTGCAAATAGCATTCCGGTCGCCAAAACCACGCTGGTCGTGATGATGATGGCCGACCGCTTCGCCCACTGCTGCCCCAGCTGTTTCGGATTGTATAGCTTCTCAAATACCAAAATATCTTTGTTCGTTCCGGTGAAACGGTACCCGGCCTTCTCGAGCTGGTGCACTTTGGCCAAAATTGGCGGGGTCGGGAGTGCTGGGAGTTCACTAAGAGAGTCGAGGTGGTGCCGCACCGGATTATATGGCGTCAATGAAACCGTGGGCTGGCCATGTAGCTCCAGAATAACGGCATACTGTCGCGCAAGCTTGTCATTGGGCCCTGCACCGGTCCTTCTCGCAAGATGCGGCGTGAAAAATGTCTTCCTGGCCAGCGTCCTTGGGAAGCGTGACCCCTTTTGCGTTGCGTCGTTCTTGAGAGCAGAAAATTTTGCTGCCTCGTCGGTGTCGAATCTCAGTTTCTCCTGTTTTAACGCACTGCGCGCAGCGGCCGCCGCCTGGCTTATTTGGGGCCGCTTCGCCATACCGGTTAGGGTGCCCCTTGGAAATAAACTGGGTAATAATCACTACTTGTTAATTCAGGTTCAATTTGTGATAACAATTCAACCTTTGGATTTTACAACTGTAACAGCGGTCGCGTAACATACGACTTGGACTTCACCAATTCGTGTAGGCAGAAATTCAATACTGAACCGCAAGCCGCACGCAGCATTGCCACCACAATTTCGAATGCTTTGAACCATTCTAGAAACAGCTTGATCACGCGCCTGCTCTGTGCAAGCGGTATCCAATTTGTATTCTCCATCTTCAAAGTGACGATGTTTTGGCTTCCACACACCTAGACCTCGCTCACGTACGGTGACTCCACTTACAACACCATGAACGTCTACTGTATCGAATCCCGGTACATCATTGGTAGTCGTTAGCAGGATCTTTCCACGAGTATCTGCACCTGATAAGTTATACGGAGGAGGTTCTTTAGATAACATGACGATAAACGATAACACAGCTATTCTAATTATTAATAACACATATCTCACTCTCAGAGGCTGAGAGCGATTACGCAAGCAAGCCAGGTAACGCTGGTGAATACACAAAGAAGAGTTTTTTTTTTTTTGTGTGGACTGTACTGATGCATTGTGGAATCGGGTTATTCGGAGAGACGGTGTGAGACGCGGGAAGATTGCTGGTTGTGTGCACGCATTTGATGTGACGCATTCTTGAAGCGGATACTCGTAACAAATTGAAATGAAGGGATAACTCAGTGGGTTTATTTATTTATAGATACTCTATTCATAGTTTTTGATCTTGCCATTGATCCAGTCCCAGAATTCGTTGCCGCGCTCGCCTTCCGCGGCCGCGCGCACGTCGGGCCTGACTCTTCCTTCCTGGCCGAACGGGATGTAATATGCACCGTTATTTTCGGTGGTGACCTTGGGATTCAACATCGGCTCGAGAACTGCATATGCACCCATCACCGTGGGCCGGCTGATTGAGCCCAGCACGAGGCCCCGCCAGCTGTTGTACCTTCGAATATCCGACGTGATTGCGCCAGGGTGAACCGCCACCGATACAACATTTGGAAATCGTTTGCCAAATTGAACGGCTTGGAAAATATTCATAGCCTTTGTCTGGCCGTACATACCGTTGCCCTTGCCGAGGTATCCACCACCATCGAAGTCGTTCATGCTGCTTGAGAAGCCGTTGGTGTAAACAATTCCCTGCGGAGGTGCATAATAATGGATCGATGACGTGACCCAAACGGTGCGGGATCCTGGCGTCGCTTCGAGCAAAGGAAGCAACAATTTCTGCAGCAGCTGCGCGGCAAACACGTTAATAACGATAATATCGAGCAGCCCATACGGCTCGAGAACGTTTTGCCCGCGGTAGTTTGTCCCGGCATTGTGAAGGACCCCATGAAGTTTGGTTTCCTTGCTACACAGATCCTGTACAGCTGGGGCCACGGTTGCGAGATCGTCGCTATGAACGCCAAGGAGGCGGACATCGCCGATTTTGCCCAATTCGGTTAAGGCATGCTCGATCTTTGCTGGGGTCCGCCCAGTTATGTAGACCCGGGCGCCCTTGGATAACAGCAGCTTCGCGGACTCGAAGCCAATGCCGCTCGATCCACCCGTAACGACATATACTTTACCAGTGAGATCAGGATAGTCATTCTCAGTGTATTCCGGCGTCGGCAGCCAGAAAACATCTCTCGTAAGCTCTCGAAGGCTGGCCAAATATTCCATTGTACAGTGAGCGACGGCCGATGCACTTGTGTGTATATAAATATGTTTGGGTGGAGTAGGGCGGATTGCGGGGAAATTTGTGTGGATATTGCCCGCAAGAGCGAAATTGAGGAAATAGAGAGAATATACATAATTAGTTAGCATTGACTGGCTCTGGCTCGTCGTTCTTCTTCTTAGGCTTGACCTCCTTCTCCTGGTCAAGGAGACCCAATTTCTTTTTGTTTTGGATTTTGTTGTCGATCATGTCGTGGAAGGCAACAACGGCGCGCACCATGCTGCTCAAGTATACAATCATCAGCTGGTCGTTCGCGTTTGTGGTGAAGGCCCTCTCGAGCACGGCATTCTGGGAGGCGCTCAAATTCGGTAGCAGATTGAATACATTCTGCAGCTCGCCAAGGATCTCGTGGTTCACAGGCAGCTCTCCTTTGAGCACTCGGTCGAGATATGCCGCAATGCCTTGGAGTCGGCCACTCAGGCCCTTCAAACTCGACAACTGCTGAGAGATACGGGTCGCCAGCGTGCCAGCCGCTGCGTTCCGCACATCGCGAAGAAGGTGCTCTACACCAATTTCCTCTGCATCCTCGGCCCGGATCTCACCTGGAACGTGATAGAAAGTGCGTCCAGCCGACGAGCCGTCCGCCTTCACTTCGTCAACTGCAAAATACGCGTCCGTCGGGATACCAACCTTTTCGGGATTCACGTCCACAATGAGCAGCATCGGGTGGGGACAGAAGCGCTTAAGGACCTCGTTTATGGCCATGTCGGCACTCCGGAGGCGCGGCCCTGAGTGGTACCACCCAATGAGCTTCTCCTTCGCATTGATCTTCTTGAACATATCCTGCATGCCCTCGATGTAGTTGTGATCCAAGTACCAAACATCCGGATTTCTCGCATCCTCCTCAAATGGGACCGCGAAGCTGTTCGTGACGCGCACGACGCCACCGCCGCCGGAGTTCACATCACTCACGCGCTCACCAAGAATGGCACCAACAACGCGGTTCTTCCCACTAGTCGAGGTGCGGTTGTAGTGGTCTACCACGGAGAGCAGAACAAGCGGCGCCACAGACACTTTCTCGGGCAAATATGACATCGCAAGCGGCCTAGTAGTCGTGGTCGTGGAAGTGTGTATGTAGTAGATAGGTGTGTGTGGGTAAGGCATCCTCATACGGTCACGCCCGCCGCCTTCCGCCATCACCATCCCCACCACCACTGCTATTACCACCACCATTCAATACCTATATGCCCTTTGGACAGCTGGTTATTGGACCACCTGGATCAGGCAAGTCAACGTACTGCAATGGCATGTGTCAATTTCTGAACGCTATTGGCCGTAAACCGAGTGTTGTCAACCTCGATCCGGCCAACGACCGGCTGCCCTACGCCAGTGTTATCGATATCCGCGATTTTGTCACTCTTGAAGAGATAATGGACTCGCAGGAATTGGGCCCCAATGGCAGTCTTCTCTATGCTATGGACGCAATAGCCGACCAAGTAGAGAGTTTTGTGGCCCAGATCAAACGGTTGGGTACCCACGAATACTTTATATTTGACTGCCCCGGCCAGATCGAGCTGTTCACGCACCACCCGGCGCTCACAAAAATCTTCAAAAGGCTGGAAAAAGAGCTCGATTTCAGGCTTGTCGTCGTGAATCTCACGGATAGCATATATCTCACGACGCCGAACCAGTATGTGAGCGTAGTGCTGCTTGCTCTGCGCACCATGTTGCAGTTCAACTTACCGCAAATAAATGTGCTCTCCAAAATTGATAAGCTGGCAAGCTACGGTCCCTTGCCGTTCCGGCTCGAGTATTACACAGAAGTACAGGATCTCGACTACATCCTAGAGTCAGAGAAGCAATCTAACCATCGGTACGCGAAGCTCACCGACGCGATTGCGGAGCTGGTTTCCGATTTCGGGCTGGTGGAGTTCCACGTGCTTGCGGTGGAAAACAAGCGGTCAATGATCGCGCTACTCAATGTCATAGACAAAGCATCGGGCTACCTGTTTGGCAGCACGGAGATCGGAGGCGACTCGGTTTGGATTGACGCCACACGACAAGGTGGTATGTATGATGTGGATATCCACGATCGGTGGATAGAAAATAAGGACTTATGGGATACCAAAGAAGCGGAAGAGGAGCTACAGAGAGCCGCTCAGGGCAACGCTAGCGAGTGGCCCTTGGACGAATTTGACGGCGTCAAGGCAGGCACGTTTGGCGCACCCAAATAGACACTGTGTAAATAATAAATATATTTAATAATCTACCCCTTTTTTGCTGCTTCAAGAGCCTCTTTAGCCTGGGCCTGCTCTTCAGGCTTGAGACTGCTCAGCTTAGCCACCTCTGCGGCGTGAGTCGCCACGGACTGGAATACTCTCGCCTTCACTCTTTTTGTCTCTTCTAAAACACGGCTAGTGTTGCGGATTTCGTAGTCGTCCGCGGAAGCCTCGCTACTCAGAGACTTCACTTTGGCCTCGAGCTCGACTTCCTCTTTTTCGTACTCCTCAAGCTCCTTCACAAGCCGCTTGAGGGCATTGATTTTGAGCTGCGGCTTCGACGGCATCGGCATTGTGAATAACAGCAGTGGAGTCTGGGCTGACGCGTCGATATGTTTGTGTGTTGTAGTAGTGGCGTGTGCATCAGGTGATATTTATTCAACACTCACTTATTCGGATCACGATTACCTCTGTGGACTGTATAATTCATATTTCTATGTGATCAATTAGAAAAAGGCTCGCAGCTGTAGTCATTAATTAAAGTAGAAAGAGAGAGCCAAGGTCAGATATAGCAATGGACTGTTCAGCGAATTTCTCGCAGAAGAGCTGGTGTCTAAATTTATTTAGGGGAAAAAATCTCATAGATCTCTGCACATGTTCATTTAAAACATTGCTCTAGACTACACAGCTTAGGCTCCGCGCCCCTTCTTTGCCGCATGGAAGAGAGGCCCGCCCACCGGTGTGTGGTGGTGGGCGTCCGGCTGTCACCTGACAAAAACTTTGGGAGTCGTTCAAAGTGGAAGAGACAATTTTGCCTGAAATACTCCGGAAATTGGTTTTCTTTAGGCTATAAGTGGTCTGAAGCCGACTAGTGTTGCATCTTGCTCAAATGGCGGATCCCTTGGCTCTGCAGCGCAAGTCACTAGAGACCCAGCGGGAAACTTTTCAGGGCCTGCTCACAGCAGAGCTCCCTGACCCGGCTACGATATACCTGGGTGAGAACTATTTCGCCTCTGTTTCAAAAAAGTATGCTAAAGACTTCATTGAGAGGCGGCTGGACGTGATTCAGCGAGAATTGAGTGCGCTGAACCAACTCGGTGGCGTGAATGACGAGGGACTACCAATACTGGATATTGTTGAGGAGCTGGACGACAATGACGACGTCGTGGGCTCCTCGGTAAATCGCACTGGCTTAGCCGAACAACTAGAGAATCTTCGACTCCACAGCCAGCGTAAATCAGACCAGCCTCAGGCGCCTGAAACCATGGAACCCGAGCAGAAAGTCGCTGAGACTGAAGCTCCTCAAGCGAGAATAACTGAACTGCAAGAAAAAGGTGGTACAGCTATCAAACCGAATGAGTCTAAGCCCGAGGAGGAAGCAGTTACTGATACTGATGAATCGACAGAAACGATTGACAAGGACTTAGAAGATAAGTCCGAGGGCGAATATCGTGATATTGATCCATCGGACATACTGGAACTCCAGCTTTCAAACGATGTTGAGAGCGATGAGGAGCCTGTTAATTTCGATTTCAATGATTTAGAAGAGGAAGACGATGAATTATACGATGACGAGATTGACGACGATGACGATGACGACAATGATGATGATGACGACGATGCTGATGACGATGCTGTTGGCGGTCATAGTGACTGGGTCTCTCATGGAATCTCCATGTTTCCGCAGAACGAAGCCACCCGCCGACTCATTGAAGCCCATCTAAAGAAGAACACATCGGAAAATGCCTCGGAAAATGCCTCGGAAAGTATAAGAGAAAGAGAACCCGAGAAAGCATTGACAAAGGAAAGCAAACAAACCACCGAAGAGGCTACAACTCCTGCTACTGAGGTGGAGATCAAGGCCGAAGATGAGGCTGAGGAGAAGAAGGATATGCCCAAAGTGAAGTCTGATAAGAAATCGCATGTTCGGTTTTCCGACGATATTAACGTGTGTGAATTTGAAACGAGTGTCAGTGAACGGAAAATCACACCAGCTGACCTCGTGTCGCATAAACCTTCTCGCTTTAAGTCCCTTCGTCAAGCTGCTACTGCCAAAAAGATATCCGAACGGGCTTCCCCTCAAAAATCTGGCCCGCAAAGGCCCAAGGTTTCAGCAGCCGCAGCCGCAGCTGCAGCTGTCGTTAACAAGAGTCCGCCAAAGTCAGCTATGCAGAACGTGGTGAGGGAGCGCGAGCCTCTGAAAATGCAACCCAAGCATGCAAATTTATCATCGCCAACAAAACCAGTCGCGTCAGCCAGAAATGTGGGAGCCGGATCTCCGAATAAGGCATCAATGTCCCCAATCAAGAGTCCTGTGACTGAAACTGTTCCAGAAAATCCACCTTCCAAAGATGAACGTTCATTGACAACTGAGGTGGGGACTAAAGAGGTGGGGACTAAAGAGACCCCCCTGACTGATGAGCAGCTGAGAGCCAAGATTGCGAAAGAAGCAGAATCCATTTACGAGAAGTCATTTGTTCCCGACGAGGAATTTGTAAGGCTTCACGAGCACCCGGAAAAGCTTCCAGCTGACGAAGTCACCCTGAAGGCAAAAAAGGAAGAGGCCAAGAAAGTAGAGGACAAACCCATTCTCTCCGCTTCCGTTCAAGAAAGAGATGTTTATGATGCTTCAGGCTATGAAAATGACGATGGAGACGTAGTTGACATGAAAGAAATTAAAAGAGAATATCAGCGATTGCGCCAGCGAATGATATATGAGTCAGGCGGTTTCCGGAAAAAGGACACCGAGAAGGAGGTTGAGCCAATTGCTGAGACTGGTGAACCAAAGAAAATTAGTCGATTTAAGGCGGCTCGCATAGGCTAATTATATGTATTTCTAATTGATTTATCGTCTTTACTTGTCCTGAGATCTCGCCCACCGTATGCCATAAGAGAGGCCGGGGCAGGGTTGTTCCGACCGTTATTTTTTACGTTAGGCGTGTTCTATTTATGGTTTGACGTGACGCGGCCGGCCAAATTTTGTCAGGGCAGGGAAGAGAGAGATGCGCCAACGACTGCAGGCTGTGAGCATGCGCCTACCATTATACAGCCTCTGACGTTCGTAAGAGTGAGTTCCGCCACCCCCTTGAGAAACATTGGCTCATCGGGAGGAGAATTGCTGCCGCAATCATCTTGCAAATTTGCAAACAACCCGTCAATTTTTTAATTATGAAGCAATGAGAGCCGCGCTCCCGCCAAAACCAAAAATCGATCTCAATGACTACATCAGCCGGGATGGTTCCCTGAGAACTCCGAAAAAAATTCGCGAGCCAACAACGGTATCTCCCTCTGCAAAATTGTCATCCCATTCTGGCGATCTATCTCATTCCAGCGATCCAATCGAATCGCCTGTGTCGTCTTCGTCGCCGCTTAAAGAATTTCCTGTGCTTAGACATTCCTCTCCTACAAGATCTTTGAAGTCATCGCCATCAGACTCTGATATCAATAGCGAGAAAAACCGACCACGTTCTTCCACAACTGAGCGCACGTATGCTCCAAAACCTCTCCAAGAAGGGTCGCCTTTGAAAACGCACACTGCCGATCATCGAAGTCCCCCGCACATTCCGGCCTCATTTTTGAGCAACAAAACCCGCAAACTACTTGCAGCAAACGATCGATACATATGTGCGAAAACAACTTCCAAGACAATACTTTACTCATGGCGGACAAGCTCCCTGGTATGGGATACAAAAGACTCGATAACAACGGCGGCATTCTGTCCTCGCGGGGAAAACGTCTGGCTGGGCACTAAGAGTGGTGCTATCATCATAAAAAATATGGTCAGTGGTAAAACAGTGAAGAAACTGGACCACGCGCATCTTAAACCAATAAGTTTCATGGCCTCAGTGCGGAGCGGCATTGTAACAATCAGTGGTGAGGATGGAAAACTTATCATTTGGACGCCTGATGAAGGCATAAAAGCAGTCAGAATGCACCGGATTGTTGTCAAAACAGAGTGCATGGCAACGGGCGGCTTCAACTCTTCTTTCTTGTGGACATCGAAGGAACATCGCGTGAATGTGTACAATTTGACTGGGCCTGTATTTGGCTCCAATAGTTTCGATCTTTCTCGCAGAGGTGCAAATTTAGGTGCTGTAACCTCGATTGCTGCATATGGAAATATGGCTTTCTTCGGCAAAAACGACGGATTCATCTCTGTTTTCCGTGGTGCTGAGCTCGTTGGGTCCATAAATGGTGGGATATACTCGATCACAGCTCTAACTGCTCCGTCAAGCACTGAACTCTGGGCTGGAACCCGATCAGGCGATATTCTCGTTTTTGCCTTTCATACCGTGCTGTCCGAAACTTCAACCCAGTTGAATGCATCACTGTTGAGGCAGTGGCGCGCCCATCCGGTTAAAATTGAGCAGATATTGCATGCAGATTCTAAGGCTGCTGTCCTCAGCTCCGATCGAAATGGTACCGTACATGCGTGGAATGCGACGCCTTCGGATATATTGCCTACCGCTCCCAGTGCTTCAGAAGCATTTATGGTTCAGGTACTCACGTGGAATGTTGGTGCAGCTTCTCCAAGCAAGGTGACGGCATCAAATATCACAAGTGAGTGGACAACAAGAGCAGACGTACTGTCTATTGGTCTGCAAGAAGTCATCGATTTAGAGAACCCTTCGCAGCATGCTGTGCGGATGCTCACCAATAGTGATGCTGGAAGTACCGATGAGCATGCTTCCTGGCAGCAATTTCTCGAGGCAACATTGATCCCCTACGGTTTCACGCTTGTTGCCAGCAAACCTTTGCTCGGGATCATGATTCTGCTCTTTGTGAAGCGAGAGAAGGCCAGCTTTATGAGTAATATCAAAACGCAAATTATTCGTACAGGTATTGGCGGTGCCTACGGAAATAAGGGTGGTGTTAATGTATCGTTCACGATGAACTCTATGTCATGGAGTTTTACGAACTGCCATCTCGCGGCCGGCCATACGGCATTCATGCAAAGAAACCGCGATGCGACTGATATTATTGAGGCTACTGGACTGCACTCTGACGTCAGTTTCTTTTTCGGTGACACGAACTATCGCATTAGCGCTGCGCGGGAGCAAGCTATACAGCTTATCAAGGCCGGGAACTGGGGTGAACTACGAAGGCTCGACCAGTTGATCTCACAGAAGACTAAGAACCCCTCATTTAGTCTATGCCGATTTGAGGAAGGTCTACTCAGCTTTCGACCAACCTACAAGTATGATGTTGGCACGTCAGACTACGATAGTAGTGAGAAAAATCGAGTGCCTGCGTGGTGTGATCGGATCTTATTCAGGGGCAAATCCATCCAGGTCTTACAATACGAGGCGAACAATGAGGTCTACATTTCTGATCACAAACCGGTATTTGGAACCTATATTGTTCCTAAGTTAGTTTAGTGAATTATTTAGACTTATTCTTTTTTTTGGGCAACCCACCCTACAAGTTTGTATTTGCTATCCAACAAACTATCTTCAGAGCCGTTGTAACGGTTTCTAATTCCTTCTGAAAATTTAAGAATGACCCAGCCGTTAGACTCTAAGAACTGGAGGAGCTCGTCAGCACTCAATTCTGCGAACGCAGCTGTACCCCACTTAAGGGGTCCGAGGTTGCACCAGACACCGCCAACTTCCAATAGTTCAGAAATTTTTTGAATATACTCGAAGACATTTTGGGCAGTATCGATGAAATACAAGGTTGCAATGGCGTCATACTTGCGGTCAGAAATGCCCAAGAAGTTCTCATATCTAAAATTAGGATTCCCAGAACCCGAGAAATTGAGACCAACGGGTTTCAATTGATCGCGACCATTCTTCCAATGAGAAAACTGGATAAGATATGGATATATGGTGGCCGATTGTTGGGGGTATGTCCTAATAAACTCTGACGCAACATACATTGCAGCGTTGAGCTCAGGAGCATCTACACATGCATGAGGGTTCTTGAGACTGATTTCCGAAGCGAGGCGCCCCAATCCACTTCCGGGAACAAGGATGTTTTTTCTGTCTTGCAAGTAAGGAAAAAAAATATCGAAAAGCTCCTTCCTGCTTCCAGATGTGTAAGGCTCGGTGGACCAGTCGCGGTCGAAGTGATCCATCAAATCGATCGGCAAACCATCAGATCCCTTGGTGGAATATAATTCTGTTCTGGCTATGTCATATCTGTCCATAGCGAATGATTTTATCTTGTCGAGAAACTTGGCATTCTCCAACGTGAGGCGTTCAATCTCCTTCAGTCTATGAAAATATCCAATAGCTGCTGATCTTTGCCTATTGTTCAACATGAAAAATAGTTGCTTCTTGCGCTTGATAATCGATTCCATGTAGTGCGGATACTTATCAATGCTTGACAAGCATCTGACGAGATCTGACCGGAAAGACGCTTTGTCGCCATCAAGAGGTTTTGTTTTGTTAATAAAACGGGCCAATATGGCAAACATCTGCAAAATACTATCCTGATTATCTCGTACGACGATGCCGCCAACAGATGCTATGACCAAAACAAGGAAACTGTAAACGAGAGGCAAGGTTGCAAAGATGTACCCCACAGTTGTAACGAGAATTGTGATGTTTCTCGACTTCGACCGCCGCATGTTTCTCGGCTATCACCTTCTTTGTGCTTGACGTTTTAGCACCACGAACCTATAATACGGGTTAGGGGTGTCCGTCCAGCGCATGTTTATCGAGATTAAGTTCGATTCCATAGCGACCCCAATGTTAACTATAATGAAGTAAATGCAGTTTTTTTGGAGCAGATATAAGAGTTATTTCTATGAGTGAAGGTCCCAGCAGATGCTAGGCCTTGTGCGCCCAAGAAGCCCTCCCCCAAATCTTCGGCGAACCGCGTGGCGTCGTCTTCGGACGCTGTGGAATCGGATCAAAAGAATTCTAGATGGCCGGAAAAGAAACCTTCTACCAATTAGAAAAGGTCGACACTTTCGCACCCGAAGGGCCAAGAGTGTGGAAAGCCGGGAATCGGGTGTGCGCGCTTACTTTCTTCGCCATCGATTGGCCCTTCTCCAATGGATGCGCCACTCCCGCATGCAGAGGCGCGTCATAGCGCTTATCGTCCAGGGCTGTGGTCCAAGCCGACGAAATCCCCGTGGGACAGCACCCCGAAAATCAAAATGTCGCAGGGTTCGAATGTCACCTAACCGCAGATGCGTGGGGAAAGCAGGGACAGCAACCAATAGCAGGCGGATCATGCGCCGAGCATCACGCTGAAAAAACATTGACAAAGCAGTGTGGCAATTCGCGTTCTAGAGAGAATTGACTCTTCGGGTAGTCTCATAAATATTATTTTGAATAAATAGTTAGGATCCAAATTGATCCCTGCCTCTTCCTCCGTCGTGTTTATATGTCCTCGTATGATTTTCTGTGGACGGGCATCTATGCTCGGGCGAGTCACCGGAGATCGGTCCCCGCCAATGAGTGCCCCAATTTTCCCGTTGGCAGCGCGTCATGGACCTTACCACAACCCCACTTTAGCCGTCCAGCGTACATAACGCACCACCATAAGAACACGGCCACATCTCCACCAACTTTCCAACCCAAGTTTCAACAATGAGCTCTGTGTTGTCTTCGCGTATCCGCAACAAGGCGCTCCTCGATAAGATCCGTACTGTCGAGGATATCCTGCCTCACTTCAAGAATGACATGTACCTTGGCTGGTCGGGCTTTACCGGTGTCGGTGGCCCCAAGGCCGTCCCGACCGCGCTGGCCGACTTGGTCGAGAAGAACAAGCTTAGCACGAACGGTAAGTCTGATCTCCGTTTCAACCTGATCACTGGCGCTTCTACGGACTTGCCCATCGAGTCGCGGTGGGCTGAGCTTGGCATGATTCACCGCCGTACGCCTCACCAGGTTGGCAAGCCCATTAGTGGTGCCATTAACCGTGGTGACATCCTCTTCTTCGACAAGCATTTGTCCATGGTGCCTCAGGATATGACCTATGGCTACTACACGAAAAACCGCACCACCGGTAACAAAAACGCCATTGACGTCGCCTTGGTTGAGGCTACTGCCATCAATGAGGAGGGTCAGCTTATTCTCGGTCCCTCTGTTGGTGGTACTCCCGAGATGGTGGACTATGCGGAGAAGGTTGTTGTTGAACTGAACACTTCTCTGCCCAGCTTCGAGGGTCTTCATGATATCAACATGGTTGAGGCCCCGCCATACCGCAAGCCGTTCCCGGTCACCAGCGTTCAGGACCGCTTTGGTACTGTTGGTGTTCCTGTCGACCCTTCGAAGATTCTCGGTATCATTGAGAGCAACGAGCGTGACACTGTTCCGGAGAACACGGCCCCTGACGCGATGTCGGAGGCCATTGCCGGCCACCTTATCGACTTCTTCGGTGAGGAGGTCGACGCTGGCCGCATGCCTAAGAACCTCCTCCCCTTGCAGAGTGGTATCGGTAATGTTGCTAACGCCATTGTCGGTGGCCTCGCCCAGTCCCGCTTCGACAACCTGAATGTGTGGACTGAGGTTTTCCAGGACTCTTTCCTTGACTTCTTGGAGAATGGCAAGCTCAACTTCGCCACTTCTACCTCTGTTCGTCTCACCCCTGGTGGCTTCGAGCGCTTCTTCAAGAACTGGGACACTTTCAAGGACAAGATTCTCCTTCGCAGTCAGCAGATCTCGAACCACCCTGAGATCATTCGCCGTCTTGGCTGCATCGCCATGAACACCCCGGTTGAGGTCGACATCTATGGCCACGCCAACTCGACCTGCGTCAACGGTAGCCGTATGTTGAACGGTCTCGGTGGCTCTGCTGACTTCTTGCGTAACGCTAAGCTCTCTGTCATGCACACTCCCTCAGCTCGTAAGAGCAAGACTGACCCCACTGGTATCACTTGCATCGTGCCTTTTGCCACTCACATTGATCAGACTGAGCACGACCTTGATGTCATTGTCACTGAGCAAGGTTTGGCGGATCTCCGTGGCTTGGCTCCTCGCGAGCGTAGCCGGGAGATCATTAAGAAGTGTGCTCACCCTGACTATAAGGACCAGCTCATGGACTATGTTAACCACGCTGAGAACTACTGCGCTAAGATCGGTGCCCTCCACGAGCCTCACGTCCTCGCCAACGCGTTCAAGATGCAGGCTAACTTGATGGAGAACGGCACTATGAAGCTCAACAGCTGGTAAGTTTACTTAAATAGACGCCCATTAAGCAAAATATAAGTAAATTATTTTCACATGTGATTTTTTAAACTGGTGGTTTCAAAGGAAGTGTGACGCGAAGGTGTGCATGATAATTGAGTCACGCAGGGTGTGGTGGTACGTCAGTCAAACAGTTATTTTGGACAACAACTGAACGGCATTGAATTCATCTTCAAAAACGTCCGTGTGAATGAAATTGGTGCAACAATTGATATTTCACTTGCTATTATTGCTGAAAAGAATATGTCACATAGTACACAGAGAAGTACTTCACGTGACAGTATGGCGAACCCTGAAGTGCTGAACAGTCTCGTGCAGAAGAAACACGGGCATTATATTTATTATAATCATGAAGTACGTCCCGCCCTGGCGTGAACCGTATTTTATAGGTGTTGCCGGATGCAGTGGCAGTGGGAAGACATCTATTACCAGAGAGCTGATCCAGAAATTAAACACACCATGGACGGTTTTGCTTTCGATGGATAACTTCTACAAGGCCCTTAACGAGCAGGAAAGAGAACTTGCATTCAAATCAGAATATGATTTCGATAACCCCGAGTTCGTGGACTTCGATTTACTGACAGAGACACTTTTGAAGCTGAAAAGGGGTGAGAAGGCCGAGGTGCCCATTTATTCTTTTGTACACCACAACCGAACCGACGAGAAAATGACATTATATGGAGCTAATGTGGTAATAATTGAGGGAATCTATGCACTATACGATCCAAGGGTGCTGGATCTTCTTAACCTGAAAGTTTTTGTGTACGAAGACTATGATGTTTGTATGGCACGCCGTCTTCACCGAGATATTCTATACCGAGGCCGGGAGCTGAAACTGTCTATCAAGCAATGGCATCGCTTCGTGAAGCCAAATTACTTGGCCAAGATTTTGCCTACTGCTAAAAATTCAAATCTCCTCATTCCAAAGGGCATTGAGAACGAAATTGCTATCAATATGCTATTTGAGTTCGTGCGCCAGCAATTGCGGGAAAAGTCTCTGCACCATTTGCAAGAGCTCAGATTACTTGGTACGAAGTCACAGCTTGACGAGGGCTCCTGGGTTTCCAAGCTGAAACCAACAAATCAGGTTTTGTCACTGCAAACTATGATTGCGAACAAAGACTGTGATCGTGAATCTTTCATCTTTGCTGTGGATAGACTATCTCGTCGGCTCATTACTGAAGTCTTTGATCACGTTTGTTCGACCGCTAATCTAGCCGGAGCTGCCATTGAGGACCGACTCTGTATAACCACCATGGTTTCTGGGGGCGAGGTTTTCGAGAGTGCTATCAGACAACTACTGCCTGACATTTTTGTCGGACGCTTGCTAATAATGAGTGACCTTCGCTCAGGCGAGCCTGCTTTACATTTGTGCAAGGTGCCCAGCTGGATCGGATCAGCAACGACCAAAGTTATATTAACGGAAGCGCAAATTATATCTGGCGCTGCTGCTGTAATGGGAATTGCGGTCTTAGTGGATCATGGTGTCAAACCAGAGAATATCACTTTCTGCGCGTTGGTTGCTTCTGAAATTGGTGCGCGGCGCATACATGACGCGTTCCCTGAAGTCCATTTGTTCTTCGGCACTATTGGGCAAACACCGCCCATTTTGAGCATTTATAAACGTTATTATGGAACTGAGTGAATAATTTCACTATTGCCTTGACAATTGTTCAGGATCAAGAAGCAGCACTAAATACCTTCGTCTAACTTATTTTTACTAACATATCCGCTGTAGCTGAGTAAGTGTTCCGAATCGTAAATTGGTTTTTTTGGGTTGGGGCTCACCCACACACGGTGGGCTAAATCGAGGCAGTTCCTTTGAACTGGAAAGGTCTCCTTCCCATGCATAATCCGGGATTTAATGGTCTAATGAAAAAGAGTATGGCAACAGGAGGTGATGGTGACCAGAGGCTCCTACATGTGAACCCCAAAAGTGCGGATGATGCCGACTCAAATGTGTCAGAAGACTCTAGGCCGGATGACAGCCAAGAGGAAGAAAAGGTGACATTTGTCTATGAGGGACATAACATTAGTGAAATTCCGCAGAGTGTCATCGAAACACTACATCAACGACGCGACCTGCAGAAGCTGAGCCTGAAGGGAAACTATCTTAGGAGTTTGCCGGCCATCGTGGGCCAGCTATCGTCTCTCTATTACCTCAATTTGAGTGACAATGAGTTCACTCAAGTACCATCGTGTATAAGTCAGCTGCAGAGTCTAGAAATTCTGGATATGAGCGGAAATCAATTACAGACCCTGCCCGACTCTCTCAAACTGCTGCCGAATCTTATGGGTCTTTCCCTGGTTGACAACAAAATTAGAACTCTCCCAATGGTGATAGGTGATCTTCCGAAACTTGCGATTCTTGAATTGGACGACAACCCTCTTCAGCTACCTCAGGAACTGGAGCTCGGAGAGGATGACGACGAAGAGGCATGGATATCTTCATTACGTGATTATATTCGAAAACTCCGAGAGGAATCACATCCGAGAGTCCAAATTGAGCGATCGCGGAGTGCTTCGGAATCTGGGGCGAATTTGCGCGCGTCAAAGCGTATGGGGTTTGTCATGTCCAGAAATGCCACCGACCAGTCCTATGTGGCGAGTCTGCATGCCAGAGGTGCCAGTTATGATGCACACATGCCTAATGTATCGAGCAACAGCACATCAGTGCTGCCTTCGTTGCCCAATCAGTCCATGGGTTTGGCACCGTACCCGCTGGACTCTCATGGCCATGCTCGTAGCCTGAGCAGCATACCTACAAGTTCTGAACCACTCGATCTGACTACTCCCAGAAGTCCTTTGCCCAAATCTCCTTTCGGCAGCCCATGGGGCTCTCCACGACCCAGCACTGCTGACGCTGAGCCTCAGAGTTCTGTTAGCAGTCGTCTAAGTACCCTTGCGGAGGAACATGCTGATTCTGACACGATGGACACCGAATGGGATTCACCAATAACTGATCCAAGCAGAGGCATGTCTAGTGTTTCCCAGACAGACGAGTCGCGTAACCCCGAAAGTTCTTTGTTCAAAGATGCCTACCAGGACAATACGTCAACACCTATTTCGCGCCATCCCAGTACTGCGCGTCGACAGCCATCCGACGAAGCAGATACTCGCGGGCGAGGTGGGAGTGGGCCAAAGAGCCCCGTGTATCCCCAAGCAGTCTTTGAAAAACTACGTGAAGCGATGGTTGGAGTCTCCGCATTCTTTCAAACCCATGCTGGTTTATTGCCGACTCACTTGAACGTGGTATTGGGGGACTCGTTAAAATTACTGGATCAGGAAAACTGGTATCTGTCTTTGAACTTATTTTCGGGATTTTTGGATAAACTTACAGTGCCAGCCATGTTCCAGCAAATAGTGAGTAAGTTGAATCGTCGCCAGCAACGGCGTTTTGCAACTGAGATTATTTACGCGTTCCCAGAGTTAGAGGCAGCGTGGAGGTTAGTGCAGCAGTCAAAGATGAGTCCACTGACTATGGAATCTTCTTCAGCGAACTGGGCTCAAGATGAGCAATTGCATACTCAGCTGAACTTTGCCATCAAACAAATGCAAGATGTGCTCGTGCTTCTCAATAAGCTCATATCAAGATCTGCTGTAGCGGCGGCCGATGAACAGGAAAAGGAAGCTGATGAACCTGCGAAAACTGCTAATATGGTTATCAGAGTGCGTGACTTGAGTTCAGTCTGTATAAAATGCAGTATGGCAACTCGTGAGGTAAAAAAGAAGCTAGACAGACAGTCAGTATCCAAGGGTAAGCTGCTACAAACTGCAGATCGTCGCCGTTTTTGGGACGACATAAATGCCTTCTTGAAAGCCATTGTGAGCATTTTAGCCGCTGTGAAGACATCGCTGCCGGATCTGCCACTATTAGCTGACAAAAGGGTTGGAGTAGAGGTTGCTAGCCTCACCCGAGTTGCGAAAGAGATCCCTCCTTTGCTCGAACAGAGCAGTTATCGCATTATCATGGATTCTCAACCCGAATCTGTTTCAGTCACCCGCGAACTAGCTACTTCTGGTATGAGTTTGACAGATTTGACTGGTCCAGGTGTCTTGCCACCTCCAACTCCACTAACTGCGTCTTTGGGCCCAGCTGCTCAGGCTCTTGTCTCCCCAAGCGATCGAATTGAACGACCCGGGGAGGGGTACATCCAATATGGTCTCAGAGCACACGCATCTGAAATGTAATGATGATTTTTATTTATTAATATCTATTTATTTCACTCTTTGTTCTCAAAACCCAAGAAGGCGGCATATGGCATATCCTAATGTGATAATGATCAGGTAAACCATGACAGAAACGGGGATACCACGGGAAATGAAGTCCATAGCTGTAAGATATGGCTTGCCAAATTCATCAACCATACAAACGGCGGTGACATTGGGGAATCCAGATGTCGGAAGAGCC
This sequence comes from Starmerella etchellsii, assembly GCA_030490775.1. NCBI lineage: Eukaryota > Fungi > Ascomycota > Dipodascomycetes > Dipodascales > Trichomonascaceae > Starmerella > Starmerella etchellsii. The sequence continues at coordinate 172,734 of JAMSGL010000006.1, forward strand.
ATTGCCGAAGAACAAAGGAGTGCAGAAATCATCACCAATAACCGAGGGTGCGGATCCTCCAATTGTTCTCCAATCGATTTCACAAGGGGAAGAACAATCAAAGCCGAAACAGTATGCGAGATGAATGATGCCAGTACGAGAATAGCAAATCCAAGAGTCATAGATATGGTAAAAAGTGGCAGATGCGCCACTCGAGTCTGGATATGACTGGCCACGGTCGTAAGAAGACCACAGGATTCTACACTCTGGCCTAACACAATGCCACCCATGGCTAGAGCTACAATCGTCCACAGGAAATTATTGAAGTCAGCAGCGCTGAGTACACCAGACCCAAATAGAAGAACAATCGGAAAAAAGGCAAGAACACCCATATCACCAAAGTATGGTTCTAATTGGTGAGCACAGCACCACAAAATAATTGTCGACACCGTCACAACTAAAACAAACACATGTTTGCGCCCAAATCCATCAGTGCTTCCACCACTAGGGGCACGAATATGAGCGATAGCTTCGGCGGCCTCTTTTGTTAGAGGGAAAGAGACACACAAGAAGGCCCAGATCATGAAAACACTGGCAATGGATACAGGTAATGATACGGCGAACCACTCTAACCATGTAGCAACAGGGTCCATATTCTGAAGCGCCAATATATTCTGCGGCGATGCAATCGGACTGGCCATACCACCGACATTGGATGCTAAAGCTATGCCCAAAATGAGAGACTTGCTAAAAGGGTCACCGGGTGGAACTATACGGAAGAACGGCTGGGCCACACTAAAGCAAAGCACGGGCGCCGCAACATTTGAAATCCACATGCACAAGAAGGTAGCCACAAACATCAGTACCAGGACAACTTTGCGGGGACTATCAGTGCCGACGCGACCCAGAATAGCTTGAGCCATCGCCTTCGCGATGTTGTACTTAGAGAGAGCTGCAGCGAGAGAGAAGCCACCGAGCAAAACAGTGATAACTGGCGACCACATCTTGGAAAAGACAAATGTGCTAGCTTCTTTGGCACCCATGGGTACACCATCGTCTTTCAAGGGAATACGAAGATATATGACCAAGAGGGGAACAAGCAAACCGGTCACAAAGAGCGGTAAAGCTTCAGTTGCCCAAAGCAATGAGGAGAGTACTACAATTGCCAAACAACGCGATTGAACAGGGGAGGACAGAATATTGATGCCGAGCATGATGAAAAATATCGCGAAAATGACAAGTAATTTGATGGCCCGCATGCTCACGCCAACCTCAAAATCGCGAATATTGAAAGTGAAGATATACTTCTTTTTAACGGCAGCTACAGGCTGGCCCCCTCCATGCTGCACACCCTCAGTGCGTCGCTCTAATCCGATAAGTTCTCGCCAAACTGTGTTCCGTTCATACACCACATGCTCTCTCAAGAGTCCCGAAAGTGTTTCTGCAGCTTGGCTATCGGTCTCGCCGACTAATTTTGCGAATCCACTAACCAAATAATCGATCTGAGAAGCCAGAGTATGATTAGTGTCATCTGAGAAGACTTTACGGAAATTAAGTGACTGCAAATAGTCACCCATCAAACTGGTACCCATGACCTTATCAAATTTCTTGAGAGCTTTCCGGATTCCCTCGCGATTTAGGTCACTGTAACTAAGCAGTTCATTGAGGAGAACATAGACGCGGGTGATATCACGACGAAGACTGACATTTTCAAAGGGAATGGATCTTCTGCGAGCAAGCTCATCATGAATAGTGGACTTGCGACGATGAGCTGTTGGAGCCTCTTCATCGCTGCTCTCGCTTGCCACGGCCTGAGCATCCTCGTTGGCAGCAGAATGCTCAGGATCGTCCCTGTACGAGCGGCTAGAAGATATAGGAGCAGAAAACTCATCACTTGTCATATAATGACGGATATTCTCATGGACTTGGTCCACAGAACTCAGCACATCACTTTCAATCTGAAGATAGTACTCGTCTATTTTTTGAACCTCTTTATCCAAGGCCTTCTTGAACACTTCCACGGGATCTTTTCCAGCCAAACTGTCGTCATCTTGCTGAAATGATGTCACTTGCAGGCGTTCAAGCCGGAAAATGAGCTTTTTGAGTTGGTCGTAATCTACGTAGTGGTCGCGCCATTCAGGCACTGCATTAAACTGCAGTGTGCTACTGAATTTCATTGGCTGAAGCTCAATATCAGGACCAGCAATCACGGCGAAAGAACTGAGAGGGAGTATTTTCTTTCAAGTCAGTGAGCCTGTGTCAAAAACGCGCGCTCGTGATGGTTATCAGGAGGAGTTGGGTATGCGGCCGCGGGTCCCTAAGGGTAGTTTCCGCTACAGATTCGGGTGAACGGGCAGAATTATTGTTGCATAATTCTCTGCATGTATAAGTATTGTATTAATTGGCAGTCAAGATATCTACAGCTTTCTGACCATTTTTATAATCGGTACCAGTTCTTATTTACAGTCTTCGTGTGATCGTATTTGCTTACCCAAGTTGATATATACCTCACTCCCCACGAGCAGCTGGGTGCGACCCTCACGCTACGTTGCTAAAGCAGATGCTTGTGATAGCCTCACTGAATTTGCCCTCCACAGCAGTCTTTGAATTCAATGATGAGGAGGCAAATCCCGAGTCTGATGAAATTGCGAAGCCTGTTTCTATAAACGCACCGTCTTTGTTCCATGCAGACACCGAGGACGCTGAAGCGAGTAACGACCTTCCATTCGATGCCGACCCGGATGAAGCCAAGCAGAAACCGGGTATTCCCAGCAGTAAAGCAAAAGCACCGAAACCTCAGAAGTCAATCGTGGATGAGCGTGCACCAGCTGAGAAAATGCAAAATCTGCGGCCTGCCACGAGCGAGTCTAAGCCTAACATCGCCCAGACAATGGAGGCGCCATCTAATTGGAATCCAGCCAAGGAAGTAGAGGCTTTGAAGAGACAGTGCTCAGCGTCAAGCTTCTTGAAAACACTTTCTAAGGTCTCCGCGGAAGATGAAGACGTTAAGTTGGAGAAACGTCGACTAGAATGTGAGCGCAATGCTCAGCCTCAGTCGGGACTGAGAGCAGCGTACAAACGAACATCATCTAATGCGTCCTTAGTATCCGTTGATGACTCCGATACGACTTTTCTCAACATCCCCTTTTCAGTGGAGCCATTACATGCAGCAAACCAGGGCCTCATAAATGCCTTAAACAGTGCCGTAGCCCACGGTGTTACTGATGGCTATAAGTCTGTGGGTCTGCTTGGTTTTGGTACAGACAATTTACCCGAAGGTACGAAAAGACGAATCACGAGTCGGCTCATCAAGGAGGCTGACTGTTATCCTGCATACGTTTCCGATACTGCGAGAGAAGGACACTACGAGGGATACTGCAAGGAGTTTCTGTGGCCGACTTTCCATTGCCAGATTCCAGATGTCCCCACGTCTAAAGCCTATGAAGAGCATTCTTGGGGTGACTATGTTGATGTCAACCAAGCAATTGCTGACAAGGTCGTGGAAGCTTACGAGCCAGGCGATTTTATTTGGGTACATGATTACCATTTGATGCTCGTTCCACAAATGGTCCGGGCAAAATTGCCGCACGCGCCCATTGGATTTTTCATGCATGTTGCATTTCCATCCAGTGAAGTTTTTAGATGCTTGGCATATCGAGCAGAGCTTCTGAGTGGTATTTTGGCTGCAAATTCAGTCGGATTCCATGTACCAGTCTACGTGCAGCATTTCAAAATGTGTGTTGCAAGGCTTCTTGCCGTTGACATTACTGGTCCAGGTGTTATAGAAGAGGCAGAACATGACACCTTTGTCACAAGTGTGCCTCTTGGTATCGATACTGAGCGCCTGGATCGTATTTTGGACGTAGACAATGTCGATAGTAAAGTCCAGCAGCATCGCCGAATTATTAGGAATCGCTGGCCATATCAAAAAATCATTGCTGCTCGCGATAAGCTTGATCCTATCCGTGGTCTACAGGCGAAACTGCGTGCATTTGATCAATTCCTTTCAGAAAATCCCCACTGGGCCTCGAAGGTTGTTTTGGTCCAGATATGTTCTTCAGCTCGTAGCAGTTTGGATGAGAGCGTTCTGGAAACAATTGCTGATCAGATCAATTCCAAATATGGTGATCTGGCCAGTGGTGTGCAGCCCGTGGTTTTGCTCACGGAAAATATTAGATATGAGCAATTCTTAGCCCTGCTCAGCGAAGCTGATGGGTTTTGCGTCTCTTGCCTTCGCGATGGTATGAATCTGACTTGTCATGAGTATGCATATTGTAATTCATCCGTTCGTATGGGTCCACTGATCTTATCTGAGTTCACTGGCAGTGCATCTGTGCTTGGAAGTCATTCACTGCTGATCAATCCTTGGGATCGAGATCAGATGGCTCAAGCGTTCAAGGCATGCGTTGAAATGCCGCGGTGGGAAAAGGAGACTCGCTGGAAGGGTCTCAGGGATATTGTGATCAACCGACCCGCGGTGTTGTGGGCTGAAGAGCTCACTTATCATATATCTGAAGCCTGGGAAGATGAGATTAGTCGTGAATGTGTCAAGCCTGATTTCACCGCCTTGGAAAAATTGTATCATAGCATCCAAGAAGACGAGAAGAGAGTCTTCTTTTTGGAGGTTGAACAGCCAGTCACGGAAACAAGTCACGATATCTTGAATCAAGAGCCGGGTCAGAAAATTGTGAGAAGCTATGAGCGACGTCGTTCACAGCCCGCACCGGACTTGAAATCACAGCACAATTACTATTATGCCAGTAGAATTCCGGTCGATATTCGAGAGCTGTGTAATGATCCCAAGAATGTTGTGTATATCATCAGCGCTGATTCCAAAGAATCTATGGAGTGGATGTATCGCGCGGTTCCCGGTTTGGGGCTCATTGCAGAGTTCGGTAAATTTGTTCGAAAGTGTGGGGATACCCACTGGTCTGAACTGCAAATGGAGGACAATCACTGGAAAGAAGAAGTTGTTCCCTGGCTCAAACTCATGGAAGAGCGCAGCCTGACTCAGGATATCACGGTTCATGAGTCGTCAATCATCGTTGTTTTCAACGACAGTATGATCTCAAATAATGAGCAGCGTGATCTTTCCATGCTGGGTGAGTATGTGGCGTTACTTAATGATCACTATGCTAGAGAACTCGGAATCCGCACGAAGCTAGAGGAAAACGTGCTGACTGTCTACCGCAGTAACCTTGGTATACAGCGTAAGAATGCGTTCGATCATTTGATGAAAGAAGTAGGCGGAAAAGTGGGCTTCACATTGATTGCGAACCAGCCATTCGCCACGGAAGCCGACGACGTTATCTATGAGTGGGCCGAAAGTCTAAAAAATAGCCATCGAACACGAGAACTTGTCACAATGGTGGTTGGCAAACACCAGAGTCGCGCTCAAACCATGGTGGAAGGAACTAACGCTCTGCTGAACCTGCTCCATTCTATGCGTACGAAGGATCGCGTGATCAGACTTCGCTAGGTCCTGTTATCATGACGTAGTTTTGCATTCGTATATAATAATAATGTATTAAGTTACTCCTTTACATATGACTTCTAGTAATGACACGTTGAATTTTGCCTTACGTGGCTGTACCAAAGTTCCTATAATTTTTCCCCTCACGCAGGCGTCACTCCAGCCTTCTTGCTAAGCTTTCTGAGTGCACTCCCAACCAGCAAACTGCACATGAATGAGGGGGTTTCCTGAATCAGCTGATAAGAGTTATACCCTTACCTGTCTAGGCTGATACCGGGAAATTCCTTGGCATTTACGTGGGGGTGTAAGTATAAAGGCATGTAAAATCTCCAAGATATTTAGCATATCAGGAAAACTCTCCTCTAGTTGCGCATGAGCAATACTGAAGCGTCACACTCGCGTCGGCGTGGCTCCATCTCTCAATGGCTTCTTGGCAGCAATGCAGCTGCTACTGCTCGCTCTGCAACGCTAACGGCGGCACCTCCTAGCAGTGCTGTGGACTCGGATGAAGAAGATGCACTTCCTTCCATCCATCATCAGCGGACTCGTTCAATGAGTGAGAAATTGGGTTTGCACAAAGTTCCGACTAATGACCACGAGGCTATTATTCGGGGCGACTTTTCCTCTTGAAGTCTACTTGGCCTTATTACATGAAATTGCAACTCATTAAAGTGAGTGGAAAATATAAATTAAATAGTACAAGAGGTCATTATAATAAATAATCACGAAAGGCCTGCCATTTGGTTCTCTCGCCTCAGAGGCTCCTTCATGTCCTTGCTAAACATAGGCTCTATTTCCCAAAGCCGTTCAAATTCGGCATCGGATCCGGGAACAATTGCAAGTTCCCGCTCTTTGTATTTTTTCGCCCGCTCTCTGTCATCTTCCATGCGCCTAAGAACCTCATCTTTATTAACTTGGTAGTTTCGGGATGACCCCAAAATTTGAAGAGTTTGTTCCTTAGACTTGATTTGGTCTACAATGTGGCGGCACGTGTTTTCATCTATGAGTCCCACACGATAATAACCATTTACGAACCGGGTTGTAGGTATCACATTAACGAGGGCTGGTGGGGCCAAGTGGGCAGGAATGGCCGCGTCCACGACTCGTTGAAGATTTTGTGCCACTAGCGCATTCCATTCGTGCTGGGAAACACAGTTTCCAACGATTCCAGCACAATATTCAAGGAAATTCAGCTGTTTCACCCGAGAGTTCAGGCTAGATCTGTTCATTTCTGCGATTAATGCATTGAATAAGACCTGTAAATCTCCATTAAAAGAGCGTACATGCTTGACACAGGTCTCATTGTATGCCGTTGCCGGTGTTAGTCGTGTCAAGAGTTTCCGGAACTCCTTTTCGGCTTCCATAACGAGACTGTGTGGAGTCAATTTAAAGTGTAGGTGGGCTGAAGCGAGTATCGGTGCTGTTGTTCCGTAGTTTGGAGCACAAAACACAAGAGCAGTCAGAGGCCGATATATCTAAAGCTCTTCAGCGTGAGTACTAATTGCTGGCGTCGGCACTGGTATAATTCGTATGAATTAAGCGTCCAGAAACCAACGGTGCTAGCTTTATCGCGTTCCTAGGGCTGCTAAGTTTGTGTAAATTACCTTGCCTTACTCATCGGTGACCTTTCTTTTTTCACTAGAAAAAGATGCCCAAGGCCAAAGGAAAGGGCGGTAAGAACCGGAGACGCGGAAAGAACGACAGTGGCTTCAAGCGAGAGCTGACTCTCCGTGATGAAGGTCAGGAGTACGCCCAGATCGTGAAGATGTTGGGCTCTGGCCGTGTGGAATGCATGTGCTTCGATGGTGAGGAGCGTCTTGGCCACATTCGCGGCAAGATGAGAAAGAAGGTCTGGATCAACCAGGGCGATATTGTACTTGTGAGTATCCGTGAGTTCCAGCCGGACAAGTGCGACGTTATTCTGAAGTACCACCCTGAAGAGGCTCGCGCTCTCAAGGCGCAGGGTGAGCTCCCTGAGAACACCAACATCATGGAGACTGGTAAATTCGACTCTGACGACGAGTGCAACTTCGAGTTCGACGTTGAGTCTGGCTCTGATGACGATGATGACGACCTTAACATCGATGACATCTGAGCATATGTACAAAATTTTCCTATATAATTGAAGCTCTCGATATGAATCACTTTTTTGTTATTCCAATGTAAATGTCTTCATGCAGAGTTATGTCCCAATCTTTCCCAATGGAGATACCTGGATTCCGAATCAGGAATCCGTGCTCCAAAGGAATGACGTCCTCCTCGCCAAGGCCCGAAACAGTGGCCTTCGTGGCGGTGCCTCCATACACAATGATGCGCTCAATCTTTGCATCGGCAAACTTGCCCTTCCCTGGGTGTCTGACCCGACCATGAATGCTTGACTTGTCACCGGAAACATCCATCACGAGGTAGTCATCCTGGATCTCATAGTCAAAGCTGATACCATCGTCGACATATAGATGTCCCTTGGCGGTGCCATCATTACCGAATGCTACCATCAAAGTGTAGGGGTCATTGCGCATGAGTTCAGTAGAGCGCCGTTTCCGGTCCTTGCGGAAGACGACCGAACCACCCTTTACATAGAGAGGAACAGTGTTGATGTCAATATTGCTAAGTTGAAGCTGTCTTGACGGGTCACTGGGTTGTGCTGCTGGCCTACCCGAAAAGTAGTCATAGAAGACCTCAGTTCCGGGGAACACAATCGATGTTGAGGTGACACCCTCTTCTACAATTGGCTTGGCCATTAAAGAGGGCCCAAGGAAAAACTGGTCTTCAATATCGTTTAGTTCGGGCTGATCAGGGTGGTCAAAATAGAGAGGTCTCATGATCGGCTGCAGCACCTGATTCGCATCCCAGAATCGACTGTAGATCTCCGGGAGGAGCTGGTAGCGCAGCTCAATTGCATTTCGCGCCGGGGTTCTCCATTGTTCATCAAGCAGGTAAGGCTCGCGATACCGAGACTCGACGTGTGCATGTGCTCTGTAGAAAGGGAAAAATGCACCAGCTTGGTACCACCGCACCAACAACTCATCACTAGGATTGCGGAAAAAGCCACCAACATCAGAGCCAGCAAACGGGTAGCCAGAAGCACCCAAAGTCAAAATCATGGGCGCACTCACCTGGAGATACTCCCACTCAGCCTGGTTATCACCTGTCCACGTAGGTCCTAGCTTCTGAGATCCCGAGAAGAACGACCTTGTGAGGATGAAGGGCCGCTGTTGGCCACCGTATCGATCATATAAAGCATCATAGGTCGCATTGAAGACAGTATGACCATAGACATTGTGAACGTCGCGGTGCTGCCATCCGCCATGGTGTACGACACCCTTGTAAGCAGTAGTTTCAGAACCGGAGAATACCGAGGGCTCACTCATATCACTCCACAAATGCAGGTTTTTAGCAAAACCACCCAACTTTGTGCCTAAAGCATGGAATTTGCTCCATGCCGCCGCCGCCAGCGGGTGGAGGGTATCAATCCAAACCGAATCACCGGGCCAGCAGTGCGCGTGGAAGTCCTTGACACCACCTACATCCTTGATCAACAAACCCTCGTCTCTCAAGGTGTTGAAAACGTTATAGTCTCGCTTTGCTTTGATATGAGGATCATTCAGAATGACAAGCTTGCGATTTGTTTCATCCAAGGTGGCCATCATATCTTCAGCATTGGGGAACGTATCTGTGTTCCAGGCAAAGTAGCGTCGGTCATCACTCCATTCCAAATCCAACCAGATAACATCGTAAGGGAAATCAAATGCATCCATTTTAGCATTAACAGAGAGGAGCTCGTCCTGTGACATATAGTTCCAGCGACACTGGTGATACCCAACAGCGAATTCTTGAGGTAGTTGCGAAGTACCAGTCAATAGGCCATAACTTGCGAGCACGTCAGAGGGCTTCTCGCCCACAATGACGTACATATCAAACACACCCGTCTCACTAATCCAATGACTGCTGGCACTTGAATCACCCTTCGCAATATCGACGTACGTGTCAGCAGCATTGAGCCAAAACACACCGGCCGCGTGGTCCTTACGGTGGGATGTAATCAGAGGAATGCTTCCGTACATCGGCATTCGGCTATCAGTCTCATACTCAAAAATGTCGACATTGAACAAGCGATAAGGCTCGCTGCCTCTCGTATCCTTGAGACTGAGAGAGTCAGCGTGCTCAGGAATGCCATATAAGTGTGTGTAACCCTCAAAGTGTGTGTCAACCGCGACACTCTCTGGCCCGCGGACGTGTTTGTCAAGGTAGTTGTCGAACCTGTCTTCCCAGTCGGCGTTGCGCTCACCTTGCCGCTTCCGTCTCAGGTGGTCATAATTCAAGTATCCCTTCTTATTCACGACGACTTGCGGATCACCCTTATGCTTAACTGTGAGCTTGACAGCATCTAAGTCTAACACTGCTGCGTTATGCTTGCCGAATTCGACGGTAACCGAGTCTTCACTGGAAACGACCTTTACAGGGCTGGTCGGTTTTCGCAGATGCGTCGTTGTGTTGTCGAGCATGAAATCAGCAGGATCAAACCGTCTTGAATTCAAAACTTGTTGTAAACTCTTGTCTTCGATATCAATTTGACGGTTTTCTTCGTCAATGGTGAAATGCACAATATCGTCCGTGACGACGTCAAGAGTGAAAGGTAGGAAAACCGCCGGCTGGCCCTTGTATTGAGCAAGTGCCACGGCCACCTCGGCTTCACTCGGGGTCAATAACTTGACCACGCGCCCAGAGACCGATTCGGGATGCGTAGTGTCAATGGACTCCGGGTCGATGAAGTAGTCTGCGAAGCTGTTGTCTGCGGCCAGCTCACGATTCCGTTCACAGAACGGATTCTGGTCGCAGCGTTTGAACATCCAGCTCTTTACAGCATAGCTCACCTGTAGTTGCACCAGAAACACCAACGAAAACCACCTCATCGCAGTATGTGTGTTGGCGATGGTGGTTCGGATCGTGGGGTCAACCGCGGGGGGATCGGGTGAGGGTTGCCTGGCTGCACAGCCATAACTTACCTACGCGTGTGTGCGTCTTACTGTCAACAATCATGCTGGCAGTTATTAGCGGTGGGTCTCAAGGGATCGGTCTCGCAATTGGTGAAATATACCGCTCCCAAGGCTGGGAGGTTGTTCTCGTTGCACGAACCGAGTCAAAACTGGAGGTTGCCTCGAGGAAGGTTGGTGCTTCTTATATCGCAGCCGACGTCAGTGTGCCCTCCGAATGTGCTCGCGTATTCAAAGAGCTTGGTGAGGTTCCTGATCTTGTATTCTGCTGTGCGGGTGCAGCCCAGCCGGGTATGTTCCTGGAAATGGCCCCAGAAGATCTTGCTAAAAATCTTCGCACTGTCTACGACACGGCCCTATATTTCTCCCAGGCTGCCCTCAAAGTGATGGCTGCTGCTGCTGACAAGCATACTGTACGCAGACACCTTGTATACTGCTCCTCTACAGTGGCTGTATTTCCATTCATAGGCTACTCGGCGTATGCACCTGCGAAAGCGGCAATTCGTAGCCTGAGTGACATTGTGCGGCAAGAGTGCATGGAACACAACATTCGAGTGAGTCATATCCTTCCCGGATCAGCAGACACAGAGGGATATGCCGTTGAGGAGCTCACAAAGCCAGCCATAACCAAAACCATTGAGGGCGCTAGTAAACCACTACCACCGGCAGATGTAGCTCGGATTGTGGTATCTCAGCTTCAGAATGGAAACGATACGATCTATAGTGACACTATTAGCTGGGTTCTTGGTAGCATGATGATGGGCATATCTCCCCGCGCCGGAACTGGATTCCTGCAGACCCTTGTGGGAGTTTTCCTGGTCATTTTTGGACCTGTTGTTCGCTGGTTCATTCATAAGGACATCCGGGGTGCTTCTGAAGAATCGCGGAAATTGAGATGACCGTGAGTAATTTATAGCATATGTATATATAATGTTCTATTTTGCGATCAAGGAATTAAGATACTGCACAGAACGAATGATTTCTCTGTTCCACACATCAACGACTGTATCACGCCAGTTCCGAGTCTCGAGATTAATGGGGTCCGTGTACGGTCTGATCACCTTTGGCCGATCACGAGCGATATCATCGGCGCGTTTGAGCTCACGCGTGATAAGCTTAGTATTGTTGGTAGTGAGACTCACGGTGCCGTAAACGGCTGAAAGTGCCACCACAGTGCCAGCGACAAAACCGTAGATTCTCGACATTGGCACAGGTGCTGGTACTCGACGGTGAGAGGTTAACGGGTAAGGGCTGTAAGCGTTGCAATCCGCTAAGACTATAGTTTAGACACAAACAAAGAAGCAAATGATTAGATAAATAAAACGAATAAATAAAATTAGGCGATATCATCGTGGATCAAGCTCATTAATTTGAAGAGTTTCGTCACTTTCGATATCTATAGGGCTAGTGCTCAGGCGTACGGTCAATGTTACCTGGTAGTGGTGGATTTTTGGTTTCTCAAGCGGCTTTTCTGGGTCTGGCTGGGTATAAACTTCTTTCTGGTCGAGCTTGTTAGCCTGAAAAATGCGGATTCCATTATTTAGCAATTGTTTTTTCGCCTTCTCGACAGCCTCTACCACTGCGTTGGTGAAGTCATTTTGGTTCTGAACGATTACAGAGCCGCTACTCTGTACATTTTTAACAATTTCCTGAACAACAGTATCCAACTTTTGATTGCGAAGAGTATTTGGAACTTTTACGGTATTCATTGTCCAGATTTATCGGTAACAGCAGAAACGATGCCTTTTGTGAGGAGGTCCCACAACCCGTATCCAGTGTCCGTGGAATTTTCATCAAAATCTCAAGCGTAACCTGCCGGTGTGTTACGAACTATGTCGACTGCGCGGTATGATTTGACATCAAAGGTCGCGGCCTTTTTGGATCCGGCTCTTTTGAAGAAGGTCGAGGAGTTCAATGGTGTTGCGCCTTCTCCGGCGCCCACCTCCGCTCCGGCGCCCTCTGAGCCCACTCTGGAGAATGCCCAGAAGCTCTACGATGCTGGCTCATACCTGGATGCTTACAAGATGCTATCGTCTTTGTCTGTTAACCCGGGCTCTGATGATGAGGAGTCGCTTGTTTGGGGTAAGTTTGCGGCAGCTATCCTTGCATTCCCGGATGCGCCCAAAGTCGAGACGAAGCCGGATGCGGCTGCTGAGGAGATTAAAGAGGAGACTGCTGATGAGACCAAGGATGACGAGGATGAGGAAGAAGCGACCGAGGCGGAGTCCACTCCTGCTCCTGCGGAGCCGGAACCCACCGGCGGCCAGCCCGATCCGGTCATGGACGCACTTGTCCAGGTGCAGGTACTTTTGGACCAGCGTCGCGGATCTGATAGCATCGTGCAACTCAATCGTCGTGCGTGGTTCATCCACTGGTCCCTGTTCGCTTATTTTAATGGCCGTCTCCCCAAGCTTGTGGACGTCATCTTCTCGTCTCAGAACATGAGCGTGATCCAAGCTGCTTGCCCGTGGGTTCTGCGGTACGTGGCCATTGCTGTGATAGCGACTCATTCCCGAACAGCGCGTTTTGATCGCCGCATTAAGGATATGACCAGAGTGGTTCAGCAGGAACTGTACGAGTACTCCGACCCGGTCTTGGACTTTGTGCAGGCCCTCTACATTGATTACGACTTCGCTACTCTTCCCGAGAAGCTTAACACCGCCATTGAAACTATTTCTCAGGACTTCTTCGCACACACTCTCGTCGACAAAATTACTGACGCCCTTCGTGTCCTCATTGCTGATACTGTTTTGCGTGTGCATGAATTCCTCCCTGTGAAGTCATTGCAACACATTCTTGGTCTCAAGGACGACACCAAGTGGATTGCTGAATACATCACGAGCAAACAAGAGGCGAAACTCGATGCCGCTTATGATACTGAGAAGGGCATTGTGCGCGTGAACTACTCAAAGCCTTCTATCAACAGTCAGGTCTCTGACAAGGTAAAGGCCATGGACCATAAGGCCCACCTTCTCCAGCAGACTTATAAGAAGACTGAAGCATAAGTATATGTAATTTAATTATATGAATGTGTGACTGATATATGTGGCCTAATATGCATGGCTGGGTGGTATATTTCACAGCTATCGCCAGCCTTACCCTTCTCCTCAACTAACAATCATAAGCATCATCACACACCTACGCGTCGTCAACAACAACCATGGAAGACCGGATTTCCAAAAGAAAACCCCACAAAGTCCGACGCAATGCAGATAATCCTAGCGTGAAGGTTCGATCGAGCCGTATCAATGCCAGCCAAGCTCAGCTTGAGGTAGAATACTATCAACGAACGACTGATCTTCTAATCAAAAAGATCCCATTCGCAAGAGTGGTCCGAGAGATAGTCATGGACATATTCCCTGATGGAATCGAACTTTACTGGAAATCCACGGCTCTGCTTGCTCTTCAAGAAGCTGCTGAGTGGTATTTAGTATGCCTATTTCAAGACGCAAACCTTTGCGCAAGACATGCAAAACGTGTCACCGTCACTAATGATGATCTCGCATTGGTAAGAAGACTTACTGAGCGCAGATAAACACTTATTTATTTTTTAAGCTTATTTATTGAAACCTATCCACGACCATTTTGACGGTTAAGAGGTCCAAGTCGGCGTTGGCTCTAAGCGGTGTCTCAAAATCCAATCCAGACAAGAGTTTGCCAGTCTCCTTTGCCCGGAGCTTCTGCTCGGCCGTGGGCCGACAGTGCTCCAATTGTAAAGCAGTGAGACGGTAGATGTCTTGGAAGCTGCTATCCTTCTCCACAATGAACATGGCATCATCAGAGCTCTCATACGTTTCCCTCGCCGATTCAGCATATTCGAAGATATCATTTAATAGATTTTCGGCAATATGAGCGCCATCCATATTTTCAATGATTATTTTAGCTGTTGCTCCTGGTGCCGTGGGCTGCAGACCGAAGAGCCGCGAGACTAATCCCGAAGCAGATTCGCGGATGTCCTCCTCTTCATCAGTCACAAGGCGGAGAAGCGAAGAGAGTACCAAATCATTTTGATCGTGCCCACTCAAGTATGCCTGGAGACTTGTCAGTGCACACCGGCGCTGCTCCACGGGCGCATCATCCCTAGAGAACTCGCTAATGGCTTTAGACCAGTTTGGATAAGCTTCAGGAGAGACGTGATATGCTAAGAGGATCGAAATCGCCATGGTCACGCTGGGGGGCTTTTTGGACGATTGTATGATCGCGTTGATTTCATCCCAAGGAATCCGTTCGGCCTTCTCAAGACTTTGAAGGCACGCAACCTGAACCTCGGGTATTTTGTCAGTTTGATGATCCAGAATGAGTTTCGCAAGGTCATATGTCCATTCAGATGATGGCATGACTTCAAGCACTGGATCCCAGCCATGTAATAAGTCCGTTTGCGAAGTATCTATTTTTCCTGTGGCAATGACTTGTTCCGCCTCAAAAGTTGCGAGAGAGCGATTGAGGTGCGGGTACTGAGGAAGATCATTGAACGACACAAGTCTCTTATTTCCACCCATCCGAGCATAGCATTTGTAAAGAATAGTGTTGGTCTCCATGCATTTGTTAGCCAAAATGATTCTCTTCAGAATAGCTTGGCACTTGGGCAATTCCACTTTCTCTTCGCTCAGGAGCTCAAGAACAGCTAGGCCCAGCCCATGCATTTCATTTTGATAGCTTGGCGACATAGACATACAGAATTCAGTCACAACATCCACAACCGCAGCTGGATGAGTGATCGAGCACACAGCATGAGCTGCCAGCTCCCGGATTTTCCAGGCTTTTGATCCAAGAAGCTCAACCAAGACAGGCCAAAACTCATCTAAGGTACCATCTGTTGGACTCACCGGACGCAGCTGGCCCAGAACCACCACTGCTGGGAACACGGCATGTAGATCCGAGTCTCTGGTTGCATTTGCTAAGTTATCCTGAAGAAGACCCCTCATATTTTTGAATTTTTGAAAGAAGACTGATCCCGAAATGGGTATTCCACGCACACCAAAGAATCGTTTGAATAAGCTACTGAAGAGCATTGCAGCACAGTTACGGAGAGACCACGATGGAGAGTCAAATATTTTCAGACATTGCTCAAAAGCACGGCCCAAATACGTGGTGCTCTTTTTGGATAACCCCGCAGTGGTGACCACCGCTCGGATACAATTCATACCATGGACTTGGGACATCTCAAGCTCTTCAGCTTCGTTTGTTGAAGCACTGAACGGGATATTTGCTAATTCGAAAAGAGAGTCCACGAGTTTCTCATCGAAGCGGGCTTCGAGACACGAGGTAACAAGAAGGGGTAGACCGGCTGATCTACGTGTAACAGACCGCGAGTCGGATCCCGAGAATAAATCTTGAATTGTTTTCCAAACTATCTCGGATGCTGCTTCAGGATTACGCTTAGCAATAGCGACAAACGGGGGTGCAACAGATGTGAATGCACCCCAATGATTAATTTTCATTAACATCTGCGATAACTGATGGAGAAGGCTAATTTCGTCGATACCATTTAGCATGTCAGCATTAGTGTAAGCTTCGAGCAGCAAAGAGGATTCCTTGATAGCCTTCCAACAGAAGTTGATCAGCTCACCGCTGATTCCCTCGGGCGCAATTTCCGTGAGTGAAGGAGTGCAGACTTCGCACACGGTACGCACTAATGTCACGACTCTGGTCTTATCTTCGGGGGGTGTGAGCCGAAGGGACGCGATAAGACCATGCATGCGGGTCTGAGATGCCGCTTTCTCTATATTCCCCATGGCCATCGTCAGTATCGACTCAAGCTCAACCACGATCCGGTTTGGCAGTTTTGTATCTGGGTATCTAGAATAGAGAAACTGCCAAAGCCGGGCTCCTGCTTCACCATTCCGACTACTTGTCATCAATTTCAGTGCTTCATTTTCGAGATCTTCTAATATGCCATCAATAAATGGAAGTTCTGGAGATTGTGACAAAAATGAGACCGACATCTCCCTAATATCATTGAAATCGCTGAGGACACAATTGAAAAGCGAAATCATTAGCTTTCGATGCCATGGGTGTTCCTGAGATAATATTGGAATTTCCATTTCAACAAAAAGACTCAGAAGCTTAACTGCCATGGCTAGGCAACGGTATGGCATCCCAGGACAGAGAGAAGTTGCACACCAATTAGCCACAAATTCGACAAATGGAGCAGCCACATCGTGAGATTTCGAAACTTTAACTCGGATGAGTAAGTTCCTCAAAGAGCTGTACACATCCATCCGTGATTTTGGTTCACCTTCAGCAAATAGAGAATCGGCATTAGTTATAATTAGGTCGAAAACCTCAGAAGGAACGGGCTCGCTAAGCTTATGAGTGATGTTGCACAACAGACGGAGGGCATCAAATCGTAGATTTCGAGAAAGACTGCTTAGACTCTGAGAAATCATCGTTGACGAGCGGATTTGATCGCTCACGTCTATTTTCGCATTTTTTCCTGCCTTTAATATTCCAATCTCCACACTCGGGCTCTGCAAGGGCTTGCATAGTTCATAGAATTCTCCAAACCCGAGCTGACTTTCACGACTCTGCTTCAAAACAGGTTCAACGAAGTATGTCATCACTGTTTGGTAAGTTGAAGGGTCAGAGATCAATTTCTGTGTATGTTGGAACCACACTTTGGGGCCCATTGGACCTAATATTGCTGCCAAACATCTACCAATGACGCCTGATCGGCTGTATGCGTCCGACATTGCCTGAAAGGACGACGCTGTAAATCCCTCAGGTAAACCTTCCAGGGTCTTGGTACTAAAACTCTTGTTGATTCTAGCCACAGACTCCAGTACACCGTAGGCGATTCTGACATCACTATTCGCGTAGGACGCCGCATGAGTAACGAATGCAGTAAAAGCATCGTCAAACCCCACTAGCTCAGTGTAGATTATCCAGATGTTCTGCAAACTCTTCTTCACGAGCAGCTGATAGGACGGATCGCCACTCACCCAGCGGTCTGTGATCAATACGGCTAGCTCAGAGAGCTTTTTCGAGAAATTCATCCTGTCAAGTTCGACTATTTGAGCATCGGTGAGCTGAAGATTGCGGAATCTCGACATCCAGAGGGACAATACCTCAGCACATTCGGACCTATTTTTGAATTCAATGAATAGTTGAAATACTTCTCCAAACTGCAATATCTGCCATTGGAAGTCAGGAGAGAGCTTGCGTTTCCGCAAGTTCTCCAGCAGCGACATCGCAGGATATTTTTCAGGCATTATTACACTTACCCTAAGAATGATTTATTTATTTATTTTGGAGAAAAAAAGGAGGAGAATAGGCAATGTGAAAGGAGATATGTACATAATAGAATATTATAAAACAGAAGATTCCCACTTCTATTTCTGAGCCAGCGGGTTTGGTCTCATTTCAATTGGTGCTCTCTGGCGCGGCTGGAAGGGAGCTCCCGGCGCATGCTTTCCTGTATCGATGTCCGCAAAGTACTCTTTTCGCATGGCATCTACCTCGGTACGGAACCTGGCCGCCTGCTCAGGTATTCTGTTAATCTTAGCCACGTTCTGCGCAGTTTTAGGGTGCAGAGTCTCTTCGCCCAGCGCCTCTGCGCGGGCGACCGCCTTAGCGGTCATAGCAAAACGCATATCGCGTTTTCCTCCAATGAGTTCCAAGATAGACTGGGGTGCCATGTCTCCGACACGAGGCTCCAATTTGAGCAACCGCGTGTAGCCGCCGTCGAAGTCGGCATATCTTGCCCGCAACTCATCCATGAGTTTCGGCATGATCTCGGTAGGGCGATAAAATCTGTTTTGAAGAAGCTGCGTGCGACGGTTGATGTCCTCTCGCAGCAGATTCCCCCGCTTTTCATGAAGGTGCTTGGCCGCGGTGATGACCCGCTCAACGGCGGTCTGGGCTTCCTTGGCCTTCGCATGCGTCGTGGTGATGCTCTCATGCTCAAGAACGTTTGTCACTAGGTTGCGCAGTAGCGACGCGCGGTGTTCCGCAGAACGGTTTAGCTTCCGATGCACCATATCGAACGCTAGGTAGATGCTGACAGTGCACAGAGTTTGTCAAGCCTTTTGATGAGAAGAGAATAGGCACACGATACGGTGAGATTTCCCAAATTTCGGATGCTCCCAATCTCATGTAGGTTTACGGTAAAGGGTAGGTAGGTAGTGTGGTCACATGGAGTCTGCCGGTATACACATATAAATATTAATTACTTCTTTTTAACGCTGAAGAAACTCATGAGCGATCCCTGCTTTTTGTTAGCAGGTTTGCTTTGCTTGTTTTTGGTTTCCATCGGCTTAGATTTTGGTTCCGGTTGGGCTTTCGCCTTCGGAGTTGGTCCTGTTTGGGCAGCGGGTTGAGCAGGGCCAGTTTCGGTGGTTTCTGATGCAAGAGACTCCGGACTTGCTTCTCTTTCCAATCCACCAGCAATTGGTTTCCCATTTCCGTCAACCTCTATGAGGACGTCAATCATTTTGTCTCCCATAACAGTGAAGCCCTCTTCGTCCTCTTCAAGGGGTACCTTGACTGTCTTTTTGAGCCGACACATCCGCTTTCCAGTTTGTGGGTCAATGAATGCTTTGGATAGAGGCTCCGGGGAGGGAGCATCTTCCTCATGCGGATCTTGGTCCCTTGGTTCCTCCAGCTCCTGCATTTCCTGCTCATGTGGCTCCTCATCGTTAAGATTTTGTTCCTCGACGTTCTTATCTTCGGTCTCGTCGACGGCCATATGCTCTTCATCGAATAGATTTTCAAGATTCTTCATCTCATTCTCGCGAACCTCTGGATTTGGTTCGTCACGCATCTCATCATCAGACTCGTCATCATTTTCGTTGTCATTAGCAACGACAACCTTCTCAGAGACCGGCTTCGACAGAGGTCTCTTATCAAAAGCTGTTGTCTTCAAAGCAGTGGCTTTATCCACTTTCTGAAACGGAAATGATGATTTCGCACCCACTTTTTCGGTCGGCTTGGCTCGTTGGGGCTCAATTTTGGGTTTCTTGACTGGTGGTTCCTTCTTAAGAGCTTGCCCAGATGCTGGCTTATGTGCTTCATTAGAAACTGGCTTGGCTTCATCCTTTGCCGGTTTTGGTTCAGCTTTCACAGGCTTTGCCTCAGTTTTTACTGGCTTGGAGACAGAAGGCGGGTTAGATGGCTTCTTACTGACGGGCCCAAACAATGATTGCGAACTCACACTAAACTCAGACTCAAGAAGCGGGTTGGCAATGATCCCCGTCGGGCGAAGGTCCTCTATACTTGCACCCAACTGAAGGTCTCGACATTTGGACGCGATTTCAGCAATTATGGCCGGATCTGCTGCATTTGCAACGCTCACTATATAGATTTCTCCTTTTTGGTCTCTGGCCTCTGCCTGACTGAGGATACGAATCCTTGTTCGATTGCCGTCCACCTCACGACATTTGTACGCCGCATCTAAGTCCTTCTTGTACTTTTCCCAAAATTCATTGAGCAAGGATCCGGCCTCCTTTAATGGGAATTTTTGCGTCAAACTCAATAAAGTCGTTGAAACTGGGCGCTTCAAACCAAGAACCTCGTTCTCGAGATACTCCATCGCGTTTCCGATCTCAACGAACGCGTCAATAAATCACGCCCCTTACCCAGAAGACGACGGAGTCACCTATTCTATTTATTATCACGTGTGACAGTCGGAAGTAAACTCAGGCTAGTATACCTGTCGCATATATCATTGTTTGGAACTATTTATTATTGAGTAAGTATCGCACTGTAAATTAGCGATTTGAACTATATGACTCACCAACTTGTGAGTCACAACCTGTGAATGACTTAAAGAGGGCGCGGTGACGGCCACCTTCTCTCAATGGACTATAAGGTCGTCGACGTCTTCACTGATCAGGTCACAAGAGGAAATCCAGTGGCTGTAGTCTTGAATGCGTCCACATTGAGCTCAGCCGAAATGCAGAGCATCGCTCGCTGGACGAACTTATCTGAAACTACCTTTGTGGTACCTCCAACCTCACCGTGGGCTGACTACCACGTTCGGATTTTTACGCCCACTGGAGAGCTCCCCTTTGCCGGTCATCCTACATTAGGAACAGCGCACGCATTGCTCGAAGCAGGGCTGGTAGAGAAAAAGCCCTGCTTGGTGCAACAATGCTCGCGAGGTGATATTAATATCAAAGTGGACGAGAACAGACTACTGTTTGAAATCGATGGTATCACTTCCGAGAAAATCTCGCTTGATGCAGTGAGTGGAGCTCTCCCTGGTCTAGAAATCACTGCACAACCTCAAATTGTAAATGCAGGGCCTCTCTGGGTGGTTGTGAAATCGCGATTCGAAGACGCCCGCGATCTCCTCAATTACGAGCCTGATCAGGAAAGAATTTCAAAATTTAGCACTACACACAAGGTATCAGGAATCTGCGTGTTCGCTGAATATCCAAACAACGATATTGAAATTCGCACGTTTGCACCGGTAGAAAAAGTTCCTGAAGACCCCGTTTGTGGAAGCGGTAATGCTGCTGTGGCCTTCTACAGAGCGCTGAATGCTTCATATTCCAGTTTCCAGGGCCGGGCTATTCACAGGGACGGCCGTATCTCCGTAGATTATGCTCAAAGTGGTATTTGGATCGGAGGTAGATGTGTCACTGGTGTAACAGGGAAAATCAACATATAAATAATTAACTATGTAGTCAGTAATTCAGGAAGCCAATCGATCTCAGCTGGAAGCTTATGTGCCCACGCACGAAAGTCCTTCGGGAACGCAGGATCTTGAAGATTCCGATCGATGAAGGCTTTTATCATTGCCTTATCACGTTGGTCACCGGTGCGGGCACCCCAAACACAGATGAGCAGAGCCTGGCGCAGTGTAGGCAACTCACCAATCCACTCTCTGGCGAACCACCGCGCAGCGGTGAGATCTGAGGGACTATAGTGAATTCGGTCGAATCTTTCCGCAAAGCTAGCGTGAAGATAGCACACGGCAAAATCAATATTGTCAGAGCTGGGTGTGATAGCTGAAAGAAGAGTATGCCTTACACCTCTTTCACGCTCTACAGAGACACTGCGACATGAGGTAACCAGTTCAGGGATCTCCAATATATCACTTTGTTGACCGGTGAGAATGAGTCGGAAATTCTGCTTAGGTTTTGCAATCTGCATCTGCCGCGACAATCCACGCAGCCACTCATCATCAGCAACTTCAACATTTTGTATAACCACCCATTCGCCCATCTCCATAGCTTCGGCTATGACGCGATCGGCTCGTTGAGATGCCTGAAGACTACCCATGGGCACAATTGCGCAATTTAGATGCTCGTTAGCCTCGTCAGCTGCACCACGTTTAATCAATTCCGCAGGGTCGGTGGCATTCGCTGTTGCCAAACCGGCGATAATTGGCTTCTTATTCGAAGTTTCCTTGATAATGTCAAGAAGTGGCAACGGCTCCTGACTTTCCGAATCGGTGGATGGGAAACTCGACCAGTCTCGCTGTTGGAGGACAGAATGAACACGTCTCGTGACCGCAACTCTGAAATTCTTTTTGAAGTCCGGAGTTGAAGCGCAAGCTCTAGCTTGCTCACAGAGCCAATCAACACCAATCGTATAGAATTTGTTCAGGAGAGTCAGTGAAGAGACTGTGCCATAAATTTCTGCAGCATATCTTGCGGATGGCTCAAATTTACTAGACGCTTCTTCCAACTCTGCAAGGGTATCCTTGGTTGATGCATTCGTTTTCGAGAGCTTAAGAGTATCTGCTTTCAGTGTTTCCAGCGACTCAACCAATACTTGGTCATCAAGCATCTTCTCAGATGCAGAACCAGATAAAAGCGAAAGCAGTTTGAGTTCTAAGCCATTTAGTCGCTTGGTAGTTGAACTCTGCAAATCCTTGAGGTAGCTTCTTCGCTCGGCTAGTTCTGGAATCTGAGCTTTGAGCAACTCATTGGCAATTATATGCTCAAATTTCTTCTGCGTGATGCTAAAATCAACAACGTTGACTCTTGGAAGTAGGAGCGCAGCATTTTGTTGCACGCCAGTGATGTCGCGTGCATGAAGAGTCAACTTGAATCCTGGCGAGACATCAATATCCTCGTTTCCAAGTTTCACTAATAAGCGTGCTCCACGCCGAACGAAGTCACGATTTAGAATCGGCATCAACAGCGAATCAAATCTTTCGGCATTTTGAATCACCAAATGCTGCCCAAATCTCAGTGCCGAATCCAATTCTTTGGATAAAGTATCGCTATCCAGAAGAAAACTTGTAGTTTTCACTTGAGACCCATGATTTGATGGCTTCCAAGTATCCGAGGGATCTATGATTAAAACAACTGACCCACTCAATTCTACAATCTTGTTGACATCTAAATCCTCGACATCAATGGAATCACCAGTTTCCAAGGGCAGGGCCATCGAAATCTGATTTCGCACATCTGTCAATTGTGACGGGTCCAATTTGCCACCATAAGCTACTTGGCAAGCCTCCATCAGCGCCTTCTGCGGTAAACGGGAAGCCTTGGTTGGGAACTCTGCAGCTGATTTGGTCCACCTCTCCTTTTCATCTACTAGGCTACCCATGAGCGACTCTGCACGCTGCAGTTGGGAATTGATTTTGTGCATATCTGCTTTGAGCGACTCACATTGCGCCACAGTCTTACTGTACTCCGTCTTGGATTTCTCAATTGCAGCCTCCAATTCGGCCAGCATTGCTTCGATGGCCGTAAGTTGAGCACTCGATTTTTGAGCTTCTGCATTGAGCTCATCGATCTCTTCTAGTAAGGGTTGAACTGCAGCGATAGCTCGACCGTATGCCAACTGAGCAACTACCCATTTAAGCAATGGACCACACGCTCTTGAGGCTCTATCCACTCGTTCGTAATTGAATGCAGGTCTAGACATATACTCCTGCTCGATGAAAGATATCAACTCAGGAGTCATCATTGAACTATCGAAATGGACGATTCTTGGGATAAATTCATCCCCGCGAACCGCATGTAATACCTGTTTCCAGCTTCCGTCTGTCCGAAGCCTTAACACAAGACAAACCGCTTCCAGTGTCATTTTGACTGGTTCGGGTGGATTGTTAAAAGTACGCAACTCATCCAACTGAGCCTTTTTGATATCACGCACCCCTTTAGCTGCTTGAGAAATCAATGGTTCTGTGGCAGCAAGGTCTTCATTAGCGTCTTTACGTCGAATTTCAATCTCCTCAGTCTGCTGTTTGACAGCGGCACGGATTTGGACAGCAGAAACTCTCTTTCTTTCAGCTTCACTCTGCTCGTGGAGCATCTTAGATAGAACACTCGTACTTTTTTCCGTCTCTTCTGAAAGTTGCTTCTGTCTCAAAGCTAGCTTTTTCTTCATTTGACCTATCTCTAGCACAGCAGACTTGATGCGATCACTTCCACTGAGAAAGTGCCTCTGAGAATCCTCTAGCTTCGTTTTGAGGCTATTGTACGCCCTTTCAAATTGCCTGCAACCCTCGATAAAGGAAATACCACCGTAGTCGATGTAACTCGTTTGGAAAAACGAAGCCAAGAGGTCAATAACTGCATCAGGGGCATCTGTTGAGAAACACCAATGCTGAGCAATTTCTCTTCTTACTTCGATTGACCATGGTTCCACTCTGTTTACAACGCATCGATTCAAGAGAGCTGGAGATGCCGAAGAGATGTCGCTTGTGACAAACACAATATGCAGGTTAGTGACAATTTGAGTTCGGAACCAGGGGACAAGATCTCCTCCTGTAAACCCAGCTCTTCGAGAAGACTCCTCCAGTTCAGATATCTGTTCTGGAGTAGAAAAAAGCCCGGGGACCTCTCCATTAGCGAGAAGGCTGTTCATAAGCTCGATGAAGTCTGGCTTGGAGAATAGATCATCACCTAAAAGCAGACACGTAGGTCTTCTAAGTGCTTTCAATAATACCCGGCGGAGATCTTGACTGAAATCAGCCTCACTATAACTCGAGTGAGTACGCAGAATATCCAAGGATACCCCTATAAGCCAACATGTGAAACGCACAAGAGTTGTTTTACCGATTGCAGATGGACCAACCAACAGAACATGACCTTGTGGTTGTCGCATTATTCTATCAATTCTTGATACATGATCCACAAAATCATCATGTACCACGAGATTATTATCGCCCTCGCCAGCAGCTTCATCCATGAATAAGGAGATTCTTGCCTTAAGGAATTCTTTCAATTCTTTGGCGTAAACAAACTTCGGTCTTTGTGACATGAAATGAGACCAGATCTCCTTTCCATTAACATAGGAGTTGGACCAAATATGCTGGTCAATCAAGCCTAGAATGAGTTGTTTATCGCTCTGATGAAGTCTATCACAGAGCACCCTTTCGGCTTCGTAAGCCCAAATCTTTCCTAACAAATTCTCGGTACGATGTGCTTCGCTGATAGCATTCCAAGAAGCAAAGATGCTTCTTGTCCACCTCGTCAGTTCGCGAGGTGTCCAAGTTTCTTTGGGTAATAATTTTGGTAAGTTTTCGTAGACATCCAGAGTGGGTTCAACAAGGGCCACGGCCTTGGGATCCATACTTTTCAAAAATGCCGAATATATTGTCGCCAGAGCCTCTCTTTTGGGATAGCCCACTTGAATTGAGATAAAGTGACGCAATAATGAAGGCGACATTTCTCTGCGCAACGGCGGTGGATTACACGCACAAACTAATTGAAGTTTCTCGACTCTCACAAAATTGCCGTGCGCGTCAAAGAATCCATTATATTCGATGAGATGACGAATAAATTGCAGAACCGGAATGACATCGTACTCATTCGGTTGTGGGAGATTTAACTCATCAATGAAAAGCACATTCCACAAAGAGCCTGAGGGTGCCAATATCTTAGTGCCATCTCCCGCAATTGAGTACTCGCAATAAAGCTCAAGAGCTTGAATTATCAACGCAGACGTCGCATTGGAACTGAAGTTCAATGGAATGAGATTTGAAATTTGAGGCATCTGTCGGAGTACACTGTAGAGAGTCATAGTTTTACCACTACCGGGTGGGCCCACTAACATGAGTGGCCTTCGAGAAGCTAATGCCGCATGAACAATCGCTTCATGACTTACGGTATCCACAGTAGGTATTAGCAGGTCTGGTCTATTCACAGCATCACTCTCCAGTGTGGGTGTCTGGCCCACACTATCTGACCAATTAATCCACTTTCCGGTGAATTCAGAGATGTAGTAGTCTGTAAGTGAGCCTTGAGACGGAAGCATGGCATCAGCAGGCGCAACATGCCGTATCGCATCACTCACGGCTAGACGACCAGCTTCATTAGAATCACCCGCTAAGGCCCAGGCCATTGAAAGCCACTTATTTCCAAGACTCAAGGCACTCTCAGAATGAAATGCTTGAACATCAATAAATTCCATGGCATGGTCTATTTGCTTAGCCGCGTCTAAAACTGTTGACGGGAATGTAGTGAGTGAGGTGGATTCATCACCAGAGTAGGGAGGTAAGCAGATCATGCCACAGCGGCTCACAGTAGCTGGTGTAGCAGCATGAAGACTCGTGGTCTCAAAGATGATACGAAGCTGGGGCGGCAAATGTAATATTTCACCGTTGGCAAGAGTGAGATGCCGATTGTCATCGAGAAGGGAATTCAGAGCTTCGGCCCAACTTGGCTCTATCTCACCATCGAATACCAAAAACCAGTTTTGCGACTTTTCACCTCGTAAGTTGTCACTCAATCTCCGAAATAGTGAGCTGAGTAGACCATCTGTCCACTCTCGGGTAATGGGATCCATAGATCCAATAAGAGCTGACTTGGATACAGCTGAAGGATCTATAACTACTGCTTCAGCATTATAAATCCTGGCAAGCTCTTTCCAAACTCTGGTCTTGCCGGAACCGCTTGGGCCAAGCAACATCGTTCCAGCGAAAAGCTTATTAAAAATTTCTAGACTCACAATGAAGTCCCGGAATACTTCTTCAACCTCTAAATGAGCATTTGATGCTTTGCGGGCCAAAGAACTGATGTCAGTCTGATTATCATGGTCACCAAAGAGTCTTTCCACTTCATTATCGAAAACCTGAACATCTTGGGAAATCAGTCTCGGCCGAATGGCCGTGGTGCAGGCGCACTTCATGTCCCCATTTAGCAAAACGGCAACTCGAATGATACCTTTCAAAGCCCGTAACCCCCAATCATAATGACTTTGTTTAGACAACCGTTTTTGCAAGATTCCAAGTAAGTCAACACTTTTCACAGCACCTTCAGGAGCTATTTGACCATGTGAAAAGAGAATAACTCGAGCAATTTCCTTAGAATCTGGAGCTGCCAGAACAAACTCTCGGAACTGATCGCGCATATTTGGCGGTAACACTGTCCTCCCTGAATATCCTGGATTCATGGTTACAAAAATGGGGGTCTTCTGGAGACTATCATTAACAACTTGAGCGATGCTGCTTAAAACTGATTTGTTGAGACGGTTAAATTCATCAAAGCATGCCCAACTATTAGTTGACCCACAACCCGTCAGAATCCTTAATACGGCCTCGTGATCAAAGTGGTCGTCGCAATTGAATACCACGACTCGACAGCCTAAGAAACAACCCAAAGACTTGACCGTTTCTGTTTTACCAGTACCGGCTGGACCAACAACACTCAACCCTTTATCTTGCGACAAAGCGGCAGCAGCATTCAAATAGAGATCGTCCGTGATTGACGTTCGGACAATAGGCTCGGGAACACCCAAATATTCGTATCCATACTCCCATTCACCAGAACCGCAGAAAGCTTGAACTTTTCCATTAGTGAGACGAAGACCCAGAAGCAACTGAGGATAAGTAGGTCTCATATTGTGTTTCTCGTAAATCAGCTCTGCAATGATAGATTCTTTTCGGCGAGACCAGAGCAGAGTGCCATCACCTATACTCGGAAGCAGCTGGAGCAAATGAGTATATTGGGAATTGAGCTCGTCAAGATTGCTGTTCCCAATCAAACACAACTTGCTCCATCTTACGCGCAATGCCACCAATACGCTCTGAACAGGGCTGTTTGCGATCCACTGCGCAAATTTTTCAGCATTACACCAAACTCTATCCAGAGTGGAAACCGCAGATATTATACATTGCTTCAAGCTTGACGAAATTGCACTCTCAAGATTGAGCAAAAGCTCAATATTGTCCGATGTTTCGCTCCGCAATGGTTCGATAGAAAGTTGTTCTTTCTCTAGGGAGAACACAATATTCTTTGTCAGATCTACATCGGCTACCCCAGGAAAGATAGCTGAGAGATGCTTGAACGACCAATGTTGAATTGGGGAACCTATTATTTCCAACAGCTTTTCGTCACCAACGAAATAGAGTCTAGGGAATCTTCTGCGCTGCGCTTCCAAAAAGCCAGCTAGACTTTTGTTGAGAGAGGAAAACTGGTTGAGCAAACGAGAAAGGTTAACACCGAGTCGAGGAATCATGGCGAAATCAAGAGCCGGTTTTTGTTGGGCGCTCAAGTACAGCTGAATGAATTCTTCATTCACACCTTTAAATCTGCGCGCTTCGTTCGGTAGAACTGCAATGACGGCTGGGCTAGTCAAGACGCCCTTCAGGTAAATATTTTGTTGCTGTACTTCCGCAAAGAGATCGAAGTTCTGACGTGCAGTGAGCAGTTTCTGTTCCCAATCTCGCACGATTGATGAAACAGCCTTGTAATATATTGATCCAGCCATAGCACTGAAAGCAGAAATGTGATCATTCACAAGCGGAAGCACGTATCCTAAATTGCGAATCGCATTATCACTACCCTGCAAGATAAGTTCATCCCACTTTTTGCGAACAGCGTCAATATAATTAAGCAGCTGGAACTCTCCTTCAGCAGACTCTACTACATCGCTGACGACATTGTTCGGTGGCAATGTGAGCCATACATCTTTCAAGAGAGGTTTTTCAGCTACACGGGAGCTGATGCTAGGTATAAGCTGGGAAATATGATGTGGTTTGATTGCCGCGGATCCCTTCAGTGTGAGAATGTTTGGCAATGCCTCAGAAAGAAGCCTCTCAATGCGGTCACTCAGTCTCTTGAATGCCGGAATCTGAAGTGTTCTTTCAGGAACATCCTCGACAAATTGTCTTAAAGAATGGAACGATTTCGAAATTAACTCAGAAGTCGCAGAAAAAAGCTCTATATCTCCAACCTTTTGTACCTCCTGCCAACCATTATACACATCAGACCACGCTAATGACAATGATTCTACCCCGACATTGCATTGCTGAACTCTGTCCAGAAGTGTATATAGAGTTTGAGGCGTATTATAAGACAAACTCTTAAAAGCAACATCGATACCTTGTAACTCGTTCTCATGCTCTTGAAGCTGGACAGACATTGATTTTAACGCCTTTAATGCACTTTCGGGGTCCACGTTTGCCTGTAATGGTCTATTTGCTTTCCAGTTAGCGAAAAGTTGATCCATCTCAGTCACAGAAGCAGCTGTACGAGATTCCAATTCTTTGAGGATCGTTGGCTTGGCTGCTTCCAGATCATTCGCCCTTCTTTTCCTGACGGAATCCAAAGCGGCATACTCTGCCTGTAAGATATGTGCACTAATCCAATTACTCGGGAGTGAAGAGTTGCTGAGAGCTACATTAGCCTGTAGTAGCGAGGGAAGCCAATGCTTCAATGACTTGCAAAGCAAGTCAGCGTCGTGCATTGTTTGTAAGCCTTCTAGCATGACTCCACGCATATCAATACGACTTGCTTCTAGTTCCCGACGTTTTAAGCGGCTGGCTTCTAAAAATGCAGTAGATCTTTTCATAACCACACTGCTGAGGTTTTCCAACAAAAAGCTCTGCCACCCTTCAACTTTGGATTCGATGATCATAGAAATCTCTTGGGTATCTAGATGAAGCCTTGAGTTTTCCAGATGTGTTCTCAACGAACATTGCTGTAATTGTGCAAGCGTCTGGAGCCACAGTTCTAATGAAGCATCATCAGAAGAAGATGACTCTAGAAGCATTTGCAGCACTTGATCTTTCCTCAACTTCCATAAGACTTGAGATTGGAGCCAGTGGTTTAATTCTTCTTTACAATCCGTCCACGTGGATAGTATTCTCTTAAGCGCACTAGAATAGCTTTTTTCCAATACCACCGAGACGTCTTTGTGTGCCATTTCAAGTGGGGAAACAAGAGAATTAAGCTCGTCAAACCAATTTTGCACGCAAACGAAAAGCTCTGGTGACATGCTTATAATTTGATTTTTGAATTCTAGGCGCGTTCTTTGGACACCCGGTTGCCACTTAGAGAGAAGGGCACTAACTCTTCTCGCCAAAACGGAGTTTACATCTTGTGACACTTTAGCAGAATAATTAGCAGAAACTAACATTCCACTAACATCAATTACTTTCTGCTTGAAAGATATCATATCAAGTTGCTTATTTTCATCCTCTGCCTCCATCATCATATCTGATATGACAGCATCAGTTTCAGCGGCGCGCGATACAGTCGTATCCAAAGCGTTCGTCACTTGCTCGAAACCTGTGACGAAGGGAACAACTTCTTCACTCGCCCAAATAATCCGATTGAGGCCATTCATGATGTGTTCAATGACTTGTTGAGAGATTTTAGAGACATCATTAATGGACTGTATGCGTGGGTATGCATTTAGAGTCTCTGATACCGCGCTTATATTGCCCAAGCAGTCACTAATTCTCTCCTTAGCAATGCTTCTCTCCGCAGTGGAGTCTGCCAGATTTGTTAACTGCACATCAAATCTGTAGCCAAGAGCCTTCAGGTTACGCAATACAACATGATGGTCCTGGGGCTCAGTACCGCTTACGACGACTTCATGATTTTTGATCGCCAATATATGCTCATCACCGTCATCATTCCCATTAGTAACATTGTCTGTCCAAATTCGAATATCTGTCTGGGGGTCGAGCGTGTTGAGTATGGTATCACAGATACTCCCTATATGTGAAGCCTCTACGTGGTCGCGCCAGTCCTCACCAATGACGATTGATAGTTGGTTTCGGATCTCACCAATTTTCAGATGGAGCTGTTGCATTCTTATTACACGTTGAAGGATGTCACCTTCTGGAAGGGACTTAGAAGCTTTATCTGCACTTAAAAGCTCTGCTTTTGATGACTCTAGTAATGAGCTTTGATATTTGTGCGTCACTGCACGGACCTGAGGTCGCGAAAGGACAGGGCGGTGCTTAATAAAAACGTTGAGTACCTGATCTGGTAAACCTGATTGCTCAGCCACATTTAGCTCAGATTTGAGTTCATTTGCAATGGCAATCTCCGCTGTTTGGGCTTCTTCAGCATAACGATGTTCTATACTTCGCCATTCAGAATCGTCCATAGTCAGCAGATCCGAACTGATAATCTCAGTGAAGCTACCCTCCAGTCTCATAGCATGATCGAGATCAAGCAGAGGCCACAGCTCTCCGTGTTTGGCTGCTAGCTCAGCAATAGCATTAACTCGGTTTACCAGACCCAAGTGGTTGCTGTTCACTTTGACAATCATGAATCGCTCCGCTCTCTTCCGCATGAGGTCACGAACAGTGGTAGCAAATTCACGTACCACACTATCCCAGGTTTCTGCTACTTGGTTTACAGATTCCGACATGACTCGCAGGTTTTGCACAAGATGGAGAACTCGTTCCAGCTTGTTGTGCTGGGTATATTCATCGAAATCTACGATTTCCTCCATCCTATTAGAAGTTATCTTGAGCAAAACTGCACCAAAATCCCGACCGATAGCTTCTGCAAGCCCTATACTACGCTGAGTTGGATATCCTGAGGGCCTCAGTTTCCGCGTAAGGTGATTGAAGATATCCAGAGTAGCCTCGATTAAGCGTGTAGTGGAAACACTTGCAAGGAGCTCACCCAAATGAAGTTCTCTAAAAAGGATTTGCGTGTAACCTTGAACTCGTACAAGAGCTTCAGAGAGCCCCGTATCACCGGTGAAATTGCGCGTGGCGTGAAAGCGTTTATTCTCTTCCAAGACCTCCCAAACATGCTTTACAGATGGCGATGCAAGTTGATCAATTACAGTATGAAGAGCCGTTTCCAGAGCCGTCCAGAACCCAATTTCATCACTGGCCGAGCCTTCTCGCACATCGCGGTCGCTCTGAACTAGGTGGGTTACAAGCTGTTTCCAATTATTCACAACAGTTTGGAGCTCATTAAGATTTTGAACAAATACAGTAGAGTTTGAATCTTCGCCTTCGAGGTTCTCTAGGGCCTGACGAGCACGATCAGCGAGGGCGCCGTTTTCTAGATCTACAAATGCAATCTGCGTGTGCCTTGAAAGCTGTTCTAAAGCTCTTTCAGCCTCAACGATCCTGCGCCGAGCTTGTGAGCCCAGACTTGTTGGATTAGAGTCAAAGAGTGGAAGCACTGTCTGGGCCAACAAAGCATGTAAATGGGTGAAGAGCGACCCTTCCTTGAGCGGCATTGCAGTGGCAATCACGGACTTCTCCCAATTTTCTTCCGGAAGAATTCCCTTCGGCTTGACAACCACGAGCATCCGCACCGGGTTCGCACTTCTCGGCGGTGGTCCGATAATAAGCCCGTCGGGCTCTTCCACAACGAAAATAGCTCCGGCATCGTTACTAGCCACGAACTTCTGAACGTCTTCATCGACCTTCTCCGGCCACTGGTGAATACCAGTAGTCTTGATACCATTGGCTTCGGCAAGCCTGATCAATGGCCGATCCATCGACGCGAAATGTTTGGACCTATGTTTATGGGCAAGGGCCCAAAAGACGCGCCGACGAAATGAATCTGGTGCGAAAAGCTGTGGATACTGTAATGCCAAATATGTTGATATAAGTATGAAAATAAATACGTCTATTATGCTGCCAACAATTCCTCTTCGGGATCTTCCTGCTGTTCTGCAGTTCCAAGTTTCGCATTTTCTGTCTTTTTCACCTCGTTTGTCTTAGGAATACCGGGGGGTACATTCGGCAAATTCACTGCTGATGGCGCCGTCTGTTCGGCTTCTATCTCTGCCAACTCCCACTCCACTTCAAGTTCGTCGCTGCGGGTAACCTGCTCACTCAACAGAGCCTCGACCTCCGCTTGGTAGGCAATTCCTTCAGCGCTATCATCCATGATCTTTTCTACTCGCTCCAGTGACATTTCCTCATTGATCTGCTTCAGAACTGCTGCTCCTTGCTCAAGACCAAATGCCACATCTCGCTGAACTTGAGCAAATTCAATAGAAGACACTAGTTCTTCCAAAGACGCGAGCTGCTGATCGGTTTTCTCTAGCAATTGTTTTTGAAACTGCTCCTTACGAAGAAACAGAAGGGCCTTTTGACGATCACCTTTAGCCAGACACTGCTTGGCCAAGCTGTGCTCCCGCTCAAGGACAGAACCAATTCGTTTCTGATACTGTTTGATCTTGTCTCTCTGTCTCTTGAGATCAAAAATGGCCCGGTCTTTGCCAGTGACCTTGGGCCCGCTGAACCAAGACCAGAGCCCCATGACACAGAGAGTGAAGCGAAGTTGGGCAAGGATCTGTCAAGAGCTGATGATAGACCAAGATAAGGAGACTAAAAAAGAGAATCAGTTTTTTAATAAAATTATCATTTTAGACATGTTACATTTTGTGAATATTGTACCTTTTGGAGATTTTTGGGCTCTTCTATGCCGTCCGTCACTTTGGCAATGCATGCGACAAGTAATCAGCACGCGCAAGTTCAACTGCACGACATGCGCCATGGTTACTCAGTCACGTACTCATGACCAACAAAAAGACAAAAAGTGGAAACAATCCGTAGCAAACTAGATAATTCTCTTTCAATCGCAGCATATATAATTTATATGAAGTAGATCCACAAGATATCACGCGGATCAAAAGGCATGTACTTTGTTTGTGTATATTTTTTTTTGTCCTAGCCCATCCGGTGTTTTACATGAATCGCACTGAGCGCACAGTGGAGGAGATCCTCCGGGCATACATCGACGAGGAAGGCTGTGAGCCACGCAGAGTAGATGTGGGTGATGCCATTGAGCTCGTGCAGAATCTCGATGGCAAACTGAAACGGCTAAAACGCGCCCCATTAGAAGCCGTTGTCAGAAGTGTCATCTCCAAACTGCAGTCGCACTACACGCCAGCAGATGTGATAGAAGTCGATCAGGCTGATTTGAATCATATGAATCAAAGTGTTATTGGTTTGTGGAAGACTGACAAGGATCAACAGGAGTCACCCAAAGATGAAGAATCTGCGAAAGAAAGCAAACCTGAGAAGAAACGGCGTAAGAAGGTGAAGAAGGAAGAGGAGAAAACGGATAATCACAAGCCACAGACATCAGTTAAGCTCTCGGACATAGGCGGAATTGATACCATCATCACTCAAGTTCTGGAGCTTATGGCTATGCCCATGTCACATCCAGAAATTTTCATGCAGCTCGGCAGTGATATCCCTCGAGGAATTCTGCTTCATGGACCACCCGGATGCGGTAAGACCATGATTGCTAATGCCTTGGCCAACGAGCTGGGTTGTGCCTTCCTGAGCGTCAGTGCTCCATCAGTTGTGTCCGGTATGAGCGGTGAGTCGGAAAAGAAATTACGCGAGCTGTTCGAGGAGGCAAAGAATGTCGCGCCCTGCCTCGTGTTTATCGATGAAATCGATGCAATTACCCCAAAACGTGAGACAGCCCAGCGCGAAATGGAGCGGCGCATTGTTGCCCAATTGCTCACTTGTATGGACGACGTCTCCTTAGAGAAAACTGGTGGCCGGCCCATCATGGTTATCGGTGCAACCAACCGACCAGACTCTATTGACCCAGCACTGCGACGGGGTGGGCGTTTTGATCACGAAATCGCTATGACAGTGCCAGACCAGTCCGCGAGGCAGAAGATCTTGGAGGCTTTGGCGCGCAAGCTCAAGATCGATGGTAGTATGAACTTTGAGGAGCTTGCAAAATTGACTCCGGGATATGTTGGCGCTGATCTCAATGCACTGGTGGCTGCTGCAGGCGTTGCGGCCATCAAGCGTATTTTTAAGGATCTCACGGCAATTGAAGAAGTTCAAGGCGAGGATATAGTCATGGAGGAGTCCCCGCAGGAAGGCGCTGAGGCTTCGGTAATCAAAAGGTTCTTGGATAGGCATCCTGAACCGCTCTCAGAAGAAGAACTTCTCCCACTGGCGATAAAATTCGAAGATTTCACAACCGCCCTGCCACAGGTCCAGCCCAGCTCCAAGCGTGAGGGATTCGCAACCGTGCCCGACACCACCTGGAATGACGTGGGTGCTATGAAGCCAATTCGGGAAGAATTGGAGTACGCCGTTGTGGCCCCGATCCGCCAACCGGAAATGTATGCTGCCGCTGGCATCACTGCGCCCTCCGGGGTTCTTCTCTGGGGCCCACCCGGATGTGGTAAAACTTTGCTGGCGAAGGCTGTTGCGAACGAGTCCCGCGCCAACTTCATAAGTGTGCGTGGACCTGAGCTTCTCAATAAATACGTTGGCGAGTCCGAAAGAGCTGTGAGACAGGTATTCGTGCGAGCACGCGCCTCGACCCCGTGCATAATCTTTTTTGACGAGCTGGATGCACTCGTTCCCAAACGTGATGATGCCCAGTCAGAAGCTTCCAGCAGAGTCGTCAATACGCTACTCACTGAGTTGGACGGAACTGGTGATCGCAAGGGTGTGTACGTTGTTGCTGCTACTAACCGGCCCGACATGATCGATCAAGCAATGCTGCGCCCTGGGCGTCTGGATAAGCAGCTGTTTGTGGAGCTTCCCTCCGCTAATGAGCGTGCAGATATTCTTGTCACTGTTTGCCGCAAGAGTAAGTCCCCCTTGGACCCCAATGTCAATTTGGTAGCCGTTGCTCATGATGAGCGGTGTAGGAACTTCAGTGGCGCTGACTTAGCAGCATTGGCTCGTGAGGCAGCTGTTCTGGCCTTGAAAAGAACTTTCAAGTCTGGTAAACCTGTTAAGGTCGACATGGTCGATTTCGAGACTGCGTTCACTAAGGTACGCCCAAGCGTGAATGATGCCGAACGCGTGAAGTATGATCTCATGAAAGAAAGTCTAGCTAGTTAATCTAATTAATCCCACTTTGTATTTTTTTCTTCTTATATGTGCTGGCGGCGATGTTTACATGTACATTTTAACTTGTGTGTGGGTCGCGGTAAGGTGAGTTTTTCCAGATCTTGATGCTGAATGTGATCCGGAATTTTGCCACAAAGCGTACTATTCCATACGTCACTAAAGGCAAATGGAAGCTGCCGACTACTATAAATGCAGAGAACGAATCGCCAATAGCTGGTGACTCGTGGGGAGTGCGGCAATCGCTGGGTGTCAATGTCCCAAAAGATTGGCGCGAGCTCAGGCACTTGCCGCAATGGAAACGGCAAATGTTTGCATTGAAGGAGAAATTTCAGGATGGCTGGAATCCGCGGCGAAAATTGTCGCGCGAACAAATGGAGCGCTTGCGCGACATCAAGGCAAGTCAGCCCCAGATCAATAACACAGCATTGGGAGAGATGTTCAAGGTCAGTCCAGAATCTATACGACGAATATTGAAAAGCAGATGGAAACCAAGCACAACTGAAAGAAAAAAATTGCAGGAGAGATGGACTCGCCGAGGTGAACGACTCGGAGCGAAAGGGAACCGAGCGCCAGGGGTGCGACTTAAGCCTACGCAGGCCAGCAAACGTCTGAAAGATCCTGGCCAGAACATATTTTGATGCCCAGTAATATCTTGCTTCTTGTACATAGACTAATTTATTGATTTTTTAACCAGTGGATGAGACCTGCTTTATTCTATCTATTACATCCTAATATGGGTGACGAGGCCGACATTGTCGCGCACACACTGCACAGAAGCAACTCGTGCGAGGACTCGGGACAGATCCTGCTGATTGAATCTATGGAGGGATTTGCCCTGGGCAGCGTGAAACAGGACCTGAGTTGGCACAAATCCGTCCACACCTAAATGCTTAACTTCTTCGTAGCCTCTTCGGGCGGCTTCGAGCATCTCGGGATCGGATGCCGACTGACTGCTAGCCCAAGGAGAGCTACCGGCTCCCAAGGAGGGCGACGGGGAACTTTCCAATTTGTTGTCGCTCCATGGTGAGCCCCAACCAGGCGTCCCAGGCGCGGTAGAGCCAGGAGACGACCACAGGCTAGACATTGCTGGGAACTGCAAGGGCTGTGGTGTGCTGTGCTGCATACCAAGTGGTAGGGACGGAGTCATTGACCGACCAAGTGCTCCAGATTGACTAAAGCTGCCTATTGCGCCCACTTGCGGCAAAGAACTATTCGTGTTAACACTCGGTCCTCCACCAAGGTTATTGCATCCGCTAGTACCTATGTTGCTGCCGATAGGACTGCCAATATTCATACCAATATTAGGTCCCATGTTAGGAGACATGCCAGGCATATTTGCACCCATTTTATTGCGAATTCCAAGTAATCCCTGTGAACCACGCATGCGATCAGGGGGCTGATCATTTACCGCTGGACTCATTCTTGCTAGATTTCCACCGACTGCAGAACTCGTATCAATATTAGAACTAAGTCCACTATCGAGGGACAGTGGGACACTCTTCATTGGTACATTAGTTGCCAACGGTGGTGGAAATCCCAATCCAGACATTCCAGACATGTCGGGCATCATGCCCAATGGCAACTGCTGGTTGAAACCTGGACTCACTTTACCAAGAGCATGAGTCGCATTCATAGGCTTCGGAGTAAACGAGTTCGGAGAAATATTCGAGTGAGTCTGGGATGGAGTGACTCCGGTTGATGCAGCGTGCATGGGAATCTGCGATTTCTTTTCAGACTTGCTTTCCTTAATTTTTTGTTTGTGTTCTCTGTCTTTTGCTTCAGACTTGGTCTTGGTGGTCTCATGTCTTCCGCTTTCCTTTGCAACATCCTTTTTGGCTTGTCCCTTGTCTTTAGCCTCTATCTTGGCACTTGCAGCCTTATTAGCCTCAGCCTTGGGTGCTTCAGGCATAGGAGTCTCAGATTTGAGATCCTTCAAGGTATCGGCCTTGGGTGCCTTGGGGGTCCTAATTGGGACTTCAGGCTTAGTGGCATCAGCTTTAGTGTGGTTGACATTGACTTTAGACTTCGATTCTTCAGCCTTTGCAGCTTCAGCCTTTGCCGCCTGAGCTTCCTCCTCAGCCCTACTATTGAGCTCCAGCTGAGCCATGCGTTGTTCAATTTTGCGCCGCCGTGCTTCCTCCTTTTCCATTTCTTGCTGGAGCTGCTGGGCTCGACGAGCTTCCTCTTTGGCTTTGCGAGCTTCAAGTTTCTCTTGTTCCTCTTGCGCTTTCTTTCTTTCTTCTTCTTGACGCTGTTGCTTAGCCAAGAGCTTCTTGGACTTTTTCTTATCCTTTTCCTTGGCTTTACGAATTGCCTCATTATTAGCTCGCTCTTCTTCGGCGGCAATTTCTGCCTGCAAGCGCTCTTGCTTTAACCGAGCGTCGTAGTCCTCATAGAGCCGGAGCAGACGACTCTCGAAAGTACGGATGTACATATCCTGCAAATACCATGACGCCTTGGCGAGAAGATGTCGTTCCTTATCCAGTAGAATAGCCTCTTCTGATTCAGGTACGTGCCAGAATTTGTCCTGGTCTTGCTCACTTTCAATGGGGCTCACGCTACCACCGTGGTCTGGAGGCAGAACCCGCTCTATGGTTGATTCAGTATAATCCGGGAAGTCCTGATGGATAGGATGATTGACTTCACCGTCATGATTTCCGAAATCAGAGTCAGTGATGGTTTCCAACTTACTCGGGTCTGGTGTGATCTGCTTACCTTCTACCTCGACGGCGAAGTCGAAGCCAGGGGGATCATTACGGGGAGAAGGGCTTTGCTCGCCTCTCATGCGGTCGTAATACTCTGAGACATCACGCTGAGCCTGTGTCTTAGGGGGAGCCTGGCTTTGAAGCGAATTTTTCAGTGATTGATAAAAAGCTTTGGCATTCACAACATCTTTTTCCTCACTATTCCGTGGGTAATTCGTATTCATTTGTTTGACATGCTCTCTCAAACGCAGTAATTGGGTATAATTCTCAGCTTCTTCTTCGGGCGTCTCTTCATCTCTACAGAACGCGTCCTG
This sequence comes from Starmerella etchellsii, assembly GCA_030490775.1. Lineage (NCBI taxonomy): Eukaryota > Fungi > Ascomycota > Dipodascomycetes > Dipodascales > Trichomonascaceae > Starmerella > Starmerella etchellsii. Next base: position 211,160 of record JAMSGL010000006.1, read on the forward strand.
AAGAATATCCCTTATTTCTTCCTTCGACTGAGCCGGCTTAAATTTGCAAACACCGAGGGCGAGCTCGTCAAGGATGCTGCTGATTTCCTCACCACTGAGAGTGATTCCTTTGCTTGTCACAACTTGATCAGGAATCTCACACGAGTACGGTACAGCCGACTCGTTAGAAACAGCCGACCGATTACTTATCGACTGATGATTCAATGAGGTTGAAGACGGTAGCTGGTCGGTGGGAAAATCCTCGAGGTTGGCACTACTGTCTGCGCCCATGATTCTGAGGAATGATTTCGCGATACCCATGGCGATGGCACCACCTTCGGGGCTCTCAGCAATAGCTCTAACTTCATCATCAATGCGCTGTATATCTGCGGGATCTAATCCAGGGATTAGATCTGCAATGGAGGGCGCATTTTCGGCACCCGACACAGATGAAACACGTTCCCCGATCTCAAGTCCAGACTCAGGTACATCTTGGTCCGAATAATCAGAATTGTATGCTTCTCCATCGGAGAAGTCGGGATCTCCAGATTCTGGTAGGTCACTGAACAACTCACTAGCCGAACCAGTTCCGAGGGCATGGTCAGAGTATTCATTATGCGGTCGAGGGACCCGCGACCGGGGTGTGAGGTCCTCAAAAGAGGATCCGGCCTTGTTCTTAAGTACCGGTCGGAACTTTTCGTATTCTTCAAGAAGAGGGATTTCCCCGGAGACAATCTGATCGCTGATTTGTCTGAGAACAGGCTGGTTCATGTCATAGAGCTCATCCCATTCTGTATCAATGGCATCTTTTTTACTTTCACAGGTGTCACAAGCGCATTCCTGCCGTTCAGCATTAACGGACGCACGCAGCTCACTCCGACTAATATTTGCCAAGAGCACGCGCTGTTCAGTGCCCATTGACCTCCAGTAGTCAACAATTCTCTTCCGCTCGGTTTCTAGCTTCTCACGGTACACCAGCACATCTTGCTCCGAAAATGGGACCTTTCCCTGGGGACCTGGTTTTCGGTGAGGCCCTGCTAAATGGTTATGCTTGAGGCGGGCCATTTGGGCTGGCATTCCGGTTTTATGAACGTGCGGGTCTACGGGCCACTCCGTGCTGTCATTTGGATAGTCAGTTGAGTCTGGCGAGTGACCACTGCTGGAATTTGTGGAGCTTTGCGCGACCGTTTTCTTCTTGTGTGCACGTTTCTTGGCCTTTTTCTTGGCCGCCGGTGGAAGGTTGACAACACTCGACTTCGATGGGAGGCTGCCTCCTCCCATATGGAAGTCGATATCCTTTCCCACTACGTAGTCTCCACTCGCCATTTGTCAAGAGCGATTGAGAGGCCGGCGCGGTGGTCAAGTATTCACTGCTTCTCCGTCGGCAGTCAAAGTGTGTGTGTGTATGGGATGGGTAAGGGCGTTTAATTACGGGCTGGTGAGACAGTTCACCAGGGGAGCCTGCTCTGCAATTAAATTGAAGCGAACGTCACAGTGCAATTTGCTATGATTACTGCATTCTATCACTTTAGAGCTGTTGTCAAATATGTTGTTGTGTCAAGTCTTAGAGCCTCATTAGATGCACTCCTATAGCTATCCTTACCACATCAGCCCGGCGCGCTGCACCGGCGTACCAACTAACAGCCTAGAGCAGCCCGTGACAGAGCGAAATACCTACTTCCAAGTGAACTGTTTGTATTTCTGGCTTCCTCGTACCAAATGGAAGCTCAGATGGAAAATCTGCGGGCAATGGCCGAAGGGAATGCACCCACAAATGCAGAGAGCCTCCTCAGTGCGTTCAATCGCGACATTTTGTCAGAGGCCGCGGACAAAGCCCAGGTCTCCCGAATAGAGACGATTATGAAGCTCGTGAATGCTGAGGAAGCAGACTTGGAAGCCGCGGTGCAGAACAGACGCGCCGAACTTGAAAAACTCGACTCAGTGACCTTCGAGCCACATGTTCCAGTCCCGCAGATACCTGTTGACAGGTTCCGAGATGTTCTAAAACAATTGTCAGAAACTCGGTTCCAAACACTCAATATTGGCCCGCCAAACGAAATTTTCCAGATTCTGTGGGGTCTCATCGAGACAGCATCGCGCAACGAGTGCTTGGTAGTGCCAAAAGGCCTGAAAAGTGTAGAGTTTCTTTCAACCGAACGGTTAATCACGGCGGAGAAAGCGGGTCCGGGGTCGGTAAGAATACGTCTCTAAGTATGGATGTAAAATGTAAGTAAATGATTTCAGATCGGGGATGCTTCACCAGTTCAAAACTTAATCCGATCATTCCACCGGTTTGTAGCCTGGCATCGGCGTCTCGGCACAAGATCCGAGCTGGTGATGATTGTTATGCCATGTGCATCACCAGTGGGGAGGCGTATGCACGTGACCCTCGACGGTAAACAACGGGGGGATGGTCCTACCCATAACAACAAACAAACTAATAACGTTCAACGCAAGTTCTTCGGCGCACCTCCCGAAAAAATGGACGACGACGAGTACGCCTATCTGCAGGAGGGATTCAACTCGCGTAATCTGCGCAAGGATGATTTGCGTAAGATCCTGCTCACCCACGATGTCCACTACACGAACGACATGCTGAAGCCCAAACTCATGGAGCTTTACCAGACAGAAATTGTTCCCCGCCGCGCTGAACTGCGCAAGCAGTTTCTCGAGGCTGGGCCGTCAGCGAACAACATTGAAAACGCGACACCTCCGCGTGGCGCAAAGCCACCAGTCCAGCTCGATCCGGCGCCGGCACCCCAGCGGTCACGCAGCCCGCGCAGTCCGCGCTCGCGAAGCCCAAGACGCGTCACAAGCAGATCGCGTGCCACACCGGAACCTGAACCGGCTCCCAAGCTGCAGGAGAATGTGCCCAGTCTAGCTCCAGATGCAGGAGCCGCCGAACTGGCTCCCGAACCTAAACCGACGCCGTCGCCGCGAAGACGGCGGGGAGTGCGTAAAGTAGAAGTTCCTACGGAGGCTGGTGATGTTCCTGTTGTTCCCAAGGGAGATGTCAAGCTGCGGGCACCACGCTCGCCTCGAAAGAAGCGTTCGGCTCAGCACCTCGATGAAGAGAGTTTCACTGACAACAACGTTTTTCAAAGCGGAAGCAAGAAGCACAAGTCTGAACCCCGCGAGGACCCAATTCCTCCAGTCACAGAGGCGGATATTGGATACGACCTGCCTCTTGATGCCGATCTCGTTGCCGATCTCAACGCCGAAATGGATCGGTTTGATGCCGAGGCTCATCTGGCAGCGAACTCGCAACCAGTGGAGACACCAGAACCACAACATGTAGAGCCAGATGCTGAACCCGAGCCGGAAGCTGAACAAGAGCCAGAATTGCAATCTGAGTCGCAATCTGAATCGCAACCCGAGCCACAACCAGAGACCCAAACGCAAGCTGAGCAGCCCGCTCCACAGCTGTCGACTAAGTCTCAACCTAGAAAGGAAGCCGCACCCGCCCATGCCACATCTCCCCGGATATCTGGCCGACGACGGGGTTTTATGCCTAGCCTTGCCGAGCTCGACGCGTCGCGCCGTTTTGCAGAGCAGCTTGAGCCCCTCCTCGTGCCAAGTCCTATTCCGACTCCTAGGCAATCTATGACTCCAGCTGCCGAGGGAGGTAATAGCCCCGAGCGGGCGAGTCCTCAGCGGGTGAGCCCTGATCTTGAGCCGTCTATGTTGTTAGATGCCGAAGAGCTTGCTGCTCGCGATATGCATGATGTTTTGGAAAAAGTCCCTAGTGTGCAACTGCCCAACGTGCAACTGCCCAACATGCAGCTTCCTAATATGCAGCTTCCGAATATGCAGCTTCCGAACGTGCAAATGCCGAATGTGCATCTTCCTGAGGTTCATCTCCCCGAGGTTCATCTCCCCGACGTGACCCTTCCAAAGATACCCCGTCACCGCCTACCAAGCTTCTCGACGATTGCCCTTTCTCTAGTCAAATTGCTGGTAATCGCGGTGCTAATTGTCACATTCGTGTTGTTTGGGCTTGTGTTCCTCGGCTTCGCGTCCTGGTACCGGGATGCCTACAGCTCGGCGCAGTTCTGTGATGTTGGGTTACAGACCTTCCACGAGTACCCCAGCTGGGCACTGTATGACACTGGTTATCCCATTGTCTCTGACCTCCAGGAACGGGCCCGCGATATCATGGATGACGCGTGGCCCGAGTGCCTTGAGTGTCCCGAGAATGCGAAGTGTTACCCGGATCAGATCGTGTTGTGCGCCAGCGGATACAGCCAGCTCGCGCGATGGCCCACGAAGGTGGGTCTGGTGAAACTGCCGCCGCTCTGCGTTCCCGATTGGGAGACCCAGCGGAAAATGGATGCGTTGAGCGAGCGGGCTGCCGAACATTTGCGGCAGCGCCGTGCCGACGTTGCTTGTGATGGGGATGCCCCCATGTCTGAAGAGGATTTGGTCGTGCAGACGTCCCTCTCCGGCAACCAATTAAAAGAGCGCCTTTTGCGCGAAAAGTCTGAGCTCCTCTCAGAAGAAGAGTTCAACCAATTGTGGGAGGAGGTTGTCGACGTCCTGCCCAGCAAGTACGCTGATGTGTATGTGGTGAGTGATCCAAATTTATTGAGCCGGCAGATGCTAACCCCCCGACAGACCCGGTCCAGTGACGTTACCCCACCGGCAAACGCTGCCACCGCATCCGAAATCTACCCGATCACCCCGGCGGAAACACTAGCGCATCCTATTTGGTTTGCGTCTAATTCTGATGCCAGAGTGACTTTGTCGTGCCGACTGCGGCGCTCGTTTTTTAGCTGGGTGCAAGCTCACCGCCAGCAGCTGGTTACAGCGGGCAGCGGTATTGCTCTCTTCGGTTTCTTCGCCCTGGCTGTTCGCCGGTGGCTGCGGGGCCGTCGCCGGCAGCACGAGCTGGTCCAGTCCTTCCTGGACCAGCTGCAGCTGCAGCGCGACCTGTCCACCAAGGATCCCCGCGTCCAACCATATTTGCGGACTACAGAGCTGCGAAGCCAGGTGCCGCGGGCCGCGTGGCCTAAAATTCAGGCCGCCGTCGAAAGTCACCAGTCGGTGCGTGCGCGCCAAATCGAAGTCTACGGCGAGATCATGCGCATCTGGGAGTGGACTAGCTAATGATACCTATTTAACTTATTCGAACAGTAATTCTTGACTTTTTCTTTCCTTTCTTTTCTTTCTTTTCTCATTTGATTTTCGATTTGATTTCTTATTTGCTTGCTATATTCACAAAAAAATATCCAGATCGGACGGTCTATATTTTTTTCCTCCGGAAAGCCCTTCGATGAGCAAGTAGTGATCCTTCACTCCTTGGTCTCCGACTTCAACGCGTTCACCTGCTCGTTAAGCTCGCGCAGGGACGTGCGCAGCGTGATGACATCGGCGAGAATGGCCTGCTGCTGAGCGTTGTACTCGTCAAGAAGGTAGTAGTAGGCGGCGGCGCCCGTAGCGGTGACACCGAAGAGAAAGCCCGTGAAACCGCCGCGCAGCGCACCGACGCGGCGGGGTCGTGCGATGGCGGCCTGGCGAACCAAACTGGATGCACGCATTGTTTATGTTATAATGATCGACGGTGGTTGGCCGTTTGTCAGCTGGGTAGTCGTAGGGTCCCTCACGCGGGCGGTGCGGCTGCTGCTGCTGATGCTGCTGGTGTACGTAGGGTGCATTAATTAAGGGCAAGGTTCAGTGTCGCACATTCGGCAATGTCTGACTCCGACGACTCAATGGCCGGCGGGTTCGTGCGCCCCCAGCGAGCGAATCGACCACGAGGTGCGGAATTGGTGGTGGATGATGCCTCCAGTGGTGAAGAGTCTGGCGACGAGGATTTCCAGGCCAGCAGCGGCAGCGACAGCGAGGTCGAAATTGTTGAGGTCAATGGTGGCGACAATCGAGCTGCTAACGGATCCGCCAATGGATCTGCCAATGGGTCGACCACGAGTGTTTCTGACAATGTCACGAGCGATGTGACAGTAATTGCAGACGAACATGCTGACGGAAGTGACACTGTTGTCGAGGAGCGTCCCCAAAGGAAGCGCGCGCCGCCCAAGAAGAAGGCCAAGAAAGACGATGGCATTCCTCTTGCCCAGAAGCATTTCAACAGAATGGAGTCCGGCCTGCGAGAGTTCCACCCTGAGCTGCGTAGTGTCTTTGAAGACCTTGCCGAAATTCCAGCAACGTCGCGCGCGCCCGTTGACCAGCCCGAGGGCATGACCACGCGGTTACTGCCATTCCAGCGTGAAGGTCTTGGCTGGCTTGAGCGCCAGGAACGGGAGTCCAAATACCATGGCGGAATTCTGGCCGACGAAATGGGAATGGGCAAAACGATTCAAACTATTGCACTTTTTCTCAGCGATAATGATACAAAAACGGGCCCGATATTGGTCATTGCCCCCACAGTTGCTGTTATGCAGTGGCGTAATGAGATCAGGGAGTACACAGGCGACAAATTCTCGGTGTGCGTTTTCCACGGCGCGAATCGTACGGGGGATATTGACGAGCTGCGCAAGTTCGACATCGTGCTCACGACTTATGCCGTTGTGGAGTCAGTTTATCGCAAGCAGGTGAGCGGGTTCACTCGCAAGGGCAGCAAGGTCAAGGAGAAGTCGCCGCTACACAATATGCATTTCCATAGAGTCGTGCTGGACGAAGCCCATAATATCAAAGACCGCCAGGCCGGTACATCGCGGGCAGTATTCATGATCCCGGCGCTGTACCGGCTGTGTCTAAGTGGCACGCCGCTGCAGAACCGTATTGGTGAGCTGTACAGCCTGCTACGGTTTCTGAAGGTCGAGCCGTTCTGCCACTACTTCTGCACAAAGTGCGATTGCAAAAGCGATGAGTGGCGTGTAGAGCGCCAGAAGTGCGTTATGTGCGGGCATGTAGCGATGCAGCACGTCAACTACTTCAACCACTCGTTGCTCAAACACATCCAGCGCATTGAGGGCCAGACCGATTTCGCGATGTCCCGCATGCGCCTTCTTCTGTCACACATCATGCTCAGGCGCACAAAGGTGGAGCGGGCCGACGACTTGGGGCTGCCGCCGCGCGTGGTCACGGTGCGGCGCGATTTCTTCAACGAGGAGGAAAAAGATCTGTACAGCTCGATCTTCAGTGACTCGCGGCGCCAGTTCTCGACCTACGTTAATCAGGGTGTCGTGCTCAACAACTACGCGAACATTTTCACGCTCATTACGCGAATGCGCCAGATCGCCGATCACCCGGACCTCGTGCTCAGGCGCGCGGGCCAGCGCTCCACGGCGAGGGTCGGCGACACCGACGACGACGCAATCAGCGGCCAGGTGTGCAAGCTGTGTGACGACGAAGCTGAGGATCCCATTCGGTCCCGGTGCCATCACACGTTTTGCCGGATGTGCATCAGCGAGTACGTCGAGTCGTTCGCGGGCCGCGAGCAGGATCTCGTCTGCCCAGTCTGCCGCGTGGGTTTGACCATTGACTTGACCCAGCCTGCTGTTGAGGTCCAGGCGGACGTCAGCGGCCCGGCTAAATCGTCGATCGTGAACCGCATTGACATGAGTGGTACGTGGCGATCCTCAACGAAAATCGAGGCGCTTTTGGAGGAGCTCTTCCGACTGCGTAGTGACCGGCAAACCACGAAATCGATCGTGTTCTCCCAGTTTACGTCGATGCTGGACTTGGTCGAGTGGCGGCTCGCGCGGGCCGGGTTCTCGACCGTGAAGCTGCAGGGCAACATGAGCCCGCACCAGCGCGACAGCATTATTCGCCACTTCATGGAGACCCCGAGTGTCGAGGTGTTCCTCGTGAGTTTGAAGGCCGGTGGCGTCGCGCTGAACTTATGTGAGGCCTCCCAGGTGTTTTTGCTGGACCCGTGGTGGAACCCGAGCGTCGAGTGGCAGAGTGGTGACCGCGTGCACCGAATCGGCCAGCACCGGCCCGTAACGATCACACGGCTCATCATCGAGGACAGTATTGAGAGCCGGATCATCGAGCTGCAGGCGAAGAAGGCCAACATGATTAATGCCACGATCGGAGCCGACGACGCGGCACTGAACCGCTTGTCAAAGGACGACATGGAGTTCTTGTTCCAGAACTAAAGCTTGTCTGAACAAAAAAAAGGACCAAAAACACTAGATAGACTTGTTCTTCTTCTTCTTCTTCTTTTTAGTTAATTAATGCATTGCAATGTACCGTATATTATGATAATTGGAGGCCTAGCCAAGCTGCTGCCGCACGGCCTGCGCAAGCCGTCCCGCGGCGAAATCGAACACGCCCTTGAATCCCTTCTCGCCAATGTCGAGGTTCTGCAGCGACGGCTCTTCTTCGGCCTCGATGGTTGTGCGGGCGACAATGCTGCGCTTCTCAGTGGCCAGAATGATGCCGTTGTCGATGATTTCGTCCACCACGAGCGCAAGACGGTCGTAGTGCGCGACCAAGAACGTTTTGTCGACTTGGTGGTCGAGCATCGCGTCCACAGAGTCGCGAAGAGTCACCAGTGCCTGGTACACGAGCGCCTCATTCTCCTCGGGCGGGCACACGAGGTAGATAAGCACATCGGCCGTCTGCTTGTATACGACGAGGTGCTTGTCCATGAGTAGAATGTCGCCATTGACGCCCTTCGTTTTCTGCACGAGCTTCTTCTCGAACGCCTTTTGCTCCTTCACAGGAGCCGCCACAAGCGGCGACTTCACTGCCGTGGGACTCGAGGGACTGTAGTACTTGGCAAGTATTCTGTTGCCTTCATTGTCAAGTACAAGCACAGCTTGCACGGCGTACAGACTCATTGTAACAGACGTGTCGGGGACGTGTCTCTCTGGGTACGGATGGACGTGTACACCTACGCACTGTAGTGTGTGATGTGGAGAAGGGTCTAATGGCTTGGAGTGTGTTATGGCTTGGATCCGTCGTCCCTACCCATCGAGATGTCCGAGTTCCATTTTGTAGCAGCGCGGATCACGGCCGCTCAGATCTGCCGCGCTATGGGAATCGAGCGTGCTAGTGCGTCTGTGCTTGACGCACTGACCTCTATAATGCTCGACTTCCTGTCCATGCTGGGGTCCACGGCCGCTGGGGCTGCCGAGGGCCGGTTCGCCGAGTCGGCCGACGTGAGCGACGCCGTGCTTGCTGCCTCCCAGTGCGGTGTGGTGCGGCCCAGCATCGATAACATTGACAACCGCGATATAGACGAGCTCGTCGCGTGGATCCGCGGGCCGATTCAAAAACGTATGGCCGAGCTCGCGAAGTCACAACGCGCGAACGCCCAGTTCCTGGGTCCCGTTGAGCCCGAAAAAGAAGAAGAACTCTCTCATGACTGGCTGCAGGCAGTGATCAGTCGCCAGGCGGCAATGGGACACCTGGATTTCAATCCCAGCGCCGAACCCGACCCGGTCATTTACGGCCGCTGAGGATTCATCAATTTTTTTTATATTTATTTATTATTGTCATTATTATTATTATTATTACCACTATAATTATATTATCGCCTGAGCAAGTCCTGAACCTCCTGGTAGCTGAGCTTCCGCGGCGGGCCCCGCAGCGACCGGAGGCACTTCGCAACATCCGTGGGCACCTCCGAGGTGATTGCACAGTCGCCGACCATTAGCTTGACGGGCTCGCTCACGTTCTTGAACGACAGCTGTGACGAGGTGTTGGCCGAGCCTAGCTCGGGCGAGGCACCTGAAAGCGAGGCCGCTTCCTCTGAGGACAGAATAAGCGTTGGCGCCAGCACGGTTGACAAGTTTGTAATGTCCATCTTGGAGCCGGCCTCGTCGTCGAGTTGCGCGAAACTAGACACCCAGTTGAGGAAGCTAGCCAGCACCTCTACCAGGTTTCGGTTTGCACGGGGCAAAATGCACAGCAGCAGCTGTACTAAGTGGATCTTCTCGGCTAGATCCACGTTTGCGACCGCCGACCACAGCGTTGCCAGCTTTGAGCACAGCAATGGGTCCGGCAAGTCGCGCAAGAATTTCTTAAGCAGCGCCGCAAGCTGAATGGGCGACTCGTCCACAAGTAGCCCGTTCTCGTCCGGGTTGCGGTCGATCTTTTCAACAAACTCACGCAGCCGGCGGATGTTTCCGTTCTTGCGGAATACGCCTTCGACACTCATGTCCTTCTGCCGCATGGCCGTTATACAGTCGTCCACAAAGCTCGGAATGCGCAGCAGGTAGTGGGCGCTGTTGTCGGCCTCAACACCAGCTAAGTTCGAATCGACGCCGTTCTTGACCACTAGCCGATCCAGCGGCTGGCCAAAAACGCGCCCTTCTTGCTCTTTCTGGAAAACTTTGCCCATTTTGCCCCATAGCGTGCCATGTTTCGGGACGTTGGCTCCTAAGCTCACAAAATCAAGGTCACGGCCGGCATATTTGAAAGAGGATGGCTGTAGCATCGCTTGCGCAATAAAACGAACCCAGGAATACTCATCGTCAGACAAATTGCCGAAATACAAAATCGGCTCCGAGCTGCCCCGACGCGTTTGCTGGGGCATTTGCTTGGGGAGTTCGGAAGTCCGCGCCTGCTCTGAGGCCACAATCCGACGGATATCGTCGAGCGTGAGGCCGGCCTTTTCGTTCAGTATGGAAGACGTGCGCTGCAAGGCCGTTGCCGCTCGAGACTTGTGCTTTGGCTTGAACGGCACCTTGGCAGGGATTTCCCCGGATTTCTGACCGGGCAAGATCGGCGTAGAGGCCGACACTTGGTCCACAAATTGATGAGCATTCGGATGCGGTGAGTTCTCTTCAGACTTCGGTCGCTTGTTATTATTGGTCAACACTAAGTCGAGTCGCGCTAGGGCCACATGGAGCAGAATAATATACTGCTCGAGCTTCGTCACGTACGAAAACGACGCAGCTGGCCGCAAGGGCGAGACCTCAATAAGACGACCATTGTCGATGGCCGCATTTTCCGGTGTGAGGGGCTCACCAGTGGCTGCACTCTTGAAACATTGGGGTCGCGCGTGCCATAGCCGGTCGGTTCTTCCGCGCTGGCGATAACATTTATCCTCTACGGCCTTGCCACAGGTGAGACAGCGGTCTGTACTGAAGGGCGAAACAGTCTTTGTGGACTTCGTTTGTGTATACGTCCCCACTGCGCCCAAAAAGTTGTCCAGCAATTTTTGTTTAACAGCACCTGATAATCCTTGGCGAATGAGAACCTTGAGGTAGTGAGCAATCGCACTGGCTAAAGTCAACAGATCTTTGGTGAGACCCTGCAGCCGCTCGCCATCGGGTAGATCGCGAGTCTTCGAAAGCAAGGACATGTAGCTGACCACCTTTCTACAAAGGGTCTTGGCTTCTTTTCCCTGGGGCTCGCCATCGGTCTCTATTCTGGGGATCATGTCTAAGGCGGTGAAAAGCACTTTAATATGTGACACAAGACGGGAACACGTTTCATAGGCGTTGAGAAACTCTCCGTTTACGGCTGCCTGCACAAGCGCGCCAATCTCCGCAGCGCACACTTCCTCGAATCCACAGAGTGTGATCCAAGTGCGCATGGTCCTTCGGTCTATCATGTCCTCGTGATTGATCACCTGGGCCGCACGGGGGTCCAGCGGTTTGTGAGGGTCAGAATGGGCGACTATGTTCTGCCGCAGGGCGCTGATTTCCCGAACTTTTCGATCAGCAATTTTCACACTCCAGAACTTGAACACCATGTAGCATTCCGGATGCCACTGCTGTTGCTTGCCGCCGCGATAGGTTTCGACAAACTGCTTAAGAATTGGCGATTTGCAGCCTTCGCAGTGGAAGGCGAAAAGCGAAGAGTAATGGCACCGGCAGTAGACATCTCCATTGTATTCGAAATAACTGTCATCGGGCCCAAACACGGTCGTGCATAGTGAGCATGTAAAATGCTCAATATGGTATTTCCGGTCAAGAGCTGTTATGTAGCTACCCCGCAGACTATTTCCACAGCGGTAGCAGAGCAGGTTTTGCCGCTTGAAATAGCAGTGCTCACAAAGCGGCTGGTTATCAACGGGGAAGAACTTTGCCGCGCACGGCGATTTGCAGTCGGCACACGTGAAGCAATCTATATGATATGCCGCACCAAGGGCGCGCACGAAGTGCCCACTAATATCACCCCCACATTTCTCGCATCTCCGGCGCGAACTTACGGTATGAGCTGACCGTTTTCCGTGGTTGGCTATTTCTGATCGCAGATCCTGGGTTCTCTTCTTTCCTGTGGGACCCTCTTCGGCACCGGTTCGGGTGCCACTTCGCGGCGACAGCTCACCACGCGACGGTGAAGCCAGCACCGGATCTTGAGCTTGGTCGTTAGTAGCTTCGATTCCAGGTTGCCCATACCTAGTTGTGGCCGAAATGCCGCGTGGGGAAGCCTTGGGTGTGAAAAACGCATCTTCTGCTTGCAGAGACCGGCTTATACGCCTTCGGTGTAACCGCTGGCCAGACGCCATATCTAGCTGGCTTTGAAGCACACTCGCGTCGCGCCCGCGCGCCGGTGGCGTCTCCATGTTGCAGCACAAGGTCGGTGAATACACGCCTAGGTCTGTATACCGTGTTGTTTTCGGTCGGTTCTACCCCTACCCCCAAAAGTAAAGCCGCCCAAACCCGCGGCGAGCGGGTCTCGGCTAAACTTACTAACTAATGACTTTTACAAGATAAGATTATCATCAGAAATATATTATGACAGATTGGGAATAATTGAATGATACATTATATCCGAAATATGTGACTCACTATGTTCAATCTTCCTTCAATAATCTAAATCTCTTTTTCCCCCTCCCTCCTTTCCCCCTTCTCTCGAACTGCAATCTTCAAATGTCACTGGTACAGCCTGTTTATGTAAACGGTAAGTGACGTATGCCAAGAGTCGTCAGTCTGCCCTTAGCCATTGGGTTTAGAAAGGGGATAATGCAAACACTGAGTAATCTAACCGGAAACGGAAACAGTTCTTAGAAAGGGGAACATCTAATTACTTTTTAGGGCTAAGCTTCTCCTTCATACTAGGGAAGTTGCACAATTGTGCCGACGCGATGATGCCATAACGCGCACTGGTAATACTGTTTCCCAGTTGGGTAGTGACATTCTGGGCTGTCCGCATTTCGGGAATGAGGGCCACCAATTCTTTTAATTGTACATGGGAATCCTCAATTGCCTGTAGTGTGAGCATCTAAAGAAGGGTAAACAATTAGGTACATATAAAGTTTATAGCAATAAATATGTCAACCGCTGAGTGCGGTGTCGGCCGAATCTAGCCAGCTAGTCCTAAGCCGGAGCAGTTCATCCATAGTTTTGCGCACAACAACGCCGGCACCTTTGGTGAGTTGTGTGCGCTTGATCGGTACCACCGTGTACTTACCAACTCCTTTACCCACTCGAAGCGCTCTTCGGACGGGGCTTACTCCAGCAATGAGCCCCGTTAATTGATTGGCCCGAATATCCGGCATCCACAATTCGAGCAGGTCACTAACGAGAGCGTCCCATCCATCGACTCCGCGTATCACAGAAGCCGAAAGGCTCAGCTTAGCCCCCTTCACTGCAAATATGTTGAGAAACTCGGCTGCTGTGCCAGACCTAAGGCTTTTGTAGTCAACCTTCTGCGGATTATAGTCAATTCTCAGTTGTAGGCCTCCAAATTCGAATCTCTGGATAAAGTCTGAAATGCCTGAATGCTCATGGCTAATTTCTCCCCCCTCCTCTGAAGAGTAGTGGAAAAACCTGTGTAAGAATTCCAGAGTGTCCTGGTCTAAACTGAGTCGAAGCGGGTTCAAGTGAAGTGAGCCACGTATCTCGGGTGCGAAAACGGGACCGACTACATCCTGGGTGTAGGCCACAATACTCGCACTGGATTTAGTTTCCGGCCACAAAAGATGTTTGAACTTGCTAGTGTTCACTAAATCACTCACTTTGCCATCTTTAACGACCAGCGAGAAATGGCTATTGGGAGTATCAACGGCACAGCGCTTAGTGATTCTTGTTCGCTTCAACGAGATTATAACTTTTGGGTCCATGCTGCGAACAAAGTCCCCAGTGCTACCCAGATCCTTGGCAACTAACTTCTTGAGGTCTTTTGCCTTGGCAGGGACGGTGGTGATAATCATTGACTGGTACATGAAATCACCAACTGCTGCATCATCGTCATATTGGTCATCGTCATCATTATTATTATTATCATTCTGAGCTCCACGTTTCTGGAGCTTCTGAGCAGCTTTGCTCAATCGTTTGACTGCTTGTTGCATCTTGACTTGTGAGCTGTGAAAATCAAATCCATCATACATTTGCCATTGCCCTCGCTTGATATCAATTTCAAGAGAACTGTCAAGTCGGTTTCCAACCAACCCCAATAGTTGCAGAACCGAATCTCTGCCTCTTCCATGTTGCTGCACTTGCTTGTAATAATCTTCTCTGATGTCGAGGCTTATGTTTCCCCTCTCGGCTTTTGGTTTCGTTAAAATAATATTCTGGGGCACGAATTCTGATTCTGCAACTCCATCGAAAATGTTTAGATTCTCATCAATATCGACCTTTACTGGTGGCTTAACACCTGGTGTAGCGAAATCCTTAGGAAGCTGGACAAGCAGCGCATATGTATCCGCACAACTGCTAAATGCCACGCTTTCAATATTTACGCGGACAGTCTCAATTTTTCTCATAACATGGATATTCGCAGCCTTAAAAATTGAGATTCGATTTTGTCTCGCGCTAGGATCCTCGACCTCTATGGCAATTTTCGGACACCCTATCGAAATATCTTCCAAAGAATTCAAAATCAGCTTGGTTGTGCCCAAGTAAATCAAGAAATTGACCCCTTTAATTTTGGCAAGAGCCTTTTCCAGACTCACATTTATAACAAACTGAGAAAATAATGCCGCATGTGGCAAAGGTGTCTGATCCTCTTTCTCAGGCCCTGCCTTAGCACCCGGTTGATGGCTTAGCTGCGGAGGATTCAGCTCGAAAGTAAGTTCTTTGAAGTGTAAATCAGTTTCAATATGCTTCAAGAGAGCATCGAGCTTAGCGCTTAATTCCAGTGAAGCTATGAGCATCGGCATTGCAGCAGATATTTGAGCATTTACCAGTAAGTAACCGCTATCATGCTGAACATTGATTGTCGCTTTGGTCCTGGTATCGTTAAGACTCTCGATGTTGATAGCTCGAAAATTCATGTTCATTTCCGGTAACTTTAGCTCTTCCTGTGACTCCGTATCACTAGGCAACTTATCCTCGAGTTGATCATTGATAGCAGTTTTAAGTAGCGAAATTTGATCCCAAAAAGCTTGAGTAAGCCGCGCATTGACTTTATCTACGACAAGACCATCAAGAAAACTGAAGTAGATCTCGCTGATAAGGACCTGGCCATCTCCCGCCGTGATAATGATTTCCCGAATATTGACTCCTAATTCGGTGACACGATGAGGGAACATATGAATTGTTATTGCGGTACCAATCCCTAGACGTAGTTCAGGGAGAAATATGTTCATAGGAGCAGGCTCTGGATCCTCAGGCGGATTTAGAAGAGAAATTAGCGAGGCTGCTCGCTTAAGTATTTGGATCAAGTGACCCAAACAATCCATGGGAATATTGATGCTGAGGGGGACTTCCCAAAATAGCTCCAAAAGCTTGTCAAAGCGTACATGCACGAATGGAGTGACATGAAGTACGTCTTCCATGCTGACCGTTTCTATCCTGACACCAGTGGGTTCGATAACTATATCTTCGAGAGACAGTGGCATCGCTGTACTGTCCCAAGAATCCAAAATGTCTATTCTGTTGATACCACAATAGAGGTCCACGGGCTCAGATCTGGTCTCTTCTTGCCCTTTCTGTTTACTGTCCGTTGATTGTCCAGCATTTTTGAAGACAATCTCATTCAAGCACAGGACAAGAATATCCAGTGTTGCCAGCCCATCTAGCCTTACGTGATCGATTTCTGCGGCACATTTTAACGGATCTATATCGAAATTGACCACGATTCGGTCGATAGTTGCCACCTCTGTACCACCGAAGGTATTCTGGTTCAAAAATATGGACTGCGACAAGTCATGACTACTTTCAGTCATAGTGAGGGATTCCAGCTCTAATCGATTGCGATTGGGCATCATTAGCTCATTGATAACCAGCCTAACATCACGGTTGGTCGTGATGTTTAAGTCTACGGTCATGCCCACCACACGCACGTTGATTTGAGACAAAACCATGTCCGCCAATCTTGAAGATACCATACTGTAGGTTTTTTGTTGGCTGTCTTTCAGCAGATCTGCTTCCATTTGGCCCAGGTTTTCTCTTGTAGACTCCAAGATCATGGATATGGCCAAATCGGGCGATGCCAAAGATTTCAAAGCAGACACGGCATTCACATCCAGCAAACATATGTTGAGTCCTGACGCATTGAGCTCCATAGTGAGGCTCCCGATGACCAATTCTCTCACTTCTATGTCCTGCGTACTCAGTTTGCTCGTATCGACACTGACATTGCTAAGTTTCAAAGATGTACCACTCAATTCAAGTTGTGAGGGATTCACATCGGTAAATATCCCAAGTTTGGATATGACGTACGACCATATCCCGCGTGTGAAACTCCACGACATTTTTGGAAGAGAGCCGGCAACAATACAGTGACAGTTATCGCTTATAGGGTTCCTTGCCCTGCACTGCACACGGTATGGCGCATGGCGCGCGCGATGCTTTATACCACCACCACCAGTGGTAAGTGGTAAGACAGAAGGCTAAATACAATTCAAAGATGTGCAATAATTCGCCGAATAATAGAAAACTATTTCGTAGTAGTAAATAAATTAGATCACAGGCGACGACGCTTCTGCATGTGCTTTTTAATACCGGGTTTGCCTTGCTTAGAAACCTTATCAGACTTGGCCTTCGGTTTGACCGGCTCATCGTCATCATCCTCCTTTTCAGCTCGCTTTCCGCGCTTGTACTTCAACTTGCCGGACTGACTACGCACAGGACCGGATTTCACGGCCTCCATGTAGGCCTTCAAAGCGTTTTCGGTGGCGGCGTCACGCTCACCCTCTTCGTCACGGCCAATAATGAGTCGGCCATCCTTTGTTTGAGCAAGTTTGTGCTTCATCTTGCGCTCAGGCTGAGCCTGAGGCTTGCTGCTGGAGATCTTCGAGAGAGCACGCTCGTCAAGGAGATCGAGAGGATCGTCACCGCCGAGAATGAATTGCTCACTGCGAGGCGTCTTGCCCTTGGGGCGCTTGTCCTCTTCCTCAGACTCGGCATCATCATCACTCTCAGCTTCCGATTCTGAGCCATAAAGAGCTTCGTCAAACTCATTGTCGAACTTGCGTCCAGATGCCTGGGAGTGCTGCTGGTCGGGCTGCTTCTCTTCACCAGCTTCCTGGGGCTGCGACCGCTTCCGCCGAGCTCTTTCCTTCGACTTGTGAATGTTATGCAGAAGCTTCTTGTCCTTTTCTGGGAAGACGGCCTCCAGTGCCTCGTAGCCACACCGGCGGAGCAGGCGCTCGACCAAATGTCTCACCTTAGACTTGAAATGGTTCTTGTGCTCATTGCTCCACGCGAGCAACAAGTTCAGCAACGGGCCCAAATGACGCATGAGCTGTTCTTGCGGCATGATGAGCACGCTGACTTTGACGAACCCCAAAGTAGCCGTGACAATCTCCCGACTTGGAGACTCCAAAAGCATATAAACAAGCTCAATATACTCCTCCAGTTTCTGCTCCGGGATATCAGTGTGGAATTCAAACAAAACCCGGGCTAGTGCGGTAGCAGTTGCGGCGACCATGTGTTGCGTGTCGCCAGCCAAACCGGCCATGATCATATCAAAGTACTCCACAATGCTCACGGGTGGTTTGAGGTCATCGCCAATCTCGGGAATGGCTGCGTGGTCAACGAAACCACTTGAGTTTTTCATGCGCTCACCCATCAGCACAACCAGACTGAATGCTGCTTCACGCGTCTTCTCATTCGGGTCCTTTGTACCCAAAATAGCTTCAGGAAGAGTGCGGAATACAAACGAGAAGTCGCCATCCTCAGGAATGTCTGCCACAACGAGAGAAAGAGCCTGGAGACGAGTGCGCCGAGCATTGGGCAAAACGCTGGGCTGCAGCTCGAGAAGAGCCGGTCCCAAGACGCTGCTGGGAATGCCGGCCTTGAAATTCGTAAGCGCGCGGTAGGCCTTTTTCTGCATCAGTGCATCGGGAAGTGAAACCGTGGTCTTGAAAAGGTTGAAGAAGATCTCTGCAGTGTCACTCGTTAGGTAAGGAGCAATAGCGATGGTGATGTCCATCATTGTGTGACTCGTCACCGCGTCCGCCAGGCTCTGGGCAAGCAGAGTCGAGATCTGATTAAAGAGCTGGGTGACCTCATCTTTGGGCAAAACGGCAAGGTAGGCATCAACAGTCTCCAGGACGTAGCCCCGAGAATCCACCGGCATGCTCTGGAACACGTTAAGCAACGATTTGAGAATGTCCGCACCAAACTCCTTCACAAACGCCGTAGTGTCGCTGCCGGTCTCCACAAACAGTTTGAGACCCTGGCAGATCATTGGTCTCATACCAGGTCGCGAATAGAGCCAGCCCAAAACGAGCTGGAGCTGGTCTCTAGTCATTTGATCGACACATTCATCACAGAAGCGCGCAAACAAGCCGAGGAGCTGGTCGGACACAGTAGCGAGAATCTTGCCGCGGCGTGAGTCCGGAGCTTCGGCAGCCGCCTCCTCGAAATCGTTCGCGAGTGGAACGAGTTCATCAAAGTAGTAGGCAATCTCAGTGTGCTGTACACTCTCGGCCAGCAATGGCAGCAACCAAGCGCGACCATTACCAGAGACCGGGTCCAATTGCAAGGGCACAAGTTCCAGCACAACGTGGGGCCCCAGCACGCGAATGGCTGCCGAAAGGACGACATCGGCCTCGTTTGCCGAGGTGCGCAAGGCCCCGACTACCCGCACAATGTTGAGCACGCCATCGATTTTTGGCGCGAGCGCAAACGGAAGCACGGCGATGAATGCCGCACAAACCTCACACACAGTAGGCCAGGCGCTGTGGTACCGAACTTGGAGCAACGGGAAGAACGCATCCGTAGCCAAGGTCCGGGCAACACCAATGTCCTCGGGATCAAATGCCTCACTGATCAGTGCGATGATACACTGCCCCGCGCTTTCCACGATCTCGCGCTGTTGGCTGGTAAGGTATTCGGTAACCGTAAAGATAACGTCGAGAATGTTCGTAGCCTGCTGGGCAATCAGAGCAAGCCACGCCGGCGCGAGCTGCTTATCATGAACGGCTGGTTTCAGCGTCAGCAAAGTGGCCACGTTCTGGGAGTTCGGCGGCAAAGCGTTGAGCACATCAAACGCAGTGAGCACGGCATACTGGTCGGCGTTGCGGACAGACCTGAGAATGAGTTCAAACAGCTCGTCCACTTGGGATTTTGACAGCCGCTCACCACTTGCAGCAACCACCGCTTTCAACAGCTGCAAAGAGTGCACGATTTTCTGGGTGTTGTTAGCCACGGACGACGCCGCGGATGTGGCGGTGAACGCGGCGTCGAATGCAAGCTTGTAGCCACCCTGTCCCTCGGCCAGAATGTTTTGCACAGCTTCAATTGCCCGCTTGCGGATTTTCGGGCGCGAGTCCTGGGCAAGAGCCAGAACACCGCTCAGCGTACGCTGGGCGCCGAGCTCGGAGAGCGGCACCTGCCAGGCCGTGTGATCAACACTAATAAGAATAGCCTCAAGCACGGCAATAGCCGAGCGCGTGTGGGCCGTGCTCGCGTCCTCAAGCAGGATGGGCAACAATTTCGAGATGGTCACGTCAATTTTTGACGCCAGCAACGGCTTGTGGACATGAGGCACGATGTAGGCCAGCAATTCTGTGGCCGGCTCGGCCGCGTCTGGGCGGCTGAGCAAGGAGAGGAGAGCAGCAAAATACGCAGTTGCGTTAAGCTCCTGGTTCTCCTCCTTGAGCAGAGACTCTACGCCATTGAGAAGCGCAACCTGCCGGGTGTGCGCCGGTATTTTAGACGCCCGGAGGTTTCTGACTCGGTTCAAGTCTTCTTGAAGAGACATTGCCGAAATTGAACACCGGAGTCAAGATCGAGTTTGGTCAGAAAAATTATGTAATTTTTTCAGAGACGGCGGTGGTGGTGGTGCTGGGTTGGATCAGGGTAGGTAGGCCCAGTGCGTAGGTTGTCACCCATATGGCGGTGAACACGGCCGAGCTGCTGGCCCGCGTGCGGCAGCGCAAAAAGGAGCTGCAGTCGTGGCAGTGGTGGGACACGAGAGTTGGCGACCGGATCTACCATCCTGCGTTTGGAGTTACGCCGCACTTCCCCGAGCTGTATTTGACGCCGGCCGAGCGGAAACGACACAGAAAGCTGGCGAACCACGCAGCGCAGGAGGACAAACGGAAAAGAGTGAAGCTAGGAATTGATAAGCCAGCTGGCCCAAAACTCAAAGTCAAGAATGCGCCCGGTGTGTTCGGCGCGGCCTATGCGAGCGACCCCACGAAGTACGAGTCCCTAGCGCGAGCGGCCGAGGACGAGCGCCGGGCGCTGCACGAGCAGCAGAACGAGGCCCGCAAGCTGAGCGGTGATGAGAGATGGCAGAAGGAGCACGATAAATGTGTCGCTGACCGCACTGAACTGCTGCACTGCGCCGCATTCAGAACCCCGCCATTGGGCGGCAAAGAACAGTACATTGTGGACTACACAGCCAAAAAATACGCGCTCACGGGGGCCCTACTACTCGGAGAGACTGATGCGTACCTTGTGCTCGAGGGTGGCGGACCCCAGATCGCTAAATGCGAGAAACTGATGGCGAAGTTGGGGTCGCACATAGTCTGGAAAGGAGTACTGCCGAGTGCGAACTTTGGCCGCTGGTCTGTGCACTCATTGCCAGACCGTTTTGCATTTCTGAAGACCTATGGAGTAGATTCAATTTTCAAAACCGTTTAATCGGGCCCGCATTTACACCAAATGGTGGGTGTGGCCGGTTTCTAATTTCTCGACGCGGGTTCCTATACCGTCATTTTCACTATGTTAGCAATAAACACTTCGTGGTACAGCGGGATGGAGAAGTGGAATCTCGTTGGGCTCATAACCCAAAGGTCCCTGGATCAAAACCAGGTCCCGCTAGTTAATTTTTTTCCTGTCCCAATTTCAACCTGACTAATGAATTATGATATATTTAATAAGACAGCTGACTGGGTCCATACCGTAAAGTCCAGCCAAACCCCACTGACGTTTCGTGGTACAGCGGGATGGAGAAGTGGAATCTCGTTGGGCTCATAACCCAAAGGTCCCTGGATCAAAACCAGGTCCCGCTAATCATTTTTTTTCAACTTCTTTTTCTTTTTCTTTGTGTTTTATATTCTTCTAATTTCCTCAATCAATTTTATTTAATAATTGTGATACTGAAATAGATAATTATAATATTTCTTTGGCGCCTTCTCGCATACTTCGTGTTACCTTTATTCCTCTTGTGCGGTCAGGGTCGCTTCCCATGATTACTCGAAGGATAGCCAGCGACGAGGACGTGGCGAGGTTTGAGAAGAGCGAAACCTACGCGGATGTCGTGAATTTCATACTTGCATTGAACGAGGCGGCCCGCGGCCGGGAAATTGGCGAGGTTGAGCCCGTGTCGGCACCCATTGCCACCCTCCGAACCATTCTCGGTCGCGTGGACGAGCTCGTGAAGGAACACCCTGCTGCTCCGTCCAAGTCGCGTTTCGGTAAGCCCGAGTACGTGGATTTCTACGACGCGCTGAAAGCGCAGGCGCCTGCCTGGTTCAGCCCGCTCACATCCAACCGCGAGGTGGCCGAGTACTTTGCGGAAGGCTTCGGCAACCGGCAGCGCATTGACTACGGAAGCGGCCACGAGCTCAATTTCATGTGCTCTTTGCTGTGCCTCCGCAAATTGGGCGTGCTAACCTCGGCTGACGACGCGAACCTCGTGCTCAATGTGTTCGCGCACTACCTGCGGACGATGCGCACGGTCCAACAAACTTACTGGCTCGAGCCCGCCGGCTCTCACGGCGTTTGGGGCCTCGATGACTACCATTTTTTGCCGTATCTTTTTGGCAGCGGCCAGTTAGTCGATGAGCGGGGCGTGCGGCCCATCGACATCCACGACGAGGGCATCGTCGACATGTACCAGGACACAAACTTCTATTTCTGGTCGATTGCATTCATAAACCGCGTGAAAACCGCTTCGCTTAGGTGGCATTCCCCGATGCTTGACGATATCTCCGGGGTCAAGCGGTGGGCCAAAGTGAACGAGGGAATGATCAAAATGTACAAAGCCGAGGTGCTGGGCAAGCTTCCCGTGATCCAGCACTTCCTGTTCGGGGACATTTTGCCAGCAGCCGAGGGCACGACACCTCCGGGCGCTGTCGGCAACGAGGTCCATTTGCATTGCTGGGCGGACTGCTGCGGGATCCGCGTCCCGAGCGCCGTGGCGGCTTCCGAGGCGTCGCAGGGCCACAGTCTGCGGAGATCGGAGGCGGTTCCAGTTGATTGATTAATTTCAGTTAAGTACTTTACAATTTAGCATTAAATAAATAAAAAGAATAGGAATAAGTTAATACGAGAAGCGCAGCTGAGCAGCACTGAACACTGGCGGTTTCCACTGCAGGTACGTCGGGTCGATTCTATGGGGCTTGCGTTTCTTGCGGGCCTCGTACTTCTCCACGGCGGCCTGCGTCAAGCATATGATGTACTGGCCCGCGTTGTATTTCAGCATGTTCATGGCCTGCATGGTGCTCAAAATGTCCTGGGTCGTGAAGGAGGTGGCGAGGCTGAGGCTCTCCACGGTCGTTGTGCCGTTCGTGCCCACAGACTCGATCATGTACTCGATGAGCGCGTCGCGCCAGAACGACCGGTATGAAATAAGACCCAAGTCACTCAGCGGCTTTTCGGGCGACCCGACCTTGCCCTCGCGTTTCGAAAGGTTGTAGCTGAAGTCGATCAGCACGCGGCCGTAGCCGAACCGCTGGTACGGGGGCAGCGACAGAATACAGGCAACATTGTAGCCATCGGCGCTGTCCTTCTCCTTGCTGAAGTAGCCCACGAGGTGGTGCCCGTACTCGTCGCGCGTCGTCATGCAGTAGAACAAAAACGGGTCCACGTCGTAGTAAACGGTTTTGTGGTCGAGAAACAGCTTCGAAAATAGCGATAGGTTGCGGCACCATGTGCGCTGCTGCCGGCCGTCGACCTCAAAAAACGAGAACTTGTCGTCGCGGTAGATCTCGTTGCCGGGCGGGTGCCGCATGCGGTACTTCTTGCGGAACCTCTGGAACTGGAATTCGTCGGCGAAGTACTGCAAGCTGTACTCGCAAATATACACCTGGTCGGCATCCACGAACTCTTGCGGGTACGGACTGAAGTACCAGGGCTCGATCTCGTACTCGCCGAAAATCACCTTGTTCAGGTTGCGCACGCGGTGCACCTCGCTTGGGTTCTGCGTCATAGAGCCGGATTTCCGCAGCGTCTCGAGCTCTTTTTGCGCGTCGAACTCGACCTTCTCAACTTTTTCGGTCGTGTTCTCGCCCGCTGGAGCGCCGTCACCAGCGCCAGCAGCCGCGCCGTCGCCATTCTGCTCCTCGGTTTTAGGAGCCGGTTTCTCAATGCCGCGCTCGAGCCTAAGTCGGGACTCCTCGACCCACTCGTCGAGACGCTTGTTGAACGCTTCGTAGTGCACGTAGAACTCGAGCTTGCCCCGGCGGATCCGCTCGAGCAACAGCTCGGCCTTCAGCTCCTCGCCACTGCGCTCCACAAACACCTTGGACCCGATCAGACTCTCGGACATGCTAAAGAACTGGCGGCACGCAGACGGAGAACCTGGAGAACCTGAAAACTTGGGCGTGGCGGTGGTCGTGGACGGTGAGGGTTTATGTAATCCACATCCGGATGCTATTATCGGTGTGACCCGAGATGAGTCGCGAGCCGGAGAAGTCGATTGCCGCGCCCAAAACACTAGGCGCGGCGACTTCCTGGGTCAATTGGCCCGAGGAGTACTCATAGACCTGGAACCCGTGATTGCCGCCGGCGTACAGGGTATTGTTATCACCAACGAGCGTGCCAGCGCCCGAGCCAAACGTGCCGAGCAGCTCGCCATTGGGCATTGACCACTGCCGGATCCCGTCTAAGCCGGCACTGGCGAACGAGTATTCCTCGGGCGAGATCCACAAGCCCCGCACCGAGTTCTCCGGCTGGGTCAAGGTCGTGAGGCACCGCCCAGAAACGATGTCCCAGAACCTAATTGTGCGGTCCTGGGAGCACGACACGAGCTGGGGAGCATCTCCCTGCATGACGACCTTGTTGACGGCGCCGTCGTGGCCCGTGAGCACGTGCAGCGGCAGCCGCGTGCGCACGTCCCAAACGCGCACCGAGCTGTCGCGGGAGCCGCTGGCCAGCAAGTACGGGATCTCCGGGTGGAGGGCAACCGTGTACACGCCGCTGCGGTGACCGTGGTACTGCCTCACCGGTTTGTTGTGCTCAAGATCCCAGCACAAAACCTGGTTGTCCTCGCTGCCGGAGAACATATACGGGAAGGTTGGAGAGATCGCGAGCGCGCGCACAGGCAGCCGGTGGCCGGTCAGCGTCAGCTTCAATTTCCCCGTGGCGAGCGACCATATCTTGATCGTTTGGTCGGCAGATGCCGAGGCGAACCACTCGTTTTCGGGGTCGACAGCGAGGTCCCAGACCCAGCCGCTGTGCCCTTTAACAACGCGGTGCAGTTTCAGGTCGCGGCGGGCTAGATCCATTCAGAACGAATGGTCCTCTAAAGGGTCTTGGCAGACTAGGCAGCCGGAAAGGTTAGAAGGGCTAGCAGCAGGGCACGGTAATATATGCATGGTTGTTATTCAATGGTATACAGTGTATAGGAATTACAGAGCTGACATGGTGAAATCGTACTCAATGGTTGGCGTAACGCTGGCGATGAACTTGAGGAAGATGACGAGGTATTGGTCGACGCGGAGCCCCTGCGGGATCTCCTCCCACTCGGCGCCATCGCCCTCGGCGGCCCCGGCGGCCCCAGCGGCCTCGCTCTGAGCGGCCTCGCTCTCGGCGAGCGCCCGCGCGTCTGCCTTGTCGAGCAGCATACGCATCACGCCCGCGTGCCGGCACGGGTGGATGCTGATCAGCGTGAGGTTTGACTGGAACGGCGCGCTTTCAATTGTGACTGTTTTGTCCTTGTAGTCACCAACGATGTCGTCGAACATTTCCTTTGGCGGCAACGGCGCGCCGCCGCTGTCGAATCCGCTCAGGTACGCCTTGGGCACGCGGTATGATGTGGAGTATGTGATGTAGACGTTATAGCTGCGTTCCGCAGTGGAACCAGGCGCACTGGTCTCGCCAACGGGCTCGTCTTCCTCAATTCCAAGCGCGTCGAGATCCTCGACGTCCACTGGGCCGTCTTCTTCCGGTTTCGCCTCCGGCTTGTGCTGGTTCACGAGCCACTCGTCCTGGCCGTCGTCCACGAGCTCGAGGCCGGCGTCGTTCGTCGTGGCGCGCGATTTACACGGCACATGCGTCGTCACTAGAAATTGCTTGTTTTCCGGCAAGAAATCCCGCCGCTTGCCAGGCGAGGCCGCGCCCCACGTCCAGGTGGGGAACTTGTGCACGAGGTAATCGCCGGCGTGCACGAACTCCTCTGGTGTGAGCTGGCCGGTCTTCTGGAAACTCGACTCGTGCGAAATTGGCGTGAGATACTCCCGCAGACTAGAGAACGTCGAGCGAAGCATTGCGTCAATTGCGTCTGGGTGGCTGCAAAGGCGGGACGCTATCAGCAGGTGTAGTCAGCCTAACGGTTTGGTCACGTGGCCTAGCCTGCGCCGCTGCAGCTCAACGGCGACGCCATTGATAGTGCTACTACCAGTACAATGTCTATAGTTTATGTGAAAAAAAAAGCCTCTTTTTATCTATTAGGGCCGCCTGCAGTCCCATTTTCATCGTCCTCTGGATCGGTGGACTCGTCGCCGTCGATCTCGAACTCGTCCGCGTAGTCGTTCAGCTCCATGCCCTCGACGGGCTCATAAGCGGTTTGGAGGCGCCGCTTGATCACGAACAAGATAACAAAAGCGCCCACTGACCCGAAAACCGCAACGCCAATCATGGTGGCGATAACGTAGTACTTCAAGGTGTGCTTCGACCAGCCGGGGGCGACTGGCGCACTCGTGGCCGACTGCGTCGCCGACTGTGTGGCCGATTGCGTCGCCGACTGCGTGGCCGCATTGTGCTCGGGTGTCGCCGAGCTCATCGGCTCTTTCGATTCGGTTGGTTTTGACTCGTCGGTAGACCCAGTTGGCTTTGACTCGTCGGCCGACCCAGTTGGCTTTGACTTGTCTGCAGACCCAGTTGGCTTTGACTTGTCGGCCGACCCAGTTGGCTTGGATTCGTCGGGCGTCTCGGCCGGCTTCGTCTCGGTTGGTGTGGGTGTCGACATAGTCTCAAACGGGTCCTGCACGACCGGCTCGGGCCGCTCGTAGTCGTCCCACACCTCGCTGAACCGGCGCACCTTGCTCGCATCCTTGGCCTGACCAAAGAACTTGAGCTGCCAGCTCGTGATCGAGCCCTGCAGATCGTCCGGGCCCGTGACCTCGAGCGACCACTTGCCATTGCCCGTCTCGTTCCAGTGCACAACCGACATAAACTCCCAGTTCGAGACAGGTGCGAAACTATTGTCCTTCGGCCGCGGCGCCGCCAGCTCGCTCACGACACCGGCGGGGCTGACCAGACGGAACGTGAGTGCGCCGCGGCGCTCGTGCTGCCAGCTAACGCGCACGCGGACGTGCTCCAAGTGGTCCATGTTCGCCTCGTCCCACTGCGTGCGCGATACCTCGATAGACGACTTCGAGTTCTGCTTGATTGGCACGTCTCCGGTAATGGCGGGCAAAAAGTACCAGGTCTGCGGCTTCACGAGCTCCCACGACGCAGCACGCTCGACAATTTTGTCGGCGTCCAGCAACCCGTAGCCGTACGAGTTGTGGTATGGACGCCCGTCGGCCGTCGTCATCCAAACAACCTCTTCTGGAGACCCGTTCACGGACCGGATATCGAATTTTTGCGCGGTCTCGCGCACGAGGTACTGGAGGTCGCGCCAGGTGAGCTCGGGCCGTTGCTCGAGCACGAGCGCAAACACGGCAGCGGCGATGGGCGCCGCCGCCGAGGTGCCCGTGTGCTGGTTGGTGCACTGGGGCTGGTCCGGCTTCAAAGGGTTCAGCCGGTCTGAAGTGGTGATTTTGTCGTAGTAGTTGCTCGAGTACGTCGTTACCAAATTTGCCGAGCAGCTTTCGGAGTAGTACGGGTGCTCGTTCTGGCGGCCAACGGCAGCCACCGTGATCGAGTAGATCGAGTTTGTGTAGCCGTCGTAGTTGCAGTTGTCGCCGGAAAAGTCGCCGTTGCCGGAGGCCACGACATAGATCGAGCCGCGGCCGCTACGGCCTGTCTCAATTCCGGCCAGCTCCGCGCGGCGCACAATCGCTGGCGGGCCGTCGATTGTTTTGCCGTCGTCGGTCGGGCCCCACGAGCACGAGTAGATGTCGTTCACATCGGATCTGTGAATCAGCGACCGCGCCTCGTCGTCTTGGGTGATTTTCCCGCTCAGAATGCGGATCCCGGCCACTTTGGCGCCAGGTGCAATCCCAACGCCGCACACGGCGTTCACGCCGGCCGCGATCTCGCCGGCGCACCGCGTGCCATGGTTGTCGTCGCTCAGCAACGGCTCCGGCAGCTGCGTGTGCCGATTATAGTCGTACGAGCCTTCCAAACTGAAGCTCTCACTGAAATCCGGGTGCTTAAAGTCCAAGCCATCGTCCACAATCGCGACGGTGACGCCGCGCCCGGTGATGTTCCGGCGCCACACAGGGAGCACGTTCATGTCGTGGCCTTGCTCCTTGGGATTGAATATGTGCCACTGGTCCTTGAACAGCGGGTCCGTGATTTGGAACTCGTTCTGCACGGCCTCGATGTCCTTCCGCGCGGGCACGGGCGCGCGCTTGCCGATCCGCGACTCGCCGGACTCGTAGACCTGGCGCGCGCCAAATGCAAACGCATCAGCAGCCCGCTTAGCGTGCCCGCGCGGGTGGCTCAGCACCCAGTGGTCGGCAATGGGGAACGGCGCCTCCACGTCCCACGCGTGCTCGGCGCACATCTCGTGGGGGTCCGGGTGGTGCACAACGAAATACTCCCGGTCCGCAACTTTTGGCGTCGGGTCAGGCTGCAGCCGCAAAGCTTCGTCCCACACAGACGCGCACGCCGCCAGTGCCGCCCAGAGTATCAGCATTAGTGGTGGTGAGAGCCACCGTGGTGACCTTACTCGGCTATCGGCGCGCAGGTCACGTGCCCTGCTACAAGCCCGGCCTGCCTTCCTTCGCTGGGCGCCCTCTGCCTCCAGAGAGTACTTGTGCTGTGAGCGCGGCAATGAAGGACCCTGATCTGTCGCCGTTCCTCAACAAGCGGCTGAGTCTGTTTTTGAACAACTCGCGCGAGGTTGTGGGTGTGCTGAAGGGCTTCGACGCGTTCATGAACGCGACCCTCGAGGACGCCGTCGACGTTTCGAACAAGAAAAGCCCCGTGAAACTCGGCAGCGCCGTGATCCGCGGCGTGTCCATAGTCTCAGTGGTGCCCAAGGAATAAGGGTGCATAAGGTGTACATATTGTGTGAGGCATCGCATTCGTATATACTACAATAAATATTAACAACCATTATTAAAATTATAATTTACTCAGAGAGGGACACGCCATCGAACTCTGTCAAATTCGTCATCAGCATACCGGCCACGGCCGCTGACGAGAATGTGCAGAAACAGCCAACAAACAGCGCCAGCACAAGCCGCGACGCGATTGTGCCCTTGCGTGACGGCGCCATGCCCGAGAGCACACCAAGCTGGATACCGCAGGTGCCGAAGTTCGAGAAGCCACAAAGGGCATATGTCGCGAGGACCTGGCTGCGGAGCGACAAGTTTTGATACTCCTCGTCGCTGAACATGGCGTTGTAGGCCACGAACTCGTTCTGGATAAGCTTGATGCCCAGCAGCTTGCCCACTTTGTACAGATCGCCATCGCGCGAAACGCCAATAAGGAACGCGACTGGGTAGAAAATGTAGCCCATAATCTGCTCCAGAGTGAGCTGCGGAATGCCCCAGAACTTGCCGAACCAGGTGAGCAGCGCATCGCAAAGAGACACGAGGGCAATGATACACAGAATGTTCGCAAACATGGACAATGCAATTTGGATACCCATCCATGCACCGTTGCTGAACGCGTGGATCACGTTGTGGGCCTCCTCAGCAGAGTCGTCCGGAATCACGGCACTCTCGCCAGTGAGCGTTGCCTCGGTTTCGGGGAGGACGAGCTTCGCAGCGGCAATGGACGCCGGGATCGACATCACACAACTCGTGACGAGCGAGGCCGCGTTGACACCCATCGCGACGTACGACGCCAGCACCGATCCGGCAACGGTCGCAAACCCACTCGTCATGATCTGGAAGATCTCGGCCTCGGTGCAGTGAGGCAGAACCGGCTTCACAAGCACGGCAGACTCGCCCTGGCCAACGAACGGCGTCGCCGCAACGACAACGGCTTCGGCACCGCTAATCTGCATGAGCCAGTAGAAGCCCTGGGCGAACTTGCTAACGCACCACTGCAGCACGCCAAAGTAGAACCAAATGTGGATAAACGCAATGAAGAAGATGATCGAGCACAGTGTCGTGACCACAAACCACTGCTTCTTGACGAAGTCCTCCGAGGTTAAGAAGGCAGCACCGTCGCCGCTGAACGACAATAGCTTGCGGGCCAGGAACGAGATCCAGTTGAAGAAGTCGAAGCCCGCCTTTGTGCGCAGCACAAACAGCGCGATCACAAACTGCAAAAACATGCCCCATACGACAGTGTGCCACTTAATCCGATCCTTGTGCTTGCTGAATACCCAGAAGCCGAAGTAGAACACAACGTAGCCGAAGAAAGACACGGCACGATCCGGTAGCTTCGAGTCCGCGTTCTCAGGCGTGGCGAAAGTCGCCACCAGCACCGTGATGGCAAGGCACAAGCCCTCAATAGGCACCCAGAACTTCTCAGGGATCTTGTCCCGCACGCGAATGAACGTGCGGACCCAGACCCAGTTCGCCCACATCAGGAGCGGTCGCGTGGGGACGTAGAACGTGATGAAACGGATCATCAAAAACAGCCACAGGAAGGTCGGGATCAGCCACTTTGCGTGGTTTCTAGTGTGTTCGCGAGCCACGATCGAGATCCACCAGGACGTGAAAAACAGACCGAAAAACAGCACGATTACCCACCGGTGACGGCGCACTACGGACTTCAACTTGTCCATGGGGCGTTTTTCCTGAGACTTCTCATTGTAACTGCCTTCCATATTGCTCGAGTCGCCATCAGCGACGCCGATCTCAGACTGGTAAGTGTTTTTTCGGTCGTGTTCCTCGGAGGACACCGACCGCTCCCGGTTAGTCTCGAGCTCGGGCTCATCCCGAGAGTCCTTGGTCTCGGATCTGTTGAAATCCTGGGACCTTTGAAACTCCCTGGGCTCCATATGATTCGGGCAGTCGTCATTCCCATGGTGGTGGTGCATATTCGGCAGATCTGCCAGCTCCTGCCGGGGCGGCAGGCCCTCTTTGGCAAATACCGTGTGCCGATCACCATGGCCAGCTCCCTCATGAACTCTGTCCGGGTGAACGTGCTGGTTTGCCGGATCCAGAGCCGGGTCGTATGTGTGCGGGATGGGGGCTTCGGCGATGTCAACTTTATGGATAGCTCGCTCCAGCTTGTGAACGCCTGCCACGAACGGCGATTCTTCGCGGCCAGTTTCTGAGCCCATCACAGAATTTTTTGGATTAATAGAGCTGTGCCGTTCGGGAGGTGATTAGCTGGAGACAGAAGTTATATCTTGAATTTTGTCGTTTTCTAGTATTACGCTTGATTAGGGTTGCTTGTGGACAGTAGGGTAGCTAAATTGAGTGGAAAAAAAAAAGCCCAAGTCCCAATGGGCGATCGGGGCTCCCCGTATTGCCACCATTATGAATGTCAGACTACACGATCGCTATTTTTTTAGTCTCATTTGATGGGACACGCAATATTTACTATGTATACCTGTGGTCATTCCTTGATCTTTAGAGAATGCTGGACGAGCGCCCGGGATCTTGTCATACATGCATTGCATTATCTATGTCTAGGGTAAGGTTCTGTGACGACAGTAAGCCACCTTGAGCGTCTATTTTTCAGGGGTCTTTATATTGCCAATAAAGTATGATAAGTTCAGTATGGAAGTAAGTTTGGCTTGCTAAAATTTTGCTTTGAAGTTTTCAGCTAGCAAAAATGCCAATTTTTGGAATCAATTTTGGTAATGTCGTCGACTGGACGATAAGGCTGGCAAAGATAAGAAATGCGGCCCTAAACCTTCCAAGCAGAGGCTGATCGATGTCAGCTACTGTGCATAATAGAGGAAGGTCTACTTTACGTGCCTTTTACTTTACTTATTAAGAGATAATTAGTTCTGTACTGCAAATCCAACCAATGTTGGCGGTGACCGTGTCACAAGGCTAGCATCCTAAGACATGACTTGTACTACTTATTTAGTGTGCACAAGTCACCTTCCCACAACTCGGGCCATCATGTTCCCATTAAGTAATGCACAAACATGTCAATTTAACTAAACTGAGCGACATTTATAATTCATTATTCCTAATGTACTTCTTTTTTCTGAGCTACTCTGGATTCATGTGACCTCAGCCATTTTATGGCTTCATACGTCGAATTGACCTTGCCCACATATTTCACGGTTTATATGAAGCAGAGATTCAGCTACTTGGATCTGCGTCTCATCACCAAAGAGGTGGAGAATGACCTCAAAGATGCGTATCTGCAGAACATCTACTCACTAGAGAATAGTCGTCGGCATTTCTTGCTCAAGTTTGATGCCCCGCCAAACGAGACTGGCAAACGGTATTTGATTGTGGATCCCGGAATGCGGTGCCACCTCACAAAGTACCAGCACGAACCAACTCCCCAGCCGTCATACTTTGTGCAGAAGCTTCGCAAGTATCTGCGAAACCGCCGAGCTACTGACTTCTGGGTCCAACCTGGTAGCCGACTAATGGTCATCACTTTCAACGGAGGCCAGTACTATTTGGTGTTCGAGTTTTTCTCCGGTGGTAACATCATTTTGCTCGATGAAAGCCACAAAATTCTGACACTGCACCGTGTTGTGCGCGATGTCGGTCCTTCACATCAGAACCACCAAATGGGTGAGCAATACCCCCTTGTGATAGACAAGTCCTCGGATGGACTGCAAAATGAACCAAATGTGGGGGATTTGAAGCAATGGGTGGCCAATGAAAAACTTGGCAAGGCGCTTTACTCGAAAATTTCCGACCCCTCTTCGTCTATGATTGAGTATTACCTTCGCGAGCAGGGCCTCGATCCTAAAAAGAAACTCGAGTCTGAAGAAGCTATAGACCGAGTTCAGCTTGCTGTGAACCAGTCCTTGGACCATGCACACAAACTCATGACTTCTTCTGAGCCGGTTCATGGCTACATTCTCCGAGATGAAAAGGAGAACGCACTGGAGTTTGAGCCATTTGCCGAGTACTTCCACTTAGTGCACCCAAATTTCAAGGCCGAGGAGCATCCTACCTACAACGCTACAGTGGATCATTACTTCGGCGCTCTGCTCTCCGACAAGGGTGTGAACAAAGTAGAGCAGCTTCATGAACTCGCCGAATCGCGGCTGCAAGCGGCGCGCAACGAGCGCCAGAAGCGAGTAGGTGGTCTAATGCAGCAGCAGGAAATCAATGCCGAGCTGGGTAGCGCTATCCAGGAGCATGCGGACGCCGTCGATGCCGCCATTGCTGCTGTGAAATCCCTGGTCGACCAGGGTGTCGATTGGGGTGATGCGGCGAGTCTAATTCAGCTCGAGAAGGAGAAGGGCAACCGGATTGCCGAGATCATTGCATCGCTCGACCTTGAAAAGCAAAAAGTTGTTGTGAAGCTTAATGACAAAAAAATCCCTGTACATATTGACCGATCTGCCCATGCGAATGCCCGGGACTACTTCGAACTTCGCAAATTAGCCGGGGCAAAAATCGAAAAGACTGAGCAGCACGCGGACAAGGCACTTAAGTCTGCGGAAATCAAAATCAAGCGTGATCTGGAGGCCAATCTCGCGAAACACCACCAAGCTAACAATGCATCCAAACTGCACTCGATCCGCCAAACTCACTGGTTTGAGAAGTTCTGGTGGTTTATGACATCTACGAAGCATTTGGTCATCGCTGCTCGCGAGCATATGCAGTCCGACTTGTTACTGCGACGGTACTTCCAAGAGGGCGACGTGGCTCTCACGAGTGACGCGCCCGACGCCACTCTGCTAATCATCAAGAATCCGAACCGCTTAGAGATTGCGCCGCAAACTCTGTTGCAGGCTGGTGCCTTTGCGGTTGCGACGAGCACCAAGATTTGGGAAGCCAAATCAAAGGCACCGTCCTGGTTCTTGACGCGAGAGCAGGTGCCTAAGGTCAATAGCCAGGGTGACCCTATCTCGATGACCGATTTCCGGAATATCAAGGGGCGTAGTGTTGTCCCGCCGACGCCACTTGACATGGGGCTGGCTCTCCTTTGGCAAATTGAGGTTCCTGAAGAGGAGGAGCCCGAGGTGGGTGACTCCGAACACAGCGAGGAGGACTTCCCGGATACCCAAGTCGACTCAGATGAAGACTTCCCAGACACAAACTTAGATTCTGATCTGGGCGCGAGCGACGATGACAACAGCGACGACGACGAGGAAGACGACAATGATAGTGTGGAAGAGAAGGCGGAAGCTCCAGAGGTTTTTGTGAATGAGGAATCAGCTGCAAAGACTGGCGCTGCCGAAGCTGTGCCGTCAACCGAAGAAGTTTCGGAGTCCAGTGAAGGTGAGGCCGAAACCGATGAGGAAGAGGCTCCGCCGAGTCCGAGTGCCAATGCTCCTGAGGCCAACGCACCCAAAAAGGTGCGCGGTGGTAAGAAGAAGCTGCGGAAATACATGGCGCAGGATGACGAAGACCGCCAAGCCGCCATGGAAAGACTGGGAACGCTAAAGGGACTGGAACGCAAGGCTGCTGAGAAAGAGGCGATTGAGCAAGCCAGGCAGCAGCAGAAGGAAAAGGAGGACGAGCGCAAGCAGCGCCGGCGGAAAGCGGAGCTGGCACTGATCACCGATCTTGGCGGCGAGCCCGAAAAGCAGCCGTTCCCTACTGATTTGATCAATAAATACAGTGAGGATGAGCCTGTTATTGCGTGTGTGCCGATGTTTGCCCCCTGGTCGTCCATCCAGCAGGCCCAGTACAAGGCAAAGCTCGTGTTCGGCTCGGTCAAAAAGGGCAAAGCGTCTAGCGAGCTTCTGCGGATCATCCTGAACACATCAGTGAAACCGGCTTCTGATCGCGAAAAGCTCCTTGTTGAGGCCGTGAAGCCCGTGGATGTCCAACAGTCCATTGCTGTTTCGCGCGTGCAGATTGCCACGGCCACGACTGTGAAGAACGCCAAAGGCGGTAGTGGTGGTAAGCAGACAAACAAGAAGCAGGCTAAGCCGTCTAAAAAGAAGAAATAAATGTCTTTAATTTGATTGAAATGTTTGCATTACATGTCTAGTCTAAATGAGGAGCAAATCGTGTGTGTGTGTGTATCGACTCCTATTACAAAAATTGCGTCCTTCGCCTTAGCAGGTCGCGGCACCGTAGCCGTTGGGCAAGCCGTAGTCAGGAATCAGCGAAGGATTGCTGGGCTGAAGCACCTGATTCTGGGTTTGCTGAATAGGCACGACCTGGCTGTACCACTGACCCTGCGGCTGCTGGGGCGGAGCGAAGAACTGGGGCTGCTGCGGCGGCTGGAAGTACTGAGGCTGCTGAGGCGGCTGGTAGTACTGGGGCTGCGGCTGGTAGTAGTTCCCACCGTAAGGACCACTGGGAGGACCGTAGCTAGGACCGTAGCTGGATCCGTCATCGTCACCCCCATCGCAGTGGTTTGCCAAGCAGCCCACGATCGACCAGGGGCACACGATATACCGGGTAAGACGGCCCGCAGTAGCAGCAATACTGTTGCCTAAGCCGTTGTAGGCATTGCAGAATTCCGGATTGCCGTAGTCGTACTGAGGAGGAGGGGAGTACGGCTGAGGAGGCTGCGGCTGGTAGTACGGCTGCGGCTGCGGCTGCATCTGAGGGGCCGGCTGGGGAGCCGGCTGGGGAGCCGGCTGCGGCTGGTAGTACTGGGGCTGAACTGCCTGGATCTGGCCGCCGCACGGCTGCGCCGCCTGCACGTACTGCATCGGCTGCTGGCAAGGCTGAACGGCCTGCACCTGCTGCTGGCAAGGCTGAACTGCCTGCACCTGCTGAGGGCACGGCTGGACAGCGTTGACCTGACCTCCGCACGGCTGGACAGCATTGACCTGACCGCCGCAGGGCTGGACGGCGTGGACCTGCTGCTGGCAGGGCTGGACGGCGTGGACCTGTTGCGGGCAGGGCTGAGAGGCCGCAGCCTGGAGCATAGGCTGTGCCTGTGACTGGCCGCTGGGCTGCTGAACGTTAGGCTGCTGGACATTGGACTGCTGCTGGACATTGGATCCCTGGTCACCGCCGAAGGTGCCGGGGTCGACATCAGTGTTGTCGGCGAGTGCAAGCGCAGCTGTGGCAATAGCGACCTTAAAAACGTTCTTCATCCTGTGCGGTTATGGATTGCGGGCCGGTGATAACCGTGGCGATGCGGAAGCGGCCATTAATATACTTCCGGTGCGGTGGTTTTTGCTGGGATCTTTGCCTTAAGGATCTCGAAGGCAATGCCTTATTTACTATAACGGGTAAGCCTATTCTTATCTACAACTCTCCCCCCACTATGTACGATGCGGTTAGACTCCGCGGATAACTCAATTATGCATCGAGATCCGCGCGGCCCTTTCCCGATCCAGCGCCGCCGCTGCCATGCCTCTACGGCTGTGGTGGTGGTCGATTGACTGGGCACGTGACATACGCGGTGTGCGGCGATCCGCATAAGCGTGCCGCCAGCAGAGCCTAATTCCACAATGGAGCCCGCCCGCATCCCATTGGCGCGGATTAAGCGCGTGATGAAGGAAGACCCTGAGGTTGTTGCCGTTTCCAATGCTGCTGTGCAGCACATGGCGTCGGCGGCGCAGTTGTTTGTCGGCTACTTCACCGAGCAGGCGCTCATGGAGTCGCGGGCCGAGGGGCGCCAACGCGTTGCGTACCGTGATTTCGCGCAGGCGGCTACCAACAACGACCAGCTCGCGTTTCTAGGAAGGTTAGTGCCGAAAACCGTTCCATTTGGCGACGTCAGCCAGCAGCGGATCGCAGCCGACTTCCACGACCCGCCAGGAATCCCCGTGGCGCGCGTCGAGGAGCAGGTCGAGGCCGACAAGGAGGACGAGAGCGATTAGTCTCGGGTTTTGGTTATTTATTATTTATTTAGTGCAACGTTTATTTTGACTGCCCATCAGTGGCCCACTTCGCCGTGACCAACCGGGTGCCCGGCCTTAACGCTGCCCTGGCGCTGGGTGCCTTATGGCTGGGACTCACGGCCGCCGTCTCGATGCCGGAAGGACCCTAGCCCCATACCCTCCCGGCCAACCACAGCACTGCTTATTCACCCCGATCGAAAACGGGAACCACACAACACCATTTCATCCGTACCCGAAAAAAACCCACCGGCACAATGTTGAGGACACTTCAGTCAGTCGAGCGCAGCTTTGCTCGCGTTCCCTCCGTGATGGGCGCTGCCCGCATGTATAGCAAGCAGGCGTCGAAGCCCGTTGGTGGCGCGTCGAACTTTGAGGTGCCGGACTACAGCGAGAAGCTCAAGCCGAACCGGAACTCGGATGCCAACCGCAACCTGAGCTACTTCATGATCGGCTCGTTCGGTCTCGTGACGGCCGTCACTGCGCGCAACACCGTCCAGGACTTCCTGAGCACGATGAGCGCGTCGAAGGATGTGCTCGCCCTGGCCAAGGTCGAGGTCGACCTCGCCAACATCCCCACGGGCAAGAACGTTGTTGTGAAATGGCGGGGTAAGCCTGTGTTCATTCGCCACCGCTCGGACAAGGAGATCGAGGAGGCGAACTCCGTCGACGTCGGCAGCCTGCGCGACCCCCAGACCGACGACCAGCGTGTGAAGGACCCCAAGTGGCTCATCATGATCGGCATCTGCACACATTTGGGCTGCGTGCCGATCGGCGAGAGCGGCGACTACGACGGCTGGTTCTGCCCGTGCCACGGTTCCCACTACGACATCTCGGGCCGTATCCGCAAGGGCCCGGCGCCGCTGAACCTTGAGATCCCTGAGTACACGCTGGACGGCGACAAGGTCACCGTCGGTTAAGCATCTTAGTCCTTCGCCCCGCGTAGGTTAATAAAAGCAGTACAGTATAGTGCGAACATAGATTAAAACGATGCAACGATGTACACTCATGTACGCACGCCCAATATATATATATACATACATCTGAATATCCACAAATTTGACTCCGCGTTTGCATGGGCTGAAATTCGACCTAGCGACTTTTGGTAGGGTATGCGCCATCCCTGGATCGAGGTGCTGTGCAACGACCGCGTCGGCCGCAAGGTCCGCGTGAAGTGCCTGCCGGAGGACCTCGTCGGCGACTTCAAGCGCGTGCTCGCGGTCCAATTGGGGTCCGCGCCCGACCGCATAGTGCTCAAGAAGGGCTACATCACGTACAAGGATCATATATCGCTGGCCGACTACGAGATCCACGACCAGTCGATGGTCGAGCTCTACTATTCGTGAATGGCTCAACTTGTTGGGACATTGCGAGTACGGAGTTGTGCGAGTGCGGAGTTGTGCAAGCGCTGTGTGGGTGCTGTGCGAGCACTGAAATTTAGTTGCCGTGGTGATGTGACTTCTTGCTAGCTTCCAGAGCTAGGCCAGATCAGACGGCGACACCCAATAACCTAAAGGCAAGTGCTAGTTAATTTATCTTGTATGTACATTTATCCGCGCTCCTTCCAGCCGAACTGGCGCTCCATCTCCGGCGAGTCTTCAGTGCCGTACTCGATGAATTCCATGACCTTCTTCATGTGCAGCTGCGGGTCCGTGGCGCCCTTGAAGCCCTGGAAATGGTTCTTGATGTTCGGGGACGTCGGGTCCACGAGCGGCCGCAGCTCGGTCGAGTCCACATTCGACGGCACAACAAACGTGCGCACCTTCTCCCAGTTCACTCTGTAGTTGCCCTTCCGCGTATGCTGGCCGACACCGGTCGAGCCGGTGCCCTTATAGAACTCTTTGTTGCCCTGCTTCGTGCTCAGCGCCCAGCGCTTGTTGCCTGACTTCGTGAGGCCGTAGAACGGCTCCCGCGTCCGGTATTTCCGCCACGGTCTCAGCAGCAGCTGTACTCCCGACGGCTTCATTTTGGGAAATTGCTTTGGGGATCTAGATGCTCTTGGCGAGGTGAAAAATTAGGTAAAGGGTAGGCTGAAGAGCCGTCAACGGTGCGTCTCCAGGCTCAAGGGAAAAAAAATAAAAATAATATGCTATAGTGCCAATGATCCTATTCATTGATTGCTACGATTCTTTTTCCTACAATTTGACTCACTTGATCGAGTCGGCCTGCCCCGAGCCGGTAGTCGTGTGCCACAATGACCAGATCACTAAGGATCAGCTGCGCTCGTACTTGCCACTGTTGCACGCCATTGTGCTGGGCCCCGGCCCGGGGAACCCGCACGATTCTG
Source organism: Starmerella etchellsii (assembly GCA_030490775.1). Lineage (NCBI taxonomy): Eukaryota > Fungi > Ascomycota > Dipodascomycetes > Dipodascales > Trichomonascaceae > Starmerella > Starmerella etchellsii. The sequence goes on from JAMSGL010000006.1 coordinate 249,774, forward strand.
TGGACAGTGGCGTAGTCACAGACGTTTGGGAGCTCGTGGCCGAGACCCCCGTACCGGTTTTTGGAATCTGTTTTGGCTACCAGAGCCAGGTCCTCGCGTTTGGGGGCCAGGTCGAGAAGATGTCCCCGCCCGTGCACGGCCAAGTAGCGGCCGTCCATCATAAAGAATCGCGGCTATTTCAGGGTATCCCCTCGCCGTTCAATGCCGTGAGGTACCACTCTTTGCACGCTACTTTAGTTGGCAACGCTCTCATGTCGACTGCCACTACTGACGGCGTGGAAATGGCCGCCGAGCACCGAAGCCTTCCAATTTACGGCGTACAGTTCCACCCGGAGAGCGTGCTGTCAGAATACGGACTGCAGTTATTCAAAAACTTCTGGGCACTAGCCATGGAGTTCAACGCCAGCCGACAGATCCAACCTGGCTCGATTCCTCGGAACCTAACTGTGGAGTATACCTCGCTACTGAAGAAGGAGCCGCGGCGGACCAGTGCCGACATCAAAACAGCCGTGATGCCTAAACTCGACTGGCCCGCCGTCGCGGAGTGTCTGGACGACTTCGTCCTTCTCAAATCGGCATCGTTCCCTGGCGAGTGGTCAATATTTGGCATTCTCGAGCCCCGAAAAACTCTGCATTTGCGGTCCAAAGATGGTCAGGCGTATTCGGGCCTGCTTTACGGTGACTCGCAGCCGGTGAGCGGCGACATATGGCAGATTGCTGCTGATCTCATGGCGGAGAAGATGCTGGATTCTGACTACGCGAAGGCCTTGAATCCGCACCGCCTCCCCTTTCTGGGAGGACTCATTGGCTACATCACTTACGAGGGCGGGTGCCGGGCCGGCCTCGATATCGAGATGGATTCGGGAATGAACAGCGACATGTCGTTTGTGTACGTTGAAAAGTCAATCCATGTCAGTAAAGACACCGGTCAAGTCTATGCCGCTGGTCCTGAAAACTGGGTGGAAGAAATGGCTCGGGTGTTCCAGAGTGCACAGCAGCAGGGGCCCACGACTTCATTGACCCAAGTAATGCCTCCGAAAATTAAGAAGCCGTCACGCGATAACTACGATGCCATGTTTGCCCAGTGCTCAGAAAAGCTCTGTGCCGGCGACTCCTACGAGCTCTGCTTGACCACGCAGACCGAGCTGGATTTCTCGGAAGCGGATCCGTGGAGCATCTTTATGCGGTTGGTGGCAAAAAATCCGGCCCCGTACAGCAGTTTCATGAGCTTCGATGACGGGCTAATTGCCACGTCGCCGGAGCGGTTCCTGTCGTGGACCCCCGAGCAGTGCGAATTCCGGCCGATCAAGGGCACGGTGCGCAAAACCAGTGATATGACGCTGGAACGGGCGACCGAGATTCTGCGCACGCCGAAGGAGCAGGGCGAGAATCTCATGATTGTGGACTTGATCCGCCATGACTTGGGGCACCTGCTGAACGACGTGCGCACGAACCAACTGATGGCGGTCGAGGAGTACCACTCGGTGTACCAGCTGGTAACGAGTGTCGAGGGCCGGTTCGACGGCCGCAATTCAGGCATCGACATTCTGTCACAGAGCCTGCCCCCCGGCTCGATGACCGGTGCGCCCAAAAAACGGTCGGTGGAAATTCTGGCTCAGCTAGAACAGCAGCCCCGCGGTCTGTACAGCGGAGTCCACGGTTACTGGAGCATTGACGACCGCGGCGACTGGAGCGTGGTTATCCGGTCCTTGTTCCAGCGCCGCGGTGCGCCTACCTGGCGCATTGGCGCCGGCGGTGCTGTCACCGTGCTGAGCACGGCTGATGGCGAGTTCGAGGAAATGAATACAAAGTTCGATGCCGTTTTGAAGGCGTTTATATAATGTACAAAATAGCTCTGAATGCCCGCACTCAGAGGAAAATAGCTTACACTCAGAGGAAATAGTCGACCACGACGCTTTGAGCAGCCGTTTTCATGTGCTCCTCGTTTTCGGGGCTTGCGTCGAACACGTTGAAGTGCCGGTTGCCGAACTCGTCGATCTCGAGCACGGAAGCCAGGTTGCCACAGCGGTAACAGTAGTTCGGCGCGCTCCAGACCGTGCTCAGCTTGCCATCAAACAGCTCGTCGTAGCCGGTCTGGCACAGCTGGTGGGCCCGCAGAATGTGCGAGCAGTCGTTTCGGTACAGAAAAGCGTCGACAATGTCTTTGCCGAACGTGTAGCCTGCGCCACGAGAACTGATACTGAACTGGGGCCTTGTCTCATCGGGATCGCTCCACACGAGATCGGCCATCGGGCCGTCGTGGGGGATTTCCCGGAACCGGTCAATGATCTTGATTTGGTCTACAGACTGTAGCGACGGTGACAGCCCGCCGTGCACGCAGAAAATCGAGTTGTCAATCACGACACACAGCGTGAGGAAGTCGAACATGCCCGTGAAATGGTTCCACACGGCCGCGCTCCCGTATTTCCGCACGCACTCGGTGTAGAACCCATAAGACTGGGTGATCGCCCGAGACTCGTGGTTGCCGCGAATGAGCCATATCCGCTGGGGGTACCGCAGCTTAAGGCACACAAGCAGCGTAATGGTTTCAATGCTGAACAGGCCCCGGTCCACGTAGTCGCCCAAAAACAGGTAGTTTGTGTCCGGACAGAACCCGCCCGTTTGAAATATCTCCAGCAGATCGTAGAACTGGCCGTGGATGTCGCCCACCACAGTCACAGGTGTGGAGATATGTACTACGTTGGATTCCTGCAGAAGCAGCTCCTTGAGATCGTGGCAAAGAGCCTTGATCACTTGCTCGGGGAGCAGCTCACGACGTTTGATAATTCGCTCTATGCATTCATCGAGATTCGCGTAGGAAGTGAGCATAATCCATGGACGCGCTTGCCAATGGGTGGGTTGGTGGTAGTGTCTCCGGTCTGGGCGGCGGCGGCGGCGGTGGTGTGGTGGTGATGGTGGTGGTGCGGAGGGTGCGCGTAACAGCCACCCTGCCCTGCCCTATCTTGCCGCCATTACCAGGGATTCAACAGATTGCATTATCTATCGGCTGATTCGGGATGTCAAGAAGACCTTCGTTTTCGCGACAACCCAGTCTCTCGAAGATTCAGATACCACAGCGGGTAGATACCGAGGACGGCCGCCGCAGTGGCAGCATCTCGCCGGCCCAGAGCGTGCACTCGGCTGGGAGCCAGTACCACAGTCCAAACGACTATCAAGGCAATTACCACGAGTATGACCAGTCTAGTCAGCACAATGAAAGCAGGACCCCGCAACTCGGTGGCCAGGCCCAGTACATGGTGCAGGAGCAGGCATATCTGCACCGCCTGCGCTCGAACATGGTGGATGACGAGCAGGATCTCCATCCCGTGGGCGAGATTCGCGAAATAATAGATGTGGACGCAGACAGTGACGACGAAGAGCTCGATAGCCTCATCACCGACCCGGCGGCTCTGCCGGAGAACCTGTTTGCTTTGAGCCTCGATCCCGAGCGCGACGGCGATGCCGAGAAGATCAAGGAGCGCACAGAGTGGCAGACAATGCTGACTTCAGTGCTGACCGGCGAAATTTTCACATCAGAGAAGACTAGGTTGGCCGGCGCGGCAACCAATGCGTCGAACGATGAGCAGGCATGGCTAGAGCTCAAGGCTAAAGTGACGTGCCGCAGCGACAGCGAGCAGAAACGCACAGTCATGGTTGGTAGGTCTATGACACACGAGGTTCTGGAGCATATTCTGAACTTCCAGCTCAGTGGCTCGTTCGATACGATGGAGGAGCCGTACGAGGCCGTGGGCGATCTGCTGGATTCTCTGGAGCGGTGCGAGGCCCTCTGGCCCAATTTGCGGTCCATGAAAGAGTTTTTCCCGGTATACGCGTCTCAAGAGTTCCAGGACCGCGTCGACGCGCTCACGTCCTGGTTCACCACGACCCAGTCGATCCTGCAAGAGCGAGAGCTTCTTCAGGCCTGGACAGGTAATTACGAGTGCGACCCTACCAAGCTTCCGGATATCGATGCAGAGCATAAGAATTCGTTCGATAGCCACGAACATCGCAAAATTTGGGCAGGCTACCGACGCACATCTGTGGTTGAATTCGGCGCCCAGTCCGATGAAGATCACATGGAGGGAATTAATCCCGATACTCACCTGTCCCTGGTTCAGCTGGTTATGAAGCAGGAAGGTGCCCTTGAATCGATTTTTCGTACCCGAATCAAAGGAAGGCTGTTCCCGCTGATCGAACGAGCTCGAACGTGCACAATTAACTACTCAACCCATTTCCTGGAGATGGGACTGCCCCTGTTTTTGCTCGGACTCGGCTCAGTGATGTCATTCCCCGTAAGGCTAACGCGCGCAGCTATTGTCCTTCGTCTCGATGAGGCTGCCAGCCTGACGAACCCGACCATGACAATGATCGACGAGGCCATCTCGAAATTCAGAACTTACATGTCACTCGGCATCAACCTCACAGAAGAATATATCCGGGTGACAGACCCCGTATTGGATAAAGGCTGGATATTCACAAGTGGAGAAGACACATCAATTAATGACGTCATGTTGCGGTGCATTCGCTTTTATCTAGATCTGCTGTCCAACAAGTTTTTGGACGGTGGGCGCACATCAATGAGCTTCTTTCGCAATTTCAAGAGCATTGAAGAACTCGAATCCCACTTCACTTTCTTGCAAGGCACGTGTCGGCTGATCGACGGTGGTGACATTAGCGTAGCCATCCAGTTCTCGACACTCTACTCGCGAGTGCTTACTCGACTAATTGCATATTGGGAACACCAGATCGAGGGACCCTCACGGTGGAAAAAGAACGAGGTCGACAGGTGGTACACATCCTCGCTTGAGAACATTCGTAGTATCCAGCGGAAGTTGCTGCGGTTTTACAAGATCCTGGCAAACACCTACGAAAATGCCATTGAGTTCGCCTTGCCTGTAAATCGTACCAAGGACTTCTTGACCTGGCTTCGGGATTATGGGTTCTTCCTCATTTTCGTTGGGTCTATGGAACGCATGGGCTGTTACACATTTGCATCTCGATCTCTTCGGGATAACCCAATCACAATTCGGAACTTAGTGCAAGGTTACAGTCGGCCTAACTTAGAGGAAGAAGGTGAGAACGGTGCAATTGTGCTGCTGACCTTGACCGAGGCGATCCGATGGGATGGCGAGATTTTCAAGCTCGATATAGGCAATGACACGCTGCCTGAGTTTAATGGAAAGGTCCGCTTAGTGGCCCAGGGTGGCTTCCGTGAGGTCCAGGAAATGCGGCGACTTTTCCCGCCGCTGAACAAAATGAAAGTAACAGTTGACCGGCGGTCTCACCTGGATATGCTGGAAAACGATCTGCACAAAATGCGCACGACTACCTATCGACTTACAATGACTGTGCTGTCATCGGCCTTGGGATTCCGAGCTCGCCTTCGGGGTCTCGAGTGCCAGGAAACAGTGCAGGCGATGCTTTCCTTTGCCCGTGAATTTGGCCAGCGCGGACGTCCCTTGCTTAGCGAGGCGCGCCGTAGCCGCATCACGCGGAAACTTTTCGATCTGTGTTTAGAATGGATCGAATTCGTTTCCGATGACTGTCCGCCGAGTGATAACAAGACCTTTAAGTGGACGGTGCAGGCACTGGAATTTGCAATGATCATGACGAAGGGTGTTAATATATTAGCTGTGCCTGAGGAGCAGTTTGCTAAACTGCGCCGAAAGGTGGCCGCTTGTGTTACCCTTCTAATTTCACACTTTGACATCATGGGTGCGCGGTCCAAGGCTGCTAACCTAACGAACCATCACAATCGGGCTCGCCTCATTCAGAACAGCAAGGACTATGGCGCAGGACCCACCTCTCTCAAGGACGACGATGTGGTGATTGCTGTCAGCCGTATGGTCACAAAGAAGAAGCTTGCCGAAATTGACTCGAGGCTCACACCGCCGTATGCCAAGGGCAAGATTCTCGACCGCCACAACACCGAGTTCGAATTTTTATCGTTTGCTTCCTCACCATTTACAACCGCGGCCATGCGCTGGACCCAGCTCGAGCGCATCGGATCCGGTGCGTTTGGATCCGTGTTCAAGGCGCGCAGTGTGGACGATTTCCAGATCATGGCCGTCAAAGAAGTGCCTATTCGGGCCAACAAGGATATCAGCAATGTTTTGCGGAATATCAAAGACGAGATGACGGTTCTGGAAATGGTTTCACACCCCAATATTGTGCAGTACTATGGTGTTGAAGTGCACCGCGACCGCGTATACATTTTCATGGAGTACTGCTCGGGCGGCTCTTTGGCGAGTTTCCTGGCAAGCACTGAACCGTTGCAGGATGAGAAGATCGTGTCATTCTATACCTTGCAAATGTTCGAAGGACTGGCGTATTTGCACCAGAGTGGAATTGTCCACCGGGATATCAAGCCGCAGAACATTTTGCTCACAAAGCGACTCAACTATATCAAGATTGTGGACTTCGGTGCAGCCAAGATCGTGGCTGACACGAGTAATGTGAGCCACCAGACCAAGATTGAGGCGCGGGGCACTTTCAAGTACATGGCGCCCGAGGTATTGCGCGGCGAGCCTTCGGCAGTGGAGAGCAGCGTAGATATCTGGTCCATGGGCTGCGTGATGCTGGAGATGGTCGCTGGCCATGCGCCCTGGGAGGGCTACGACAATGACTACACTCTGATGTACAACATCTCGAACCGCAAGGTACCCAAGATCCCGGCAGACTCGCCTCTGAGCCCAGCGTGCTTGTCTATTCTCGAACGGTGCCTGAAATTTGACCCGAAGGAGCGGCCGAGTGCAATGGATCTACTCCGCGACCCGTGGTTCGACATTGCGCGGGAGGCCCTGCAGGGCATGCGCGACCCTTACGAGGATGACACATTTGCGGGCGACCAGGACTATGAATTCTACGATGACAACGATGACAACCATAGCGACCACTCTCAATCCCCCGTGCTGGCCCAATACGGCTTAGACGGCGTAGACGGCGTTGACGGCGGCGACTACACGGAGTACACTCCCCACACTGCCACCTTGGAAGAGGTGAGCAATCCTCCGTACATGAAAACCATTGCCGAGTCGAACCAGGAATATGAGCTCGAGCACCACGAATAAATAAGCATTAATATTCTACAAAAACTTTACGATTGTTATTATTATGCCACCCGGCAGATGTCGTCTTCAAGGGTCATTTCCCCTCTACTCATTTCCCCTCTACTCGTCAATGCCACGAAACTACTCTTCGAGGCCGATTATCGAAAGCTCCAAGGTCCACACCCGCCGAACATGCACCCTCACCTTCTCGGGCTCACTCTTATGCTTTGTGGGCCCCACAGTCATTTCGAAGCGGTCCCACCAGCACTTTTTAGCCGGTTTCCGCCAGAACAGGAGCAATTTCTGCAAAGAATAAATAACTTCGAGCATCTGGGGCGACTCGGGGAGCTTCACGAGCGACATCTGGAGGCTCAGTAAATGCGACGTATACTCAATCCGTTTGCGGTAGTGCCACTTCTTTTTTGGATCAATGCCCGAAAGCACGAGCATCTGCATAAGGTGGTACTCCGGCGAGTCGAGCACCTGGGCATTTTTCAGTCCATTAAACAAAAACCTCTCGTCAGCCCCATTCTGCATCGCCTCGCCAACGAGTTCCTTAACTTCGATGTCGTCCTCGGTCGACTGGCGCGGATCCCTAACGACGTAGTACTCGAGATCTTCCCGCAAAACGATCAGGGTCGGCCGAGATTCCAACACGTAGGGCACCTCGTTCGGCGCGTGGGGCAGCCACTGAACCGACTCAACGCTCTCGTCGTCCTCGTAGTTGTACTCTGAGGCCACGGAATGGCCCTCCTCCTGCGGTCGGGCGGCAGTGAACTCGGTGATCGGCACGGGATTGACGCCCACGTTTGCAGAGTCCAGTGCGTCTATAATGTACTTGAAACAGGTCGGGTCGAAGTCCACGCTCATGGTATCGGGATCCTCCTCGGCCTCTTCGGGCGGCGGCGCGGCCATACTATTGCTCAGACTGAACAGCACGCTTTCCGGCAACGTCAGCAGCCGGTCGCGTTTCACGACGAATTTCTGGCCGCGCATTTTCAGCGTTATGGTCTCCGGGAGTTCAGCCACAGCGGCGAGCTCGCTGCGCTCGTCCACAGACGGCACCTGCGTGATCACGTCCTCCTCTGCCATGGTTAGGGTTGATAAACAAACCGCATACATATATATAATATATACAGAAATATATTATGAGTCCTCGAAAGTGACATTGCGATCGCTTTTGAGAGCGCTGCTAATGTATTTTGTGTGGCTTCCCCGCGCAACCAGCTGATACTTGTCGCCCGCGAGTCGGTACACCTGCACGAACGTGAATGCCATGGTCCGGCCCATTTTGTCCAGATGGCAGTCAATCCGGAGTCGGTCGCCGGGCTTCCCCACGTGGGACATAAATGTGGACGACATGTCGGTGGTCACGCCGGTCATGAACATCCCCCGCGACGCCAAGGCCAGGGAGCCCCCGACATCGACCAGAGTGCTGACCACTCCACCGTGCATGGACCCCAAGCGGTTGAGATGCGCATTGTCGACTGTGAGCTCTGCGCGGACGAAATTGGCATTCGCTTGTGATATCTGCATGTGCGGAAGCAGTGCTTTTTCCACACCGCCCCGCGCAACCATGTCCTTCCAAACGGACTGCACGAACTTCAGACGCATTAGCGGTTCCGTGTGGGGAAGAGGTACCCCAGGCTTTGGGAGGTGCCTCAGGCTTTAGGAGGGTGCTTCAGGCTTTGGGAGTAGGGGGCCAAGGGAGGTGGGCGCACTAAGGCAGGCAGCTGGGACCCACTAAAGGCTGGGAGCCGGAGGGTCAGGGCGGGTCCAAAAAAATATTATCAAAGCATTTTATTTTTCAGTCTATTCCTACCTTTAATCCCAATGCCGAAGAAGCGTCAAAATAAGGGAGGATATATCACGCGGACACAGGCAATCCGATATTTACAAATATCGCTTGCCGACTTCCGCCGGCTGTGTATTTTAAAGGGCATTTACCCCCGCGATCTCAGTGGCCGCGCCAAGCGGAAGATCCAGAAGGGCTCTACGAAGCCATTGACGGCGTACTACCGCAAGGATATCCAGTATTTGGCGCATGAGCCTGTTCTCGACCGATTCCGGGCTCACAAGATCTTCGCGCGCAAGCTCTCGCACGCGATCGGCCGCGGCGACTACGGCGATGCCCAGCGCATCGACGCCAACCGCCCGCGGTACACGCTCGACCACATCATCAAGGAGAGGTATCCGACTTTCGTTGATGCTGTTGGTGATCTTGACGATGCGCTGAGCATGCTGTTTCTGTTTGCCCAGATGCCGTCCTCCGACAAGGTGAGCCACCGGATCACCGAAGAGGCCAGCAGGCTGTCCACGGAGTGGATGGCGTTCGTCGCGCGCGAGCACTTGCTGCGCAAGGTGTTCGTTTCTATTAAGGGCGTGTACTACCAGGCCACTGTGCACGGCCAGGAGGTGACGTGGGTCGTCCCGCACAAGTTCCCGCACAACATCTCTGAGGAGATCGACTTCCGCATCATGCTGACCTTCCTCGAGTTTTACACCACGCTCGTGCATTTTGTGCTGTTCAAGCTGTACACCGATGCGAACCTCGTGTACCCGCCCCCGATCAACAAGACGAAGGAGAAGGGTGTCGGCGGTATTGGCACCTATATCTTGGAGTCGCAGTCTCCGCAGGCCTTGAAGCTGCCGACGACCAAGTCCAAGAAGAACAAGAAGAGCACGGTTGAGGTCTCCATGGAGAAGGCCCAGCAGGCTGATGCTGAGAACAACGACGAGAGCGACGAAGACAGTGACGAGAGCGAGGACGAGCGCAAGCTCGACAAGTTCGAACAAGGCGGCGAGGGCGGCGATCTGCTCGCGCAGCCTGCGGACACGCGGGACGATCTGCTTTTCTCGAAGTTTACGTTCTTCGTTGGCCGTGAGGTCTCGCTGGAGCTCGTCGAGTTCGTCGCGCTTGCGTTCGGCGCCCGCGTCATCAGCGAGGCCGCGATCGACGAGCTTATTGACAACGAAAATGAGAAAATGAGCAACAACCCTCAAAAGATTAAGGTGAACCTGGATGGCGTCACCCATCAGATCTGCGACCGGCCCGCCGTTAGCGCGAAGGTGCCTGGCCGGGTTTATGTCCAGCCGCAGTGGCTTCTCGACAGCGTCAACCGCCGAGAGCTGCAGCCCGTGGGTGCGTACGCGCCCGGCGAGTCGCTTCCGCCGCATCTGAGCCCGTGGGGCGACCGGGGCACCTACGACCCGGAGGCCAAGGACGAGGACGAGGATGAGGCCGAGGACAGTGAGGATGAGGAAGATGCTGCCGTTGAGGGTGAGGCTGCCGAGGAAGGCGAGGCCGTTAATGAGGCGGAGAAGGACTCGGAAGACGATGAGGACGTTGCTGCCCAGCGCGAGCTGCAGCTCGAGTCCCAGGGCGTGAAGTTCTCGGAAGCGCCGTCGAGCGCACAAAAGAAGCGCAAGTCGAAGAAGGCGGTGGACGAGGACAAGGAGCTGCGCAAGACGATGATGTCGAAGAAGCAGCGTGTGCTCTACGACAAGGTCCAGGGCGGCATCGACAAGGAGCAGGAGCGCCAGGACCAGCTCCGCAAGAGACGGAAGCAGCTCAAGAAATAATATATATATATATATGTACACACCATTCTATACTTGCAGCCGCGGCATGCGCGTGTTGAACGAGTTTCGGTTGGGAATGCGCAGCACAACGACACCGCGCAGCTCCTGCTGGATTCCGAGCAGCAGCTGCGTGCCCCGCTGCACGGCCTGGAGGTCACGCACTGAGCGGACGTCGACGTGCGCGATCACGGTGTTCTGCTGGGACTCGTCGAGGAGCTCGCCGTCCGCAGAATAGAGCTGGAACATGTGCACAATGACGTCGTCGTGCAGGACGTACTCCTCGCCCCTTAGGACATGCACGGACTTTTTTTCGTAGCCGAGCTCTGCCAAAAACCCGGGCACATCCGCGGACTCGTTACCCAAAAACTCTGATGACAACACGGACTGCGACACGACCTTCATGTTGCGGCCCGGCTCCGGAATTTCGTAGGACTCGAGGAAGCGCTTGCCGCCGCTGGCCACAACGAACAGCCGGTACTGCTCGACTTGGGACGCCTGGCCCGGCGTGCTGGCGACGCTTGCGTCGTAGCGGAAGCGGGGCTCCCACACTTCCCGCACAGTTTCCAGCGGCCGCGGATCCATGCCGCTGATCGACCGCAGGCACTTCGCGGCCATGACCCGCTCCTCGGGGGAAACCGTGCCGAGCAGGGACAAGCGCTGCACCATGATCGGTCAGGACCCTGCCCTAGCTTCGGAGAAATTAAATGCCATAGCTACGGTGGTGGTCGGTGCCATTGACTGCTGCGCGATTATAGAAGCAAGTTCTATTTTTGATTTAGTCCTAAATCACTCAGAAGCAAACCGTTGAACAGAAAAAAGCCGCACATGCATGCCGTGGAGAGGTACTTAACCCATGGATTGGGGTAAGCCCACCTACTAATGCCCGAGCCGTTGAATCCAAAGACGACACATTTTGAGTTCTCGGGGCCTGTCGGCACGTTTGTGATCTCGACGGGCTTGCCGGTGCTCATTATTGCGCTGTACTTCGCCTGCAACGCGAACGGGTGCCCGGCCAATGGCGCGGCGGTATGGCAGCAGATCTGGTCTACGCGCTGGCTGAGCAGGGAGGCGCTGGGCGCGTACCTTACGTGGCTTCTCGGGCTCATGGTGCTCGATGTTATTGTGCCCGGAGCCACTGTCCCGGGCACGACGCTGCGCACAGGCAAAAAACTGCAGTACAAGTTCAACGGAACGCGGATCATTCTGCTGCTTGCCATCACGCTTGCCTACCGGGCGTGGGCGACTGCGTGGGAGCTTCCCGAGCTGCAGTTCATCTACAACCACTTCCTCGAGATCGCGAACTCGACGTTGGTTGTGGCGTTCGTGCTTTCGACGTATCTGTACATCGCGAGCTTCGGCACGGACTCTGAGGGCCAGCCCAAGCTGTGTGCGCTGGGCGGCAACTCTGGTAATGCGATGTACGACTGGTTTATTGGCCGCGAGCTGAACCCGCGAATTGGCTCGCTCGATCTCAAGTTGTTTTTGGAGATGCGGCCGGGTCTTCTTTTGTGGATTTTGATTGATCTCGCCATGGCTCACCACCAGTACCTGAAGTTCGGCCAGGTCTCGTGGTCGATTGTGCTTGTTACCGTGTTCCAGGCCTACTACGTGATCGAGGGCACGTTCTACGAAAAAGGTCTTGTGTCGATGATCGACACGACGACGGACGGACTCGGCTTCATGCTCGTTTTTGGCGACATCTCGCTTGTTCCGTTCACCTACTGTTTACAGACCCGGTTTTTGGCCGACCACCCAATCGCGCTGAGCTGGCTCGCAATTGCCGCGATCGTTGCCGTGTACGTCGGCGGGATCCTTGTGTTCCGGCTCTCGAACAACGAGAAGAACGGGTTCAAGGCCGGCGACCCGAAGTACGCGCATCTCAAGTACCTTGAGACGCCCACAGGGTCCAAGCTGCTCGTTACCGGGTGGTGGGGCACGGCCCGGCACATCAACTACTTCGGCGACTGGATCAGCGCGTGGGCGTGCTGCCTGCCGTGCGGCCTGCACCTGATCCCGTACTACTATATGGCTTATTTTGCGGCGCTGCTCATCCACCGCAACGAGCGCGACGAGGCCAAGTGCAGCGCAAAGTACGGTGCGACGTGGGACGAGTACAAGCGCCAGGTGCCATACAAGTTCATTCCGTATTTATACTAGACTTAGCTACGTGTTCTATGCGTTTACTGCTGCTTCTTCTCCAGAAGCTGCTCGCGCGGGTCCTTCTCGAGCAGAGCCACAATGATGTAACCGATAAGTAAGAGCTGGGCGACTGCGGCCGCGCCGCCGCCGCTGCCGATCGCGCCGAAGCCAGCCCAGCGCAGAAGGAAGAAAGTCGCCACTGGCAGCACTAGAATGGCCACCGTCACAATGATCAGCTTGCGCACAACATCGCTCGAGACCCGCTCGGCGGTAGGTTCGGGGGCCATTTGGCAAAAACCCTAGGCGGCGGGCGCCGACTATACTGTATAGACTCGGAAGCAGTTCTGGCTCAATTCCTAAAATTTTTTTGTGAGCCCGACAAAAATTTCTCGGCCTTCTGGTTATCAAGGTGCTCCAACGTTTCCCATTCTGCCTAAACATGCTCCTTCACTTGGTTTCCTCATGCCTGTCCTCCGGTCGGCCCGTGCCCAAAACCTGATCCACTGCGTGGTCAACTAACTATGGGCTCTCGCGGCAACCGGCGCGATGACGGCAAGTTTTTGACGGACACCGACATCTCCCGCGTGGCCGGCCCGAACGAACGCCGGCTGGAGGCGTGGGTCGACACGAGCGGGCCGGACGAGCACGCGGAGCGTGTGATCCGCGACACGAACTCGGGGAAGTGGGACCAGTTCGCGGCGAACCGGCAGAAGTTCGGGATCGTGCCGACGTACAATGAAAGCTTGTACACGACGGAGATCGATAAGTCGCACCCGGAGTTCGCTGCCCGCGAGCGGCGCGCGGCCCAGCTCGCCAGGGAGATCGAGACCAAGTCGTACAGTGGGGATGCCGACGACGGCGCCGGCGACGAAGTCGACGAGGAGGACATGTTCTCGGGCGTTCAGCGGACCCATGCGCCTAACAAGGTTCAGGAGTTCGCTGCTAGGGAGGCCCAGGCCGCAATGGCGTCGCCTGCCTATCTTGCCGACCAGGAGCGCGCCGAGCGCCAGGCCGACCAGGCGAAGCTGACGGGCAAGATGAGCCAGCTGTCCACGGACACTAAGGGCGAGCCGGCCTCGAAGAATGAGAACAAGAAGAAGTTCAATTTCGCTGCCGCCGCGGCGCGGACGCCCTCGTTCAAGCGCCCGTCGGGCGCCTCTGTGTCTCCGGGGCCCACTTTCCAGCCAACCGGAGGTCCTGGAGGTCCTGGGGGCCAGCCGCCGGCACCAGTAAGCCCTGTGAACATGGCTACTCACCCGGTGATGGGTTTCCCCGGCATGGCTCCAGGCATGGGCTCGCCAATGGGAATGCCGGGGCCGATTCCGGCTGGGATGCCTTTCATGCCACCGCCGGGCATGCCGATGCCAGGACCCCCGCCGGCGCCCGAAATTGTGCGGGATACCAAGCCCGTGGATGTAAGCAATCTCAGGAGTATTGCGCCAGGCGATTTCGATTTCATCGCCCAAACCGAGAAGAAGGAGGAGCCGTTGCCGAAAATCTTCTTCACCCCGCCGAACTGGACGCCGCCGGGCGATCCCGTCGGCACCGAGTTCTATGTCGACCAGTTCCCGTCGACGACCCAGCCCCGCATGCAGATGATGATGCCCCCGGTTGTCATGATGCCCCAGTTTTAATGTACAGAAGTAAGAGAGAAATTACAATTGTATCAGTTATCTAGAATGTCACTCGTTACACAAGAGTTGTGTGCTCACCAAGAACGCGTGACTGGACTGAACGGCGGGCAAAGGTCACAAGAAAGTATGCGACGACGGCCGTAGAGAGAGTCAGCACGGTGTTCAGCGGGGTCGGGTTCATGCGAAACACTGAACGGGTCGTGCGGTCGACAAGAACCTGCAGCATGTTGAGGATCCCAGCCGATGTAATTATGACGCCGTATACTGTGCCAAAAGTCTCCAGGCCAAATGCACGCATTGACAGATTTGAAATCATTGTGTAGAAGAACGGGCGGTAAACAACAAATAGCAAAATGCCTACGACATTCAACGCATAGCTTGGGAATAACCCAAGCGTGCCGATCGTTACCGATATGGCACAGAGGATCTCGAGGGCAGTGAGTGTGCGGAAGTTGTCCAAGAGGAGACCAACGAATGGGCAGGCGACAATTCCGCCAATTGGCAGCGCCACATCGAAAAACGACCCTAGCTGATCGCCAAGTGCCACGCTATTTAACAAATAGGTCTCTTGGCTTCGTACGGTGGAAATAAAGTAGTTCAGGCGCAGCATACCCAGCACTGCATAGAGCATGATGAGCCAAAACCACGGCGATTTGAGCTGTTGCTTCGCAGTTTGGCCAGGAAGCATGCGATCTATATCGTTCATATGTGTGTGCTCAGTGGGCAGCTGTTCGATGCTGACTTTCTCCCGACGGTAACTCTTAGTCGGCATCACAAAGAATTCGCATAGCACTATGAATATGGGCACGACAAGGTATACCGAGAAGAATGTGTGCAAACTAAGAGGTTTAACCTTTTCATAGTATAGCCGATAGAACATGTAGAGTGCTGCAGATGAGTCGAACACTCCAGAAAATGCTGCCAAAACTTTTCCGGCGTGCTCAGGTGTTGCGTTCATGAGGTGGAAGCTCGAAATGAAAACGTAAGTACCGCCAATGCCGAGAAGAGTATACCCACACATGTATGCATCCACTTTAGAGATTTCAGCGGCGTTTGCAAATAGGAGTGTACCAGCAGCGATGAAAACGCTGCCAATATAGCCGCAGGCACGAGGACCTTTGTGGTCTAAAGTATAGCCAACTGCCACAGCACATACGCTGTTAAAGGCAGCAGCTACTGTAAACATAGCATTCAATTTCAAGTCCTGGGCTGCACAATTTTGCTCTTCAGCGGAACACATTTCCGCATAGACGCCCTGGGAAACAAGAACCGGCTTGAGCGCGGCAAATCCAAAGATAGGCCCCGAGGCAACCCAATTCCATAACAAGGCGCAGAAAATTTGTACCCAATGCTTCATATTAGCGGAACGGGAGAAGCGTGCGGTCAGATCAGATTACCAGGAGAGGCACGGCGTGCCTTATCGCGAGGGCTAGGGTGTATGCGTAAGGGCTAGGGACATAGCGGTCACATATGTAGATAACAGAATATACAGAAATTAAACCACAGCCGACTCCGAGATCAAAGGACTGGTCTCATCAAACGGGCTATCAGAGTCATTGTCGATACTCTTGCTTGCAAAGGTGATCAAGAAATACGACACAATCGCAGTCGCTACTGTCATCGCCGCATTCATCGGTGTCGGGTCCATATGGAACACGGTGTGTGTGAGCCGATCGACAATAGTTTGCCCCATGTTCAAAACGCCAGAGGTGGTCATTATAAGACCGTAAACAGTACCAAATGTTTCAAATCCGAAGACCTTGGTGCAGTAGTCTGAAATGACGGTGTAGTAGAACGGGCGGTACACAACAAGTATGAGAATACCCAAAAGATTAAGCGTGAAGTTGTGGAACAGACCAAGAACACCAATGGCGACTGAGACCGTGCACATGATCTTCAGTACAGTGAGCGTCGGCAAGTTGTCGAGGAATACGCCGATGAACGGGATGGCGATGACGCCGCCAACTGGCAGGACAACGTCGAAAATCGCACCCATCTTCTCGCCCGCCGTGGCACTGCCGAGCAAATACGTCTCCTGGCTCCGAACCGTGGCCATGAAATAGTTCAAGCGGAGCATGCAGATCACGGTGAGCGTGAGCACGAGCCCGAACCAGGGCGTCTTGACCTGTTGCCGGACACTCTTCCCGTGCAGCACGCCGTAAAGGCCGCCAGTCTCTGACTTCAGTCGCTGGCCCACAACCTCCTCGAGTACGCTCTTGCGGCGGCGGTCGTCCACACGGCTCGGCCTGGCACTCCGCCGGGTACCACCGGTTGACCGTCGGGTGCCACCAGCAGATTGCCGGTGGCTCATGGGCTCGAGAAGGGACTGCGACATGTGACGGTGCATGATTTGCTCCTCGTCTCCGAAGCCACGGATGACACTACTGGCCTGCACGCCTTCGGGCAGATTGCCCTCCTCATCAAGGCCCTCGAGACTCAGCTTTTGGGTCGCGCCCAAAGTAGAGTAGCTCTCTCCGGGCATGATAAAGAACTCGCAAAGAGTGATGAATACCGGGACCACAAGATAAGCAGTGAAAAATGTGTGCAGGCTGAGTGGTGCCACATTCTGGTAGTAGACGCGGTAGACCATGAACAACGCCGACGAGGTGTCGAACGCGCCTGTGATGCCGGCAAGAATTTTGCCCGAGTGCTGTGGAACGGCGTTGGTCAGCTGAAATGTTGAAATGAACACAAAAGGCCCACCAATGGCGAGAAAAATGTAGCCATAAAGATAGGGGTCGACGAAATCGATCTTGTCACTGTTTGCAAAAAGTAGCGATCCAATAGCGATCAGGGCACTACCAATGTAACCGCTGACGCGTGGGCCCTTATTATCTAGAATAAAGCCCACTGCCAGCGCGAAAATATTAGTGAGGCCCGCGGCGACCGTAAACATGACGTTCAGCTTCAGGTCCTGCGCAGTACAGCTTGGTTCGTCGTCAGGACAGAGATCTTTGTAGACACCCTGCGCAACGAGCACAGGCTTCAGTGCCGCGAACCCAAAAATCGGGCCCGCCGCAAAGAGATTCCAGAGCAGCGCGCAGGAGATCTGGATCCACGGGTTCATAGAGGGTGAGAACAAGATCAGATAACGCGTGGGTAAGGCTAGATAAAGGGACCGACATAGGGTTAGACCATGCCTTGGCTATTATTACCACAACCAGCACCACCATCGCCCACCTCGACGCACCGCACACAGCCCTGACGAGACCGCGCGGGTTGGGTCACAGGACACACACGACCATGAGAATAAGTATTGTGGCAAGCCTGCTGGCAAGCGCTGCTGCTGCCGTGACTGAAGTTGGCGACAAAACTATTCAGGAGTTCCTGGACCGGAACATCCCCACCATTCTGACGCTCTACGCTGAGTGGTGCGGCCATTGCAAGACGTTTGCCCCGACGTTCGAAGCCATTTCCGAGGAATTTGCGCACCTCGATGACCAGATCCAGTTCCTGCGCGTGGACGGTGATCGGAACCGACGGACGTCGAATGCGTTCGACCTCAAGTATTTCCCCACGGTTCTGTACGTGGATGGCGACTACCACGTGGAGATCGACAGCCGGGACCCGAAATCAGTGAAAAAGATAATTGAGCAAAAGACAGGGCTCACGCCGAGCACCCCAGGAAAACAAGCGCCCAAAGTCAACCGCGAGGCGGCAGAGTCTCACGTATTGACGCTGATCGACGACACTTTCGAGGCCGCCATCGAGGGCAAGCACGCGTTGGTCGCTTTCACTGCCGAGTGGTGCACGCACTGCCGGAAGCTGCTGCCCGAGTGGGAAAAGCTTTCTCAGCTGTACAGCCACGACGACGACATGGTGATCGCCAACGTCGACTGCACGGACATGACGCCCGTTCAGAACCTTGTGGAGATCTTCGACATTTCTGCATTCCCGACAGTTGTGTACTTCGGCGACAGAGGCCCTTCTCTGTACACCGAAGGTCGCAGCATGGAGAACTTTGTTAGCTTTTTGAAGCGTGTTGGCGCCTCGAGTCGCGGTGTGGACGGCCAGCTTGACGAGTCGGCCGGAGTGGTCGACTTGGAGTCTGGCTCGGTGGACTCCATTCGGAGCCAGGTAGCTGGGTCACAGTACGCGGATCTCTATACGAAGATCCTCACCAAGTATGAAGCTGACCCTGCATACCTGGACCGCGAGCATGCGCGGCTGGATAAGCTTCTGCAGGGCGATCTCAAGCTTACCGACCGCGATGCGTTCAAAATCAAGCGCAACATTATTTCATCTTTGCAAAAAACCCTTTCGGATGAGAAGTCCGAGCTATAATGCTAACACTAGCTACGTACATAGATCCCATTTATCAAATATCCACGTTGTATCGACGATAGTTTGGCCGCTGCTTCCATCTTGACTTTTCTGGTCAGCACTCTCAGGATCAGGATCTGAGTTTGCAGAGTCGGCATTTTCGGCTTCGGGTTGCGATTTCTTCCTGACTAGCAAGTGCGAAGCTGCCTCTGGCGTTTCGACAAAAGTGCCGTTTCCGTACGCAACAATCTGCTTCACCAGGAACTCCATATCCAGCGGTTCGCTTGAAAAGAAGCGCATCCCCTTGAACGCCACGGCCAGAGGCGGTGCGAGGAAGTCAAGGAGCTCCATTCGCCGATTCTCGCTAAGTGTGACGCGGGATACGTCGATACGGTCGAAGGTAGAAGCGATCTCCTCAGGGCTCTGCGTGCGAAACAAAGAGAAGTCGAATGAGTCCACAAGTGGGGTTGCCGACTTGACTTCATTGCAATAGAAATGTCGCGGCTCGGGTCTGAACATTTTCCCATTGGCAATACAATCAAATACAAACGTCGGACATATCACCGGCACTCCGTCTGACTCGAGCTGCACAACCTTCGGCAGACTGGCATCACCAATGGCCGTTGCTCCCGGGTGGTACAGCGGCGTTACTTGGCCACCATGCTGACGAATGACCGTGCTCAGGTCTGCCTGCGTCATGTACTTCGGCGTTTCGACGTCGCCGCATACAAAAAATAAGTGGCCATGGAATACATCGGCTATCACCGGCACGATGTCGCCCTCGAGATCTCGCTTGATTCGTTTTGCCAAACTGAGGCGAGGCGCGTCTGGCCGCTTTTGCTTGCTAGCCTCCCGCCTGTGCTCGGTGCGGCAAAGATCCAGCATGTCCCCAATAGTTGCTGAGCTATTCACATCCTTGTCATCACGCGTCTGAACATAACGAGGGAACCGCAGCGAGTATCCGTATCCGTATTTGAGATTGAGTGGCGCCTTCTCGGAAAGCACAGAAGAAATTTCTGAGTATTTCACCTCGAGCACGAGCGAGTCTTCAGGCCGCACGTAGAAGTCGGGCGGTCTTTCTGCCGCTAGTTCGAGCCAAGACGGCGACCTGGGAGCGGCAAAAATCTTGTCTTCTAATGTGCTGTTGATGAAATCATACATAGCCAGGCAAATACCAGAGCCGACGCGGACAAACGCAACAAACCGACCGGGTCGGTTTTCGTCTCGCAGCGCGCACAGATAACTGGAGAACCGGGTACCAGATCGGGGCGTGGAGCCGCGTGAATTGTAGCATCCAACAACAATTAAGTCCATATTCTCGCCCTGGTACCCGTCGACGAACTCGGGTTTTACTTTGACCCAAGAGTTCGACTTCCCGTCTAGCTCGTAGCGCGATTGCGGATTCTTGACTACAAGTCCCTCCGCCATCTGCCCAATCACGCGCTTGAATTCTGCGGCAATGTCCTCTGCCGTGTGACCGACCTTGTACGGCAGCATCTGTACGCGGCCAGCACCAAGATGCTGCCTATCTGGTGGGAATACCTGCTTGAGCCTAGCCTTACGCTCGTGGAGGGGCTGCGAAGTGAGTACGTCGCCATTGTGGAATACGATGTCAAACACGAGAATGAGGTGCCGGTAAGAGCTGCCTCTGTTATGATTGGCGAGCTCGCGCACCTTAGATTGGCCGCATACATCGTTCGTACGCGGGTCCCAGGCGACCACCTCACCATCAAGAATGCAGTTCTCGGTCGTAGGTGACACGATATCCTGGAGACGGGGTGCATCATCGTCGCTGCTGACACCAGACCCGCTGGCACCAGGCCCGCTTCCAAAAATCGCTCCGTATGAAGACGTGAAATCCGTGCCGCGCCGTGAAAAAAACTTCACCGCGTTGGTATTACGCTCCCAATGGACTTGGATTCGCTCACCATCAATTTTCTCCTCAATATAAAACTGCCCCGCGTCTTTCATCAAGTCAACGACAGTTGACATATTTTCAGCAGCACCCTTGATAAACTTCGCCTTCATTGGACAGAAGTAGGACATGAGATGTACTGAGCGGTCGCGTTCGGTAACGCTGAAATCCGGGGACCACAACTGCTGGCACACCGTTTTGAGATTCTTGTTTACCATGTAGACTTGCAACGCATTTTCATGGAACAGTCGGAGAAACACGCGCTCGGAAATATGCAGTGAAAGGCTACGAAGCATGATTTTCACGAACCAGTATATCTCCTCGGGGTTCATGACTCCAACGACCTGCTTTGCAATGTCCACACGGCCCGCCTTGTTGGCATTGGCGAAGCTGACCAGTAGCTTTGTGACGTCCGCTATGGTTAATGCGCTGTAGTCTTTCGTCGTGAACCGCTGCGCAACAGCCTTCTTAATTCTGGCTGGCAAACTGTCATCCTCTGATGACGATGTCGTAGCCCAGCTGCTTTTACGGACATTGGTGAGCTGTAGCGCATCGGGATTGTTGGCCGGGATCGCCATGGCCTCAACAAATGCACGGCCTATCTGCTGTTCTCTAAGTTTCGAAAGCTGCCGCAGCTCGTCATCCTCCTGTGGGAACCACAAGCGCACAGCCGGGTATATATCAGTCCCGATTTTCGCCTTCCATGCGCGAGTAAACGAACAAATAAGCCGCTCACGGCTCAATTTCGCGCCGCTCCCGTGGATCCCCTGGAGCTTTTCGAAGAAAATGACCATGTTTGCGAAGCGGGGCAATGGCTGCGTGTTCTCTGGCAGCGGTAAGCCAAGTTCACCAACTTCTGAGTCATTGGCTTCTGAGTCATTGGATGCAGAGTCATTGGATGCAGAGTCATTGGCTGATGCATCGTCCTCTGAATTGTCCGCAAGGCCCCCAGAGTGCCTGGTGTTCACAGAGACTCTAATGCCTCCGGGGCTCACAGAGTCCGGCGTCCTTCTGGAGTCCCCGAGGTTTGCCGAGGTCGGAGACAGTGCCAAAGCGTCTCCGTTCGAGCCGGCATCCGTGTCCGTGCCTGCATCTGTATCAGAGTCCGTGGCGGCGGACATGCCTGGGCAGGGCGTTGGGCAGGGCCGGTGGTTATGGTATGCGGTGGTACACGGTGGTTATGAGCTGGTTTAATAAGTTAGTCTACTCAATTATTGCTCTCTTATATATATATATGAATCACCACTCATAAGACTCGAGTTTTACGCAGGAACGAGTGTGCTCTGGGAACACCGTGTCTTTAATGATGGCCTTCTGAACGAGTTGGTGGGCGTGCATGGGCCGCATGCGGGCGAACATGACGGCAGTGCCATCGTTCTTGTAAATCAGGACATTCGCAGCAAACTTGTGCCCACCCACGTGGTTGCAAAGAGCGACTTTGATGCCACCCTCATCGTCGTCGTCGTTCAGGTCGCTTTGAAGCTGCTCCTGGCGCAGCTCCGCGCACAGAGCGTCGCGTATGAGCGGCGCAGTGACGCCGCATCGCTTGTCACGAGTCCGGTGCGAGCACAGAAGCACAAAACCTTTGTCCTTGAGCACGGTCGTGCCTGGTGGCGGGGACCCACCAGGTTTAGTCTGCAGTGCCGCCTTCACGTCGGCGACGCACTTTTCGGGCGTCGTCTCGATCTTGATAAACTGTGGTAGTACGACGACGGTAACTGTCTCGTCGTCGTCGTCAAACTCCATATCGGTGCCATTAATGCGCACGGTGCCGCCGGCCAGCGCCTTCAGATCGTCTAAAGATTCCCCGAGCTCACGACACACCTGGCCCCACAGCGCCGGCTCCTCAGATATATCATGCTTCCAGTCATGCTGGCCCGTGGCCACGAGAATTTGGGCATGCGTGGGTGGCGCGCTGTTGAGGAGCTCGCCGCCCTCAATGTTCACTGACGACGGGTAGTCCTTGTATGCGCAGTCACCGCAATCCTCCTTAGAGATCTCGGCCACATCGAAGTCCTTGGCAATGTCTTTAAGAGCTTCCGCCTGTTCCTCGCTCCTGCCGAGCTTTAATTTCTCCTTGAGAGCGGCGGCGAGACCCATATCGACACTGGTATCTCTGCGGACCTAACCTCTAAGATGAAATCGATTGTGAAAGACCAAGGGCAGCCGGGCCCTCCCGGTCCACCCACGCGATACGGTTAATTTGCACCAATTTGTGCAGATGCGATCGCGCTTTGGTGAATTAAGGCCAGAATCGCTGTAAAACGGATCGGCAATGAGGTCTACTAGACACTTTTACCTTCTGCAACTTAGAATGACTGGTTCCAGTTTGATTTGGCTGCCTTGTTTGGCCCTGCTTAGTCACTATTTCCCACTGCGGTATATTGTTGATTCTGGGCAGCGGATCATCATCCTAGGCCGTCCAAAAAAATTCCCTGTAATTTAGGCTGAGGTCCTGCACCTCAGTATCTGCATTACGTGTTCAGCTCCGACGCATTTTGTTTCTAGAGCTGTCTGGCACTGCATTGTTCACGGCGTGATCGTTGCCCCTCTTTGAGAGCGCACCTACCCAAGTCATTCCTTACGCTCTCTTCGCCCTCATCTTTCTTTAATGGGTTTCTGGCATTCTGTTTTCTGCTGCGGGTCTTCCAGTGATAGCGTGCCGTCCACTTATCGCCAGGATCAACCGCCCGCAGGCCGCCCGAACCAGGAGGCTGTGCGCAACCAGGGAACCACCACCGCGAGCACCTCCACTTCGCCGGCCAGCCACTCCGTCCCCGCGAGCCAGCCCGAACTGCGCAACCGGTCCCACTCCGTTATCAATAATGCGGCAATTCCCATGGATTACGTCAATACTTCGGACGGGAACTCCGCGGAGATGGCGATGAAGGGCCGCCGGCAAAGCGCGTCGATTCTCGCGACGCCAACCGACTCGCGGCGGCAATCTAGTACCCAATTGGCCACTTCGGCGACGCACTACCCGCCAACCACGGTGGCCGCCCCGGCGGAAGCTGGCCCCGCCCCGCATCACGTTGAGGAAACGGCAGGCACCGTGATCGACGCCGAGACAATGGAGCCCGTTGAGGGCCCGCTGCTGCCACCGCAGGCCCGAAGCATGAAGGGCCGCAAAACGCTCGTGCTCGATCTTGACGAGACGCTCGTGCACTCGTCCTTTAATCATACCTGGAACGCGGACTTTGTGATCCCCGTTGAAATCGAGGGCCTAATGCACGACGTGTACGTCGTTAAGCGCCCCGGTGTGGACGAATTTTTGGAAAAGATGTCGTCGATGTACGAGGTTATCGTTTTCACGGCCTCAGTCGGGAAGTACGGCGACCCGCTGCTCGACAGACTCGACCCACACGGGCGCGTGCATCACCGCCTGTTCCGCGAGAGCTGCCAGCAATACAACGGTTCATTTATTAAGAACCTCGAGATCCTTGGCCGGCCACTTGCGGACACCGTTATCGTCGACAACTCACCAGCTGCCTACGTGCTGCAGCCGTTCAACGCCGTGCCCGTCTCGAGCTGGTTCTCCGACATCCACGATAATGAACTGCTCGACATGGTGCCATTCCTTGACGAACTCGCTACTCAGTACGTGCCAAACGTGACTACAGTGCTGAGGTCCGAGTGGTGACCAAGTCAGAATGGTAACCTGGTCCGAGCGGTAATGACCAACTAATGATGATTGGCGGAAACCCCGCCAAAATGATAATGTATTATATTGTTAGACAGTAATAAATATTATTCGTTGCGCTAGTCGTCATCGTTGCGCTAGTCAACATCGCTGCGCTAGTCGTCGTCGTTGTGCTAGTCGTCATCATTCTCAGCACCACTCTGGCCGCCCTTGCTGTCGCCCTTCCGCTTGCGCTTGCGCGGGGGCTCTTCCTGGACGCCCACACCAAGGATGTGTTTCTCACGCTCGGACTCGAATCCGACACGGCCCTTCGAGTTCTTGACAAGGTTTGCGTGGCGGCGCTTGAGGGCCTCGATTTCCTCGCGCTTGATGTTCTTCGCGATCTTGACTGCCTTCGGCACGCGGCGCGCGTGCGTGATGCGGCGGATCTCGGGCATGTGCTGGTAGCGTGAGGTGAGCGCCTGGTCGTACTCTTGCTTGGTACGCTGTTTGGCCGACTTGATGCCGCTGCGGTCGTTCGCCCTTGCGCGCCACAGCCGCACGTTGCCGTCGTCGCTGCCGCTCGCGACGTACCGGTTGTCCATAGAGAACCGCACCGAGAACACGCGCTGCATGCGCTTGGTGTGGTACACGTCGCGCGAGTGGCCCTCGCGCGCGTTGAAAATGCGGATCGTGCGATCGTAGCCACCCGACACGAGCTCCTGGCCGGTCGGGCTGAAGTCGACGTCGAGCACGGCTGCGACGTGGTCCTGGTAAACGTTGAGCGCGCGCTTCATGTTGCGCATGTCGTACAGATACACGTTGTGATCTTCGCTTGCCGCAGCGAACACAAAGGCCTCCATCGGGTTCCAGGCAAGGCTATTGTTGTTGAGCGCCGAGACCATCTTTTGGACAGGCGAGGACGTGCGCAGGTCATAGATAACAATCGAACGGTCGTTGCCCGTGGACGCGCACAGCGACGTCTCGGTCTGGTTGAACCGCACTGAGTTCAGGTTGTCGGCGCCCCACGACAGCGAGGTCACCGGCTTCGACCGCTCCGTGTCCCACACCTCGAGATTCGTACCGGCAGTCACAAAGCGGCTATCGTCGCGGTGGTGGTCAATGCTGACAAGGCCGCCACCGTTGCTGCTGTAGTAGGTCTGCACGAGCTGCTCTTCCTTCGAGGCGTACGGTTGCCACAGCTTTACGGTGCCGTCGCTCGCGCAAGAGAGCAATTGGTTCGTGGGAGTGTAGCAAAGGCCGCGCACAATGCCGTCGTGCGCCTTTGTCTGCCAGCGCTCCTCCTGGCTTCCGAGATCCCAGACCTTAACGACGCCATCACCAGAGCCACTGGCCATCGTGCTCAGCATGTTCTGCGACTTCGCCAGCGAGTACACGCCGTCGACGTGGCCCTGGCCGAGCTGGCCAATGAACGGCGCGGCGAACATGCGGTCGAGCTTGGTTGCGTTCAGCGCACGAGTATACTCCCGGGCCCTCTCGAAGGGATGCATGTCCGGGTCGAGGTTCCGCGGCTGCCGGGCCGACTCGGCATTCGACACGGGGACGTAATCGTCCGCCGAGCGCGAAATTGTCCTGATCTTCATGGCCGCTCAATTCCGGTGTACGTTGGAAAAAAATATTCCCACTACCCTGGGAACTTGGGTTGGGATACCGCCTGGGCGAGGGCCCTCTACACGGCACCGCCGGGGAAAGACTACCCATCGGGAGGTGGCATTGCGCGCTTGTGCATTCTATTTAGGGCTCTTCGTGGGTTCTTGTGGGGCTGTTTTGCTTGAAAGTGCTGTAATTTATGAACGACGACAAGCGGCGCTCGTCGGCGCGGGCGGACTCGGTGCCGAATTCTGGCGACTGGATGATGCTGTCAACGGCGTAGTACTGGATCGAGTTCATGACCGTGGGGAACACGAGCATAACGAACGCAATTTGGAGACGTGCGTCGAAATCGGTCCAAGATATGAGGTACGCACCCCAGTCGTCAAGGAAAGGGACGTAGTAAAGAACGAGCGACAGAATAATCTTCGCGAGAAACAGCGCCACGATGTAGAGCGCGAGCTGTTTCAAAAATGGCGTGTACCTAGGCGGCGAGCCGTACTCGCCGCTCATGATGTCCTGCATTTTCAGCTTGTCGGCAACCGCGTACACGTAGTACAAGGTGAAGAACAGAATGGGCACGCCGATCGTCGTGTCGAACAGGATGTTCAGGAAGTACCACGTGCACGGGTTGTCGTCCATATCCGGCACGTCCTCGCCGCTGAGCAGAATGGACCCGAGCACGTTCAGGAAATGCATGATAAGGGCGCCAATGACCTGCTTGCCGACGTCGAAGTACCAGATCTTCCACGGGCGCCGCGGGTACTCGTGCTTGCGCTTGAGCACAAGCAGCAGCACAGCCATTGCGCCCAGGAACCCTTGCAGAACCAGCGACTCGAAGCCGAGCAGCTCGCAGGTGGGGCCGCCGTCTCGGTTGCCCAGCATTAGATTAGAGGCAAGGTGGTGGGTGTGCGCCCTACCCAGATAAAGGCTGTAGCGCCCAGCGCCACAGCTGGGCCTGGGGACCATGTGTGCTGGGTCCTGGGAGTGTGGGTCCTGGGAGTATGGGTCCTGGGAGTATGGTGGTCACCACGATCACCAGGGCCGGGGCAGACACACCTTGGGCAGACACACCAAGGCTAGAGGCTGGGTTTGGTGTATAATAAATTAGTGTGGTCGCGACGCGTCGGTGATGGAAAATGCTCCCGTAGTGCTCCCAATCGAGCTGACGCCGGCCCAGGTGCGGCCAGTGGCGTACCGTATTATTTCCAAGCGCCACGGGCTGAACCTGAAGTCGCCCGCGCTCGCCGTGCTGGCGCAATTCCTTGGCCACCACTTCGGCGCCGACTGGCGCGGCGCCGTTGCCGAGAAGAGTTTAGACGAGATCTCTAGGCGGTGGAAGAACGAGGACCGCGGCATCTTTGTCGACGGTCCCGAGCTCCAGCAGGTGGTCAAAGACTGGGTCAACGCCCAGGTCTCCTCGAGCACGACCCCCGAAAAGTTCGACTGGCGCCAGTATTTCGCAGTTGTATCGGCAACCGATCAAAAGCGCGTTGTGTACGAAAGTGCGAAAAAAAACTTTGTGTCTGTGCCCGACGCGCCGGCCGCGCCGTTTGGCCCCGCAAAGTCGCTGACTGCTGTGTTCGCCGCGCGGTACGAGATTTTGCTCGACAAGCTGTATAGAAGCGAGAAGTTCCAGCCGCCGGGGCTCGTGAGCCCGCTCGGCGCGTCGGCAAACGTGATCACGCCGATCAAAAACCTGCTCGGCCGCAGCCAGAATGAGGCGTTCTACCTATTTGGCCTGCTCGAGAAGCAGCAGGATGGTCCCTGGACGCTGTACGATCCAACTGCCAGCATCGAGCTTGCGTTCGGCGAGTACAGCGAGTTCTTCCCGGACAACTACTACACGAGCGGGTGCTTCGTGATCGCTTATGGACAGCTCCACGGCGGACGGCTGCTCGTTTCCATGATGGGCCCGCCGCCGGTCGAGCAGCGCACAGCGTCCCAAGAGGCGTACGGCCGCCTCGACTTCTACGGGTTCCTTGGTATGAAGAACTCCAAGAGACTGGAGCGGTTCGACCCGAACTTGGAGCTTGTGCTCCAGCACGAGGAGCAGAAAATGCCTCAGAACCGCGTGGTCATGCTCGGGGCTGACATCTTCCTAGATCTCGAACCGGTTGTGGACGGGCTGCGCCGGTTGTTTCTGCGGCTTGAAACGAGCCCGCCCATCGCGCTTGTCATGTGTGGCAGCTTCATGTCCCAGCCATACAGCCCATACGTGCGGACGCAGGACGGGCGCAGCGCTGCCCAAGTCTACCGCGACGGCATGAATGCGCTCGCGGATGTGCTGCACCAGTGCCCGAACCTCGCAGCCACGACGAAGTTCGTGCTCATTCCGGGGCCGAACGACCCCTGGCACGCGATGTCCAAGGACGTGCTGCCGTACCGGCCGCTGCCTTCCGTGTTCACGGGCCGTATCAGCCATGCTGTGCACGACATCGTGTGGGCGACGAACCCGTGCCGGCTGTTCTATCTCTCGAAGGAGATTCTGCTGTACCGAGGCGACTGCGCCGAAAAGCTGCGCAATAATAGCCTGGACACCGATCTCTATGCGCCTGCTGCCGATGCAGATATGGATGCCGGGGCGGAGGTCGCAATGGAAGTGGACGGCGACGCTCCGGCGGCCGCCGAGTCGGCCGCCGAGGCTTTGGGAGACCTCTCGCTGGCCGAGGAACGCGAGGCTGACCGCGCGGCCGTGCAAGCGATGTTTGACCAGCCAGCGCCGGAGACGCGAGCCGCTCATAATGACCGCCAAGAGAGCCGGGCCGTGCTCGCAACGCTGCTCAACCAGTGCCACCTCTCGCCGCTGTCCCTCTCGGTGTCGCCCGTTATGTGGGAATACGACAACTCGCTGAGCATGGCGCAGTGGCCGACGGCGCTGGCCCTGTTCGACTCAACAGCTCCGCGCACAAAGCAGACGTACGAGGCTTGCGACATCATGAACCCGGGCAAGTTCTGGCACAACGGCATGGTGAACTGGCTCGAGTACTGGCCGACCGAGGGCTCTTCGAAGTTCATGGAGATGGTCTAACCGTGTACATATTTATTCAGACAATATTTAAGGCTATTTAGCGACCTTCTAAAATGCTGGTTAGACTCAAAATGCTGCGAAGACTTTTATATGCTGATCCAAAATGCTGACTTTATGAGCTGACTTTATGAGCTACGTCTGTTGGTACTTCTGGCCGGGCCACGCGGGAATGCGCGGGACAACCGAGGCGGGCAAACAGAATACCGGGCTGACGGGCTCGACGTCCGGAAAGCCCATGAGGGCGAGTCCTGCGAGGCCAAACACGGTGTGGAACACATCTGCTTCGTCGCCCTCGCGGTCGGCAATGCCGCCGTCATCCGGGTCCTGGGCCTTCAGAATGAATGCAGTGAGCAGATCCGTGTCGATCCAGTCGACCTTCTCCATCATGGCGAGCGCGCTCAGAATCCACCAGCTGTAGCACACGTCGGGAAGCTTCTCTGGCCGGCCATTGAGGCCTCCCTTGGGCGTTTGGCGGTCGCTCAGCCAGGCTGCGGCCTTTGCTGTGTCAATTTTGTCGAGGTGACCAAGGATGTAAAGGCTGCCCACAACCGTGAACGCCATGGCGCCGTGCGACTCGGCGCCGGGGAAGTTGCCGAATCCGCCGTCGAAATTCTGGCACGCGGCAAGCCACTGCACTGCGGCGGCTGTGTCGAGCGCGTCGAGCGCGCCCAGCAAGCACAGCGTCTGCACGGCCGTGTACAGAAACCGCGCATCGACTTCGCCGTACTGGTCGCCCATGACCTCGCCATTGGGCCGCTGGAGGCCCGTAATGAACTTTACGGTCTTGGCGCGGTCCGGCAGTTTGTCGAGCGCGTCCACCGTAAACAGGACCTGCACGGCGCTCAGCGTGTGCAGAATGTGCGCATCAAACCCAGGGTGTGCCGCGAACCCGCCGGACTCTGCGTCGTAGCACGAGAGCACGAACTCCACGACCTCGCCGTGGTCGAGCGCCTCGGGAGCGCCGAGCAGGTACAGCGCCGTCAGGCCCCAGTACAGCCCGTTCATCCTAAGATGCGCGGACAGCCAGTACTGGAGCTCGTCGCGCTTCGTGTCCAGCGACTTCACGTAGGCAATGTGCTTCTCCTTGTGGAGCTCCATCTCAACCCTCCCGACCTGATCAGCGCATACATACATATACTTGCATAAAAGCAAACCAAATTGGACTCATCTCGTAGAAAAGAAATAGACCAATTAACTAAGTATTTAGAGGAACGTAGATTAGACTTAGAATATACTACTCATACATGGGGTGCTCATACTGTCTGGATAGTTTACGCCTTGTAGAGGCAGTCGATGAAGCCCTCGGCGAGCTGCTCGGCGATGCCGGAAGTGCTTACACTGCCCGCGACGCCGTAGAGCGCCTTTGTGCTCCCCGAGCTGGCCTTCGATCCCTGCTTTGCGAGCTCGGCCGCGGTTTCCACGAGGTCGCGGAGGAGATCCGGCACGGCCTGGCGCGTGAGCTCTGTGGACGCCATGTGCAAGGCCGGCGGGTTCTGAAGCGTCGCGAGGTGCCATCCCTTCTTGGACATCGCGTCGCCGAGGTCGTAGACGTTGATGGAGCAGCACCCAAATGCCACAACCGACGCCTGCGGGTCGCCGTACACGAAGAACAGGTCTGGGCGCTGCTGCAGGCCCTGGCGCAGCGCGCGCGTCGTCGCGATAATTGACTGCGCCGCCTTGCGGTAGCCGTCTTTGCCCATGTACATGAGCGTCGCCCAGCACCCGGCAACGAGCGCGCCGGGGCGGGAGCCGGCGAGGGTCGGCGACGCGTACAGGCCGCCGGACCAGTCCGTGCTCACGAAGTACTGCTTGCGCCGCAAAGTATTGCTGCGGTACATGATCACCGACGACCCCTTGGGTGCGAACCCGTACTTATGGGTGTCGCACGAGATCGACGTGACGCCGGGCACGCGGAAGTCGAACAGCGGCACCTCAACAGGCGCCAAGGTCTGGCCGCCGACTTCCTCCAAAAACGGCACAATGAACGAGCCGAGGCACGCGTCGACGTGCAAGGGCAGCTCATTGGCCTGCGCGAGCGCGCCAAGGCTCACGATGTCGTCTATGACGCCATGCGGGTAGTTCGGCGCCGAACCCACGAGCAGCACCGTGTTGG
Source organism: Starmerella etchellsii (assembly GCA_030490775.1). Taxonomy (NCBI): domain Eukaryota; kingdom Fungi; phylum Ascomycota; class Dipodascomycetes; order Dipodascales; family Trichomonascaceae; genus Starmerella; species Starmerella etchellsii. The sequence goes on from JAMSGL010000006.1 coordinate 280,730, forward strand.
GCCCAATGAGGGACTTCACGGCGCGCACATCAACCTGCATTGTGCGCGGGTCGAGCGGAGCGTGCACGAGCTTCATACCGAAGTAGTACGCGGCCTTGTCAATGCCGGCGTGCACGGTGACAGGCGCGACGATCTCGAACTCGGTGAGCCCGCGCTGCTTACCGAGCTCGCGCGCCGCAAGGCACGCCAGCAGCAGCGACTCGGTGCCGCCGCTTGTTGTTGTGCCCACAGCGCCTTTCGGACCGTGGTACAGATCCAGGACCATGGAAACGACCTCGGCGTCCATGCGGCGCACGGCCGGGAAGCAGTCCGGATGCAGCTGGTTCGCGAAAGTGTACACGCCGAAAATGTTGGTTTGCAGCTCGCGCAGCGACCGCCCGCCGTGGTAAACAGCGCCCGACAGCCGGCCGGTTTCCCAGTGGCTCTGGCGCATGCCGCCGAGCTGCTTCACCACGGCCTGGATCTCGCGCGGTGAGAACCCCTTAGCGGGGATCTCATGGTGCTCCGGGAACTCAGGACCGCGCTGCACAATTTGGTCCTCGACCTTCGCGAGCTCGCGGTCGACCTTGTGCCGCACGAGCGTGCGCACGCCAGGCAAACCGGCGAGCGACGCGGCCAAATACGCTAAGGCAGTGCTCAATGCGGCTCCAAGAGCTCCAAACGCGCCGCGCTTCAGCACACAGTCCTCAATGGGCACGAGCAGCCGGCCCACAACAACAATGAGCGCCAGGGTTCGCAGGAGATCAAACAGCGGCACGGTCAGCAGGTAGGCCACGAGGGAGGCCACGCGGTCCATAGGACCATACGGCACGAGAATGCGGAGCGCATACCTCACGGTAACGTGGATGTGAACCCGCGCTAAATACAGCACCCGCGGCCAGTCAATCATGCGAGCGTCCAGATAGGGTTGGGGGGTGGTAAACAACCCACGCGAGGCACGCCGATCGCCCGCGATCAAGGCACCACGGACTAATCGGAAAAAAGTAACATTTCGGATATTTAATGAGGGGGGCAAGATCTGCTCAACTACTGATTTTATGTTGCCGCCAAGTATTATAATATTTACAGCATCGGCCCTTCGGGATCAATTGCACTCCCGGTGACTCAGGTATAACATTATGGGTTCCGATGAGATCCGAACTGGACGCAATCTTTTAGTGAAGGTAGTACTGCGGACCTTTCCCGTCCAGACCGTCGTAAATATGCACGTTCTGGATCGGGTACTCGCGCATCGTGAGAAAGTTGATGATCTCCTGGGAGAGCGTGCCGCCGAGCACTGATGCCATACCCGAGAGCTCGATGCCGCGGCTGCGGGCAAACTGCTCGGCGAAGTCTGACGGGATGATGTGGGTTGGCAAGCCGAGCTGGGTTGTCTTGGCCACAATGTCCGGGTTGGCCGGGTCGTCAAGCAGTGCGAGGAACGCCGGCAACCACGGGCTGATCTTGTTGCGCTGCCGCACCTTAAGGGCCTGCCCGAAATTTTGTGCGGCTTGGAGCGCCGCACGCAGCGGCGCGTAGGTCTCTGTGATAGTCAGCTTTGTGGTGGCCGAGTCGGCGCCCTTGGCCGGTTCCTGCGCGCTGACGATCGTTTGTGTGGCATTCACGCGGCCGGGCTGCGCGTTCTCCTTGGGGAGCTCCTTCTCGACGACAAACTGGTACGGGTTTGTGCCGAGATCAACAAACAGGAACCCGCCCCACCCGTGGAGCTGCGCGTAGTAGAACGCGCACTGGTCACGCACCGTCTCGTTGAGGGATTCGAGTGCTGCCTTGTCGATTGTTTGTGTGGCCACAATCACGTCGTACTTTGTAAGCTCGGCCGCGTCGAGTTCAGGGAGGCCGCGCACCTCGGCGCGCACCTCGACGCGCGGGTTCAGTCGCTGCACGCGCGGCACCGACGCCTCGGCGGCGTTTTTGCCCAGATTCTGCTCGTCCAAAAAGAAATTGTAGGCGAGGTCGTCCGCCACGACCGCCGTCGTGGACTGCAGCGTCAGCGCGCCCACACCGGCCAAACACAGGTTCTTCACGAGCTCGACGGCGACCGCACCGGTGCCCAGCACCAAAATGCGCGATTTCCGCAGCCTGTTCTGGCCCTCTAAGCCCCATAGCCGGATCTGCCGGTCATAGAGCTCTCGCTCGTCCTTGCTAATCTCCATGGTGGGTCAGAGAAGGTGGGGCCAAGGGAAGGCCTTGAGAAGGGCTGGCAGGGCCCGTAAGCAGTGACATTTGCCGCAGCGAGCAGACCAAAAAAAAGCGACTAATTACCGGAAATATTAGTTAGTCTACATACTAATATGTTTTCGTGAGGCTCAGCTTTGTCAGGGAATTATCGTGGCCAGATCACGATTGGCCCAATAGGAGTCCGCAGAAGCGACCTGATGGTTTGTCCTTGGCCCACAGCATAATTGAGCATCTAGTAACCAAATTGATGTATTTATGAGCTTATTTGCCCTTTCTTTTGCTAAACCTTGAAATTTCGGCTCTCGGCGAGCGGCCCAGCCAGCTTTGGAGCCAACCCTTACAGGGTTTCCATTCAAACCACCGCGATGCCCAGCACTCGGTCGCTGGACGCGCGGCCCACGAGCGCGACATCGGGAGACTACGTGCTTCCTGTGCCAATGACGGATCTGCAGAAGAAGGTGAACTCTGCTGTGGTTTCGTCGAACTTTTCCGAGATCCTGTCTTACTTCGACGGCTCGAAGCAGTCCCGCATAAAGTACCAGGAAAAGACAAAGCGCATGATGTCGGATATGGACCTCGTGGCCACGCATCCTTACTTGCTGCTCAAGCACCTGCAGCCGCCCTTGTCGCACAAGCGCGCGCCCCATCAATTAGAGAGCGTTAGCGGCAAGTTCCAGAGCCTTGTAGCGCTGTGCCGCCAGTTCACGCGCAGCGACCAGAATATAGCCATTGTTTGTGAGGCAGGGCACCTCACAGACATGGTCGAGGTCGTGCTCGCTGACCGCGGGCTGCGCGTGCAGCGGTACTCTGACAAGCCTGCCGTCAAGCTCTACAAAAAGGAGATCGCGAAACGGCGCGGGCCCGCGTTCCACCTCGTGCCGAGCCGGTTCGAGCACCTCATGCAGGCCGTGTACGCAGCGTTTGATCTTGTCGTGTTGCTCGACAACACGTTCGACGTCGGCAGCGACTACGGCCGCGGGCTCCGCGCGCAGCTCCGCGACCCGGCCGAGCGCACGCCCATGGCGCCGATCTTGCGGCTCGTGGCGCTGAACTCGGCGCAGCACATCGAGCTGCTGCCGTCCCTCAGCTTCGGCGACCAAATAGCCACGACAGTTGTCCAGAAGGACCAGGTCGGCGCGCTGCCATCGCTCGCCCGCAGCTACTACGCACGGGACCTCGCGCCTTTGCAACCGTTTTTGAAAGACCCCGACGGACCTTATCCGCTGCCGTCCCTGGAGGCCGTGAACATCGCGACCCACAAGGACGTCGAGCAGGCCCTGTACCTGGACGACGAAGACCAGTACCAGGTCGAGTTCACGAACCGCGGGTCCAGCAGACGTTTGCGGCGCGAAATCAACAACGACAGTGAGGACGACGAGAGCAGCGACGAGGTGCAAATCACAAAACTCAAGACGGAGGACAAGGGCGAGGAGCATAGCCGGCCGCGCAAGATACGCAAGGTAGACATAGAGGAGGAGACGCGAGAGCTGCTTGCGGGTGTGTCGGATGGGCTCACATTCGATTTGCTCGCAAAGCTGAACGATGCGCTCTCTGCGAACCGCGGGTTTGCGGGCGAGATCGCGTCGCACCGCGAGCTAGCGAGCAAGCGCGAGCTACTTGTCGAGGACGAGCGCAACTCCATCATGATGCTTGCGCGCCAAATTCGGGATATGGAGCGCCAGCGCACGGACAGCGAGCGCAAAATGGAGAAACTCAGGGCTCGCAATGAAAAGATCGAGCTCGAGCTGTACAACAAAGAACTGTGGTGGGATAGACTCGCAGAGAAGCTCGGTGCAAAGAGCCCGCAAGCTGAAAATGGTGATGCATCCAGCGGCCAGGCTGATGCTACTCCGAACGCGCCGGTTGATGGACCTGAAAACACTAATACTGTCAGCCCTGCTGCGAGCTCTGAGGGTGGCCCCGCAACTAGTGGTACTGCGCCTGCTGCTGCTGACGGCATTGACCGCCTGCGGATTCTTACTGATGAGCTGGCTGCGGCTGAGTCTCGCGCCGACCAGCTCCAACGGGACGTTGCGAACGAGAAATCCAGGTTCGCGCACCTCCAATCAGTTTCCTCGGCGTCTTCGGAGTACGCGGACCGGTTGGCAAGCGAGCGCGACGCGCTGCAGACCGAGGTTGACGAACTGAAAGCGCGGCTCCACACGGGGCCCGAGGCCAAGGATGCGCAGCTCCAGCAGCAGCTGGAGGCGCGCGACGTCGAGCTCGATGCTGTGCGCGCCCAATTCAGCAACCTCGAGAGCTCGGTGCGCGCCCAGCTCGCGCGCGAACGCACAACCCAGCGCGGCGACCGTCGCGGTCGCGGCCGCGGAGGGCGTCACGTCTCCCCGTAGATGCATGAACCTCCTTCAGCGAACTAAGGTTGAAAAAAAAAAATTATGCGGCCGCCTAGCGACCGTTCATTGTGCTTCATCACTAAGATCAACGACATTTTTCCCCGAATTGGCCACGGTGCCTCAGCATACAGATCGATAGATGTACCATGACGCCAGTCATAAGGCGTTGATGTGGCTCGATGCGAACAGTTGTGGGAACGCGATCTGGGGTAGCGAGTAAAAGTCAGACCCTGCCCTGGATTTACCCAGACCAGCGAGCTCTAATGTGGCTATATAATTTCGAAATTTCTAAACATATCCAGACATTAAAATTGAGCATACAAATCGACCTGCCGGTCCCACCGTCCCGCGGCAATTTGACGGCCAGCGTCCACGCACAGCATGCGGCAGCCCGTGCGGTGCACGCGCCTCAGCTCGCCGTCGCGCCAGAGTTTGACGGTCTCGTCAAGTGATGAAGTTATTAGCGTGCCGCCAGCAAATACTGTTCCTGTGACTGTGCTGGTGTGCGCGTACAGTGTGTGCAAGGGGCGCGCGGCCTGCCGCAAATCCCACACGAGGCACCGGTTGTCATCACCAGCGCTCGCAAGCGTCCAGCTGCTGTTAGGATCCCAGGCCAGTGTGCGCACAGCGCACGGGTGATTTTTGAGCGTTGTTACGGGAAGCCCATTGCGCAGGTCCCAGACCCGTACGTCGTGGTCCGCACCGGCCGTGCCGACCATGCACCCGTCAGCACTGATTTTCGCGCAATTCACTTCGCCAGTGTGGCCGTCCTGTACGAGCAGGCTATCAAGAGTTTGTCGATCCCACAACCGCCAGGTGCTGTCGCCAGACGACACAATGTAATCACCAGTATGGTGGATATCAAGGGCCGTGACAGCACTTCCATGGCCCTTGAGCGCCCCTGAATGCCTTAAGTCCCAGGAGTAAAGGTTCACATTGGCCAGGTCGCCGCTCGCGACGAAGTCGGCGTGCGCCGCAATGTCGCCGACCCGCCCCGTGCCTTGGGCACTCGCAGCAACTGCAAGGTCCTGTGCGGTGTCCAGCACCGACAGCGTGCCTGCATAGTCGCCTACACAGAGGCGGTCGCCGAATAGCCGCACGGCCGCCACGGGGCGGGCAAACCCGGCTTGCGAGGCATACAGGTCGAGTTTCTCGAGCTCGACGTTGGATGACTGGGGATTGCGCGCAGTTTCAGCAATTCGGCGGCGGGCTCCAACCAATTGCGGCGAAGCAGCTTCGTCCCAGTCCTTGGCGGGCTCCTCAGGCTCAACGTCGGCCTCCACCTCTGGGCCTGCCTCAGCAAGCCGGAGCCGCCGCGCCTCCCTTGTTTCGCCGGGCAGCTCAGCCGGCAGCCCCTTCTCGCGCAGGCGCCGGCGCACGGCGTCGTCATCGGTGGGCACCGCGGCCAACCGCTCGCGGAAGTCCTCGCGACTCGACATGCCTAACCACTATGCACCCAACCCACGCATACATTATTCGTGATGCGGCGGTTGGCATCCAGAATAAGAAAGCATAGCTATATCACTGCATGACTTCTATAGAAAGTTATGTTCAGCATTCCATTCCACAATGGAAGGAAACTCTGTTCCTGGGCGCCGGTGGCGTGCCGAGGATCTTGCATTCATCGAACGATATTTTACACATAAGGAAATTTTACTGGCCGGATCCCACGGAGACCTTTTGGAGGTGCCCCATGAACGACTGCAGACTGACGTCGTCCGTGAGCACGATGCTTCCCGGCGCGGCGTCCATCGAATTATGAGTGTTAGTGGGGTTGAGCTTCGACATGAGGAACCGGGCCTGGGACGCGCCGGCGTCGGTGTCAATGAATCGCGGGAGCGGGAACCGGTCCACGAGCAGCGACGCCGCCTCGGCGCGCGGGCCCTCGAGGAGCTCTTTGAAGTTCGCGTACTCGGGCAGGTCCTGGTAGCCCGCCTTGCGCCACTGGGCGATCGTGTCGCCGTGCCAGATCAGGATGTGGAAGAACGTGTCGAGCAGCAGAATGCTGTCGGACTGCAGCGACACACTGTCCAGCAGCACCGGCTGCGGTTCCTCGTCGATGCGGAAGCTGATCAGCGTGGGCTGGATCATGATCATCGTGTTTGTTAGATCCTCGCGGTTGAGGGTATGACGGTAGAACGCGGTCTCGTCCGGACTGTTGTTGAACACCGTGAGGAACTGGCTGCGTCGCAAATGGAACATGAACTGCGGGTACAGCGCAAAGTTGTTCGCCAACCGGAACGACGACGGGTCGTCCTTGCGGTAGTCCGCGAAGCGCTGGCACAGCTTGATGAGCATCCGGTCCGACCACCGCAGCAAGTCACTGCTCTCGTCCTTCTCGGCCTTATAAACGGCAATGCGGGTCATTAGCGCCGCGGCCGCCTCCTGGTCGAACGAGTGCGCGAGGCTCGGGTTGCCGGCAGGGACCATCGACCGCGCAAAGGTCGTCACACGCAGTCGGTACGCACCCGACGAGTGCTGGTAGTGCGTAAGGAACTGCACAACGGCGTGCGGCAGCTGCTCGTTGACGGGAGTCGGCTGCACCGTGTTCGAGGGCACCTCGAAGAACACGCCGTACGTGTGGGCGGGCGTGATCGAACACACGCGCCACTGCGACGTGCCGCCGATGCCGATCTCGGTGTCAGCAACATTGGCGAGCTTGCGGTTCGTGCTCACGCAGTGGCCCACAACACCGGAGACCTTGAGCTCCTTGCTCGTGAGCACGTCGAACGTCGCGTTGAAGCCCATGAGCAGGTTGCCGCGCTCGTCCGTGCCGAACACGCGCTGGAGACTCTGCTTGAAAATCGAGGTGGTGAATGCGTCGTTCAGCACAATCACACCACCGGTGCTGTTCGCGAGGCTCTGCATCTCGTGCAGGCCGACCTGGTCGTAGCAGCCAACAAAGATGTCAACCGAGTGGCCGTTCGCGGCCACGCGCTTGCTGAGCTGCTCGTAGAACTTCGTGGCCTTGTGGTGGTGCGGCGCCGAGTCCGTGTCGATGTCGTGGTGTGACCGGATCGGCTCCTTGAGCGGGCAGCCGACCACGAGGCCAGGGCCTTCGGTCGGCGCGCCGCCAGCAAAAAGCATGATGCGCGCGCCAGAGTTCGGCACGAGCAGCTCGAGCAGCGAGACCGTGACGGACGTGGCGACGCCCGTGCACCGCGCCGGACGGTGGCTCTCCTGGATCTCCCAAGGGTCCGGACGCAAAGACTCAATGGCGGCGGTGAGCTGGGCCTCGTTCTCGGCCGGGATCAGGAACCGGTTTTGGGCGGCGGCCATCGCCGGCTGGTTCGGGATGCCCGAGCCCGTGGCTGTGAGGTTGCCGAGGCCGACCATCTCGCCGACCTGCTTCGCGTTGTAGTCCGTGTTGCCGCGGAACACGTAGGTCTTGCTGCACAGATCGAACCCGAGCTCGTAGACCTGGGTCATGGCGCCGAACGTGACGAGGCCAACGAGGGCGTTCGGCGGGAGCAGCGACAGCGTGACGATGAGCGAGTCGCGGAGCGCCGCGAGGTTCTCCTCGTCCTGGCACAGATCAACAACAAAAACGAAGACCGGCGGCAGCGTCGGCGGGCGGCTGAGCTCGTACTCGACGGTGGAGGCCGCCGGGTCGAGCTCGAACGGCAGCGACGTTTGGGAGATGTCGCGGTACTGCGACGGCATCGGGTTGCGCGAAGCGCAGAAGGGGCAGATCCACAGCTTCGCGCGCAGGTCAAGCTGGCACAGCGGGTTCAGCACAGCGCGGCAGTTGTTCGTCCGGCACACCACGGGCTCGTACTGGAGCACGCGGAGGTCCGCCTTCTCGCGGAGCGGCGTGTAGAGTGCCGAGACTGGCACCACGGAACGCGTCGCCTCGACCTTGGAGCCGGGGAGGTAGTTCCACGACAGACGGATGCCGTCCGTGTCCTCTTGTTCCTCGAAGTTCATGAAGTGGTGGGGAAACGGCCACCGTGGTGGGTTGTGTAAGTTCGGCTGACAAACCGACGCGACCGCGCCAGACCGCGAACTGCCGGCCGCGTACTATGAAACGGTGGAAGCAAGTGCAAAAATTTTACTTTTAGTTACGGCTAGTAGAGCTTCAAAGTCGAGAAGGATTGCGGATGTGAGTTCTGCCGTCTTCCCTTATGGTGCGTTGCGGGTCGTGGCCTGGCGCTCACGCGCGTATGTACACTAGAAAGTTTAAGAAAAACACGACCGTTTCCTCGTCCATTCAACCAACAGCTGGCTCACGGTTGTGCCAAGTCGCACCGCGGGCTTGGCCGTCAAGGCGCCGGCCCTGCATGTGCCCTTTCCCATGGATAAAGCCGTCCAGGCCGCGTCGCTGTACGCGCTGCTGCGGTGCGTCGTGCTCTGCACGGGCGTGCCGGCCGCACTCCAGTCGGTGATTGAGCTTTCGACGCCGGTGACCTCGTTTCCGCGGCTCGAGGAGGGCTGGTACCTCTACAACGTCGCGCGCACGTCGCCGTACGAGGGCGCCGTGTTCCATCAGTCGCCGCTGCTGCTGGTTTTGTTTTCGTGCGTTCCGAAATTGGCGTGGCCCGCGGTGTTTGTAGGTGCCGACCTTCTTGGTGCGCTGTCGCTCGCGAGCTTTGCGAGCACATCTCCAACATTCTCGCCCGTAGTCATCACGCTGCTCTATCTTCTGAACCCGTTCAGTTTGCTGAGCAGCATTGCTCAGTCTACGAATGTGCTCACAAATGCACTGATCTGTGCGGCTGTTGCTGCGGCTGCGCACCGCCGGGCCGGCCGCGCCATGGCCGCCATGGCCGGCGCCACGATGCTCAGCTGGTACCCTTTGTACCTCGTGCCAAGCATCATTGCTCTGAGTCGGGCACATGCTCATCCAACTTCGTGGACCAAGCACGTTGCTGTGCTCGTTTTGACCCTCGTTGGTCTGCTTGGCGTGGCGTACCTGCCGCTGCTGTCGTTCCAGTTCATAACGAACCAGTTCGGCACGCTGTTTCTCCTTAAGGACCTGACGCAGCCGAACATCGGCCTTTGGTGGTACTTTTTCATTGAGATGTTCGAGGAATTCCGGCCGTTCTTCGTGGGCGCATTCCAGCTGTTTTTGCTTGCGTTCCCCGTGCCCGTGCTGATCCGGTTCCCGACCCAGCCGCTGTTCGGCCTCGCGACAATTGTGGGCGTGCTGGCCGTGTTCAAGCCGTACCCGGAGGCGTCTGACCTCGGCCTGTTCCTCACTTTGCTCGTCCTGAACAAACAGGTGTTCGACCTCATGGACTACAGGTTCTTCGAGGTGCTCGGCCTCGTGTACGCAGCCGTGCTCGGCCCGGTGTTCTACTACCTCTGGATCTTTGTTGGCTCGGGCAACTCGAACTTCTACTACGCGATCACGCTCGTGTACGCCATCTCGATGATCCTCGTCCTCTCGGACTCGATGTGGAGCGCGGTCCGAATCGACTACGATGGAGGGAAGAGCCAAAAGCTTACCCAGATATAGATTGGTGGGGGGGCTTGCTGGGCTCTATGCCTTCAATTGTAAATAGTGGATAATAAATAGCGATACGTGTAAATAGCGATAGGTGTTAAATAGTTGAGCCGAAGACATCGCGGCCTTGGCCGCACAGACTATCGCGTGCGGGCGGGGACCATGTAGCGCCGAAGTCAACGACCGGAGTCGGCATGTCGGCGTCCTCGGGCATAGGCACCGGCTTTCGCGAAAAGAAAGCGCGAATCTTTGCCTTGAAGCGGTGGAATTTACCGGGCTTTGGAGTCGCCGGCGCATCCACAGGCGTATTTCGGGCTCGTGAATTCTCTGGTGCCAATACAAAGCTGGCCATTTCATCAGCCACAGTATACCGGTCCGGAGAGGTTTGGCGCGAGGCAGCCGTCGTGGTACCGGGAACAAAGCGACTGGTTTCGCCCGGTTTCCGCCACAGCCAGTGCGAGAAATCAATCGATTTGCGCAGCTTCGTCAAGGACTTGGCCTCCGGCACGCGGCGGTGCACGACCTCCTCGAGCTGATGGCAAACGTCTTCGGCGAAGTTCAGGCACTCGGTGATCTCGTCTTTGATCACGCTGTCGGACTCGCGCAAGTACATGAACTCGAGCTCGCGGTTGACAGCATGGACAAGGTCGATAGTCTGCTCCGAGGTGTTGCGCAGCTCGGTGTGGCCGAGTCCCTCAAGCAGGTAGCGCATGAGCTTGACATGGTGGTTGCGGAAAAAGCACATTTCGGGGCTGTCGTAGTCAAAGCAGATGTTGCGCATCACGAGCACTTTGAACACGAGGCCCTCGTCAATGGACGTGCTCCGGATGATCGACTTGACCGTGCGGTACGCCGTCAGGCTTATATCCGGGTTCTTGCTCGCAACATGCTCAACACAGTCGTCCCAGATGCCGTCCGTGAACAGCAGCTTGTCGTTGCGCGCGCCCAGGTACCAGCACAGATTGCGAATCCAGCAATTCACCTCCTCGTAAACGTTGATCCGGCCCAGGCTCGCGTCGTCGTCGATGTTCGTCCAAGGAAGGATCATCTTGACGACCCACGACAAGCTGCGCGGCGCGCGGGGCGAATCGTAGCCGCCCGGTCCGAACCGGTCGAGAAACTCGGCGAAGTGGCCCGCGAAGTCCCGAAATAGGAAAGTCGACTCCGGCTCGCGCAGTGCCGCAAGCAGCTTCCAGTAAACGACCTCGAGATGCGCCGTGAATACTCCGTCACCGGCAGTAACCTCGGGGAGGTCCCGCTCCCACCGCTCGAGCGGCGACAGCCGCTGATGCGTTTGAGGGAGCTCCACGAATGCCGAGGGCGGCGTCAGCGGCTGAGGGCTCAGAGACACGGGCTCGCCAATAGGCGACTCGAGCGGGTCTACTGGCTCGTTAATGGTGAGGTTGGCGAGCTGCGGCGGGATCTGGTTGTCGAGCGTATCCGCGAGGCCCTCCCAGTCGGGCTCGTCGGTCCAGTGCGCCTCATCCATCGATCTGGCCCTCTTTGCCCATTCCTCATCATCCATTCGGTCCAGATCGTCGAGAGCCGCGTCCAGCTCCGCCAATTCCAAGCTTTGGTCAGCTGGCTGGTCGGCTAACTCCTGGTTCAATTCGTCGAGAGCCGCGTCCATCTCGGCCAACTCCGCACTACGATAAGCTGGCGTGGTTGGCTCCTGATCTCCGTGCATGTCGTCGGAGGTGCCCATCATATCGAGCGCCGCGTCGAACTCGGCGAGTCTTGTGGCATTGATCTCTTCTGGGCTCAGTGCGATGCATTTGTGCGCTCTCGAATCGCTTGTTACCTGGCTGAAAGTGCGCTTTTTCGCCATCCGGCGCGTCGTGTAAATGACCTGCTCCCCATTGGGGCCGTCAACCCGCTCCATACTGTATCTGTCCGGCTGCGGGCTGACCTCGACGAGGCCAGGACTCTCGGGGGTAAGTGCTCCTGCATACTGAGTTCTAGATTCCATTGTTGCTTAATAGCAGCGGCCGGGCGCCTCTTTATACACATATTGTCGAACCGCTAACCGCTTTCAATTCCTACCTAAGCGGGCAGTTTCTACCCTATACCTGTAAACTTAAACTTGATCTCAAATAAGATGTGCCACGAAGACCAATTAGGCCCGACTTTTCAACGATATTAAAGCTTATAAGCCAACTTTATTCTGCGGGCGCGACCCACATGACGTTGTTGCATCTGATGAGGACTTCGTCGAGGGCGCCCTTGTTCTCGTTGTTGATAATTTCTTCGGCGTTGCGCAGCTGCAGATTCATGTAGGAGTCAGTGGACACGAGCGTGCCTTTGTAGTCGGTGTCGGCCCACTTGAGGCGCACGACGACTTTCTTACCGCGCAGCGACTCGAGGAACGGTTTCGGGTTCATTGAAGGCGTGCTGGAGCTCGCAGTGCCAGGTTCACGCTTCTCAACTCGCTTCAAATGGCAGGCTCTGGCGGGTGCTGGCTCGCGGGTGTCGGCGGGTGCTGGCTCGCGGTGGTGTCACTCCGGCCTCGGCTGGTCGCTGAAGAATTAGCAAGCGGCAAGGGTTGGCGTGGAGTGGCCGTATACGCCTTCCCTTATTGACCATCTTTGGTTGAGTGTAGGCAGTTTACATTGACCCAAATGGAATGTTAGTACATACCGCGTCCTTGGAGTCGGCCAGGCTGGCGGTATATGCGGGCTGAGATCAGCCTCCCAACGGCCGCGTCCCAGGGCGGGGTACATGCATATGTGTTTGATCTGCCTGGGAAAACCCGCCCACGTAGTTGCGCACTTCCGTGGTCGTGGTTGGACCTGGGCCGCCGCACTTGTTCATGTCAAGGCTAGCATTTCAGGCGTAGGAAGATCTACCTTGCCGGCCTCGGCGGGGCTCTGCAGCTGCGGCCCCCTCGCAGTACCACCCGTTCTTCCAACTGCATAGGGTAACGCGCCCTAGCCGCAACGTCCATTGCTTGCTGTGCAGATCAGATATATAAGACATAATCCTGGTTTGTGGCAGCGCGTAGAGCAAAATGAGCCGCACATTGAATGACCCCAACGTTGAAGGTTTCAAGATCGTGTCGAACATCGGCCAGCTGTTTTGGAACAACAGCAAGAAGGAATATGTGAACGGCACCGGCGGCACCGGCGACTTCCAGGGCGGCTTCATGGTGTGGCCCGCGGCCGTGGCGACGCAGGCGGTTGTAGATGCTGCTCGCGTGAACAAGAACTACGAAGGCATGGTGCGGGACACGCTGCAGGCGATGGACAAGTACTTTAACGACCAAACGTGCGGCTTCAGCCCCACGTTTGGCGGCGGCGAGTTCTACAGCGACGACAGCGCGCAGGCAGTGCTGTGCTACATCACCGGCTACGAGGTGACGCAGGACAAGCAGTACCTTGACCGCGCCGTTGCTGGCATGCGGTTCCTCATGGGCATGGCCGACCGCCAGCAGGGCGGTGTTCTATGGAAGATGGGCAACCCCGGCTGCAACACGGTGAGCACGGCCGAGTGCGGCATGGCGGCAGCGATGCTTGCCCTGCACGTCAAGAACAACGAGGAGTACATCAAGTTCGGCTACTACTGCTTCAAGTTCCTGTTCAACACGATGCTGGACGGCGGGCTCATGGCCGACGGCATCGAGGGCGACGGCCTGAACCACACGAAGTGGACGTACAACCAGGGCACGCCGCTCACGCTGTGCGCGCACATGTACACTTTGACGAAGGACGAGCAGTTCTACAAGGCGGCGCACGACCTCGCGAAGGCGGCCTGCGACACGAACAACGAGATGTTTGACCGCGACACCGGCGACCACAACGTGCGCTACTACCGCGACAGTCTCAAGTTCTACCAGCTGCTTGTAGCCGGCTACGCCGACTACCTCATGGTGTTCGGCGATCGCGACAGTGACCTCTCGCAGGCGATCGTCAACGTCGTCAACCGCCACCTGTTTTACGTCTTCAAGTTCATGGCGTTCCCCGGACAGGAGGGCCTCTACAGCGGCAACCTCAAGATCTACGACATCGACAACCAGCGCCGCGACGTGTTCAACGCCATGACCGGCGAGTCCCAAGGCGGCAACATCGACAACGAGGAGTACAAGGGCGGCAACCCGAAGAACGGGCTCGCGCCGAACCTCATGAACATGGGCGCCGCCGCCCGCGTCTTCTTCCAGTCGGCGCGCATCGTCCCCCACGTCAACTTCTAAGCACGTATCTGTATATTTAGTAGAATCATCATAAGCTGCATAACTATCATAACTGGATGGTTGGTCACACTCTAGGCACTTCAAACGGCCGCTGATCCGAGCCGACCTAGCATATAACTCACGTATTTTGAACTGTCTATTTAAATGCCCTTCCGGGGTGTACTTAGGCGATCGGCCGGGTAGGGTATACTCATGGACGTCGACACCCCGGAGACCAGCGCCCCCGGCGCCGCCCAAGACGCGGTAGCCAGTGCCCCCGACGTTCCTGAAATGACTAGCGTTCCCAGTGCCGAGACTGGTGCCGGTGATGCTGCCGGTGATGCTGCCGGTGACGCTGCGGCCAGTGCGGCCAGCGCCAGCGACGCTTTGCGGCCGAACGCACTGCATCTGCAGGGAGTTGACGACCTGAGCACTTCCGACATCGAGGATTTCATGGTCGCGTACTACAACAAGCCGTTCCAGATCGAGTGGATTAACGACACGTCGCTGAACGTCGTTTATGACGACCCGGAGGACGCGTTCCAGGTGCTCGTCGCCGTCACGGCGCCCGAGGCGTTCGCGGGCGATGCGCAGATCGCTCCGGAGCAGCTGCGTCCGGCGAAGCCGCATCCCCGGAAACCGGAAGTCGCCATCGAGACCAGATTCGCGTTTGTACGCGACCAGAAGACGTCGGGCTCGCGGTCGAAGAGCCGGTACTACCTGATGCACGGTGAGCCCAGCCGCAAGCAGGATCTCGCCCGGTTCGGCACCAAGCGCTCGCAGCCCATGAAGTACGGCGTCAAAAACAAGGACATCATCAAGAGCCGCCGGCGCGAGGCCGACGTCGGCGACCTGTTCCCGAGCAAGGCGCCGACCGTGCCCCTCACCGACGACATAATGGACGATCTGCTGCCCCAGAAAACGAAGAAGCCGCGGCGGCGCAACCGGAAGAGCAAGATGCCGGACCTGTTCGCCAGCAAGGCCAAGCCGAGCGCCGAGCAAAAGGAGCAGAACCAGCCCGAGCAGCAGCAGCCTGAGCAGGCGCAGTCCAGCATCTACCAGAACATGGACTACTAAATTATAATTTCACAAATAGAACGTCACCTCGGGATCGTCACCTCGGAAACGTCACCCCGGGTGCGCTCGACTATATGTATTATTACGCAGAATTCTCCCGATCATCTGGTGAACAAAAAGTTGGCAAAAGCCAACGCTTTTAGTTTGACTCTGAAAATTCCAATTTGTCGCCCGACAGCAGAATACTCTTGGTCCGCAGAGGCTGCAGAACCGCCGGGGTTTGTGGTTGCGGCGAGGGTAAAATATTTGCATATGTCGTCGAAGCCCGCGAAGAAGTCGAGCAGCGGCAGCAGCAGCGGCAGCAGCAGCAAGGAGGCGAAAAAGTCACCTGCTGACCTTATTGTGCGCCCGGCTAAGGTCACTACGGCCAACAGTGCCAAGGCGTACGTCGCGTTGGAGACGCTGCGGGACAGCGGCCTCGACGCCGGCAGCTACATCCAGATCGCCCCAAATGTCATTGCCGTGGCCACGCCCCAGGCAATTGACCCGGATACGTGCCAATTGAGTGCCAAGCTGCTTGCAGCTGCCGAGCTCTTCCCGGGCGACCGCCTCGCCCTCAGGAAGGCCGCGAAACCGGCAACCGTTGACGAGATCACGGCTTACCTGGCACCCGGTGCTGATGCCAGCGCTGCTGAATCTTTGGTGCGGGCCGTGGGGCTCGTGCACACTGGTCAATGGCTCGGGCAAGATGTGCTCGTGGGCGCTCCGCTCTCGGCGCAGCTCGCGAACTTGTCGCTCAACGACGCTTCTGGCTCTGTGGGGCCGCACCTCGTGAGCACAACCACAAAAATCGAGTTCAAGCCGGGGTCCACCCAAACGTCGGCTTTCGCGAATGTCGGCGGCCTCTCAAAGGAGCTCGATCTGCTCAGGTCGCAGACCGAGCTGCCGTTGCGGTTCCCGCAGTACTTCGCTCGATTCAACACCGAGCCCGAGCGTGGTATCCTGCTGTATGGCCCGCCCGGTACCGGTAAGACGATGCTGCTCAAGGCAATGGCGCGGGACGCCCAGGACGTGCACATTCTCAGAGTGAACGGGCCGTCGCTGTACTCGAAGTACCTCGGCGAGTCCGAGAGCAAGCTGCGTGCTGTGTTCGAGGAGGCCGAAAGGTTTGCGCCCTCCATCATCTTTGTGGACGAGATCGACGCGCTCGCGCCGAAGCGCGACGGCGATGACACGGGCGAGACTGAGAGCCGCGTCGTGGCGACACTGCTGACGCTCATGGACGGCATGAAGCCTGGCGGCCGCGTCGTGCTCGTTGGTGCTACAAACCGCCCGAACAAGCTCGATCCGGCGCTGCGGCGGCCCGGGCGGCTCGGCCAGGAGATCGAGATCGGCATTCCGGACGCCCATGGCCGGCGCCAGATCCTCGAGCTCATGCTCGCGCGCATGCCGCACCGCCTCAGTGCTGCTGAGATCACAGACCTCGCAGACAAGACCCATGGCTACGTCGGCGCTGATCTGCAGGCACTCGTGCGCGAGGCCGTGTTGAACGTCGTGAAGCACGGTCTCAAGCAGGAGCGCGAGCTCACGAGCATGTTTGTTGGCAAGGAGGATCTTGACGCGGCCTTTCTGGCGGTGCAGCCGAGTGCGATGCGGGAAATCGCGCTTGAGCTGCCGAAGGTGCACTGGAGCGATATTGGCGGCCAGTCCACGACTATCCAGCGGCTGCGCGAGACCGTTGAGTGGCCGATCCAGCGCCACGACGCCTTTGACCGGCTCGGCATCAGCCCGCCGCGCGGCGTGCTGCTGTACGGCCCGCCAGGTTGCTCAAAAACGTTGCTTGCAAAGGCGCTCGCTACGGAGGCCGGGCTCAACTTCCTTGCAGTCAAGGGCCCCGAGCTGTTCAACAAGTACGTGGGCGAGAGCGAGCGCGCGATCCGCGAGGTATTCCACAAGGCGCGCCAGGCAGCGCCATCGATCATATTTTTTGACGAGATCGACGCGCTGTCCGTGGCGCGCGGCGAGGGCGAGGCCGGCGGCGACCGCGTGCTTACATCGCTACTTAACGAGATGGACGGCATCGAGGCCCTGAACGAGGTGGTGGTGCTGGCCGCCACGAACCGCCCCGACGTGATCGACTCGGCGCTCATGCGACCTGGCCGGCTCGACCGCCTGATCTACGTGAGTCCGCCCGACCTCGAGGCGCGGCGCCAGATCCTGCTCATCCAGTTCGCCAAAATGGCCATTGACGACGATGTCGATCTCGACGCTCTTGCGCAAGCTACCGCCGGGTTTTCCGGCGCTGAGCTCGTCAACGTGTGCCAGGAGGCCGGTCTGCTCGCCCTCAATGCCGACCCAGACGCGGCCGTCATCTCACAGGTTTCCCTGGACGCGGCCGTCAAGGGCATCAAGCGGATGATCACACCGGAAATGGTCAAGTACTTCGAGAATTTTGCCAGCCTCGAGTAATTAAATCAACCTCGAGTAATTGAAATTGTGTAAATTATTTATAGAATATCCGACTATAGTTCATGCGTGTGGTGCAGTCACTGTGTGGTGGAGATGAGGCTGGGCAGTGTGCAACGCGATCAGAGTGCGCACCACGAGATCACCATGTGTGACCAGGAATTTACAGCAGAAACAGGCATTTAAGCTTACTCTTCAAATCGATCTATTTGATGTTTAGTCCACCTATGCCATTCAATGTGTAGCAATCTTACCCAAACGCCTAATCTCTTCCAATGGGACGCCAACTGTTTATTGTTTACCTGGCGTTTAGGGTTAGCATCCATGAGCCTTCCGTTCGGCAAGCTAGTAACGAACCTGAACCGGTCGCCGAACCGCGACGCGCCCGAGCTCGAGAGCCGCATGGCGGCGCTCAAAATCAGTCCTGAGGAGGAGAAGGTGCTGACGGATCCCAAGGTCGTGCGGCTTGCCCGCGTGACGCAGCTGTACTTCCTCGACTCGTATTTTGACAAGCTCAGCTACCTGCAGCAGCGCAAGCAGCGGTTGCAGCGGCTGGAAACAGAGACGTTGCCGCACATTGCGGACCCGCTCGAGCGCCGCGCCGTGCTCAAGAAGTACCAGGGCCGGGAGCGTGCGCTTCTGCGGAGCCGGCGATCTAAGCTCCACTATGGCGACTTCGAGGTGCTCACGCAGGTCGGCCAGGGCGGCTACGGCCAAGTGTTTCTGGCGCGCAAGCGCGACACGCGCGAGCCGTGTGCTTTGAAAGTTTTGAACAAGCAGCAGCTCGTGAAGATGGACGAGATCCAGCACATCATGACCGAGCGCGACATCCTGACCCAGGCGGGCCGGTCTGAGTGGCTCGTGCAGCTGCTGTACTCGTTCCAGGATGCGCAGAACCTGTACCTCGCGATGGAGTTTGTGCCGGGCGGCGACTTCCGGACGCTGCTGAACAACACGGGCACGCTCGGCGCGCGGCACGCGCGGTTCTACATCTCGGAGATGTTCATGTCGCTTGATGCGCTGCACCAGCTCAGCTTTATCCACCGCGACCTGAAGCCGGAGAATTTCCTTATCACGTCAGAGGGCCACATCAAGCTCACGGACTTCGGGCTCGCCGCGGGCCAGATCAGCAAGCGGCGCATCGAGAGCCTGCGCAAGCGGCTCGACAATGTCGCGGCTGCGCCGGCAGTCGGCCATGACGACGACTACGCGAGCTACAGCGTGAAGCAGCGTCAGAATTTCTACCGCGTGGCCCGGCAGGCCGACATCGAGCGGGCCTCGAGCGTCGTGGGGTCGCCGGACTACATGGCGCTCGAGGTGCTGCAGGGCCAGTCCTACGACTACACAATCGACTACTGGTCGATGGGCTGCATGCTGTTCGAGGCGCTTGTCGGGTACCCGCCGTTCGCGGGCCGCACGAGCCAGGACACGTACCAGAACCTGCGCAACTGGCGCCAGGTGTTGCGGCGGCCGCAGTACGAAACGGGCCAGTGGGTGTTCAGCGACCGCACTTGGGACCTCATCCAGCGGCTCGTGACCTCACAACGCTACCGCCTCCAGAACTTCCAGGAGATCGCATCACACCCGTACTTCGCGGAGGTCGACTGGTCGCGTCTGCACGCGCAGCGGCCGCCGTTCGTGCCCGAGCTTAACGGCGATGCTGACCCCGGATACTTCGACGACTTCGAGAACGAGGCGCATATGGCGAAGTACCAGGACGTCATGAACAAGCGCGCCCAGGTCGAGGGCATGACGGGCGGCAGCAACCTCAACGACCGCGAGTTCGTCGGATTCACGTTCAAGCATGCCACGCCCGGCGCCGAGATTGGCACAATGCGCACTAGCGAGAAGGGGCCGACCACCATTCTTTGAGCCCAGACATAACTGCATACCTACATACGAATATCTTGAAACAATGCATGAATAAATATGTGGATAATGGGGATTAGAATTGGATGCTAGTTCACAGACTAGATTCAGGTTGGATCATTGCTGCACAACGCTCATTACAGTTTGCGCGCTAACTACATCTCGCTGGCGTCAATGATGGCCGCGATTTCGTCCAGCTTCTCGGACGTCTTCAAAACGTGATCGTTGAGCAGTTCAAAGTGCCGGTCGTCATTCAGGCGCTGAAACAGCTCATCAGGATTGTTGATGCTCCACAGCTCGCGGTACTGCTCAAGCCCGACGTTGTTGCCCTCGCGCGTCATCTCCTTCGCAAGATCAATTTGGATGCGGCGCAGCTCAGCGAGTTTCTCGCCGTGCTCGGCCCCAAGAAACCCTTGCTGGAGCTCTACAAGGCGGGCCCTTTCGGCATCGTAGTCGAGCGTCTCCAGCTCGCCCCAAAGCTTGCCGAAGATGTCCTCAGTCGCACCCATCGAGGCCGGCTGATAGAGTAGGGTCGCAGGGTTGCGTCGAGCCTTGTGCCCTTGGAGGGCACATTGGACGATCCAGTTGCGGAAGGCTTAAGGTCATATAGAGAATATATGTATTTATAGTTG
Source organism: Starmerella etchellsii (assembly GCA_030490775.1). NCBI lineage: Eukaryota > Fungi > Ascomycota > Dipodascomycetes > Dipodascales > Trichomonascaceae > Starmerella > Starmerella etchellsii. The sequence goes on from JAMSGL010000006.1 coordinate 300,857, forward strand.
TAGCTGAATTATGTTTCATATATGTTTCTAGCAGCAAGGTTCCGATAATGTTGAATGGCTCGAACATACGGCGAATTTAAACACAATTGGAAAATACTTTTAGCGTGGTGTTAATTCATTTTAATGCTCTGGAATTTGAAACCTCTTAAGGCCTGTCTCCAATTGAAGAGCCGAGCGTCTTTCAGGTCAAGGGGTTCCTTATCAATAAATTATCCGGGAGGGTTCTACCCGGTGCCACATAATCACATAGCTGTCTCGCCAAAATATATCCTCGATTGATATTTATTAGCTGGCAGTAAGTCTTGCTATGCGTACTTCGAATCAGCAGAAGTCAGCGAGACCAAAGAGCATCGCCATCATGTAGTCGTCTCTTCAAAGGCTCTTCTGCCAAGAATCCTTTCTAGAGCTCTAATAAGATTCTTTTTTCGTTCAGTGAAAATTTGTATTCAGTATCCCTGACGATTAGAGTATTATCAATGCGGTCGAAAATGATTATTTTAGACACGACGGGACGAAAAAGAAATTCTTTCGCTAATGCAGACTTTATCATTCGACCCAGAGAGGTTAAGAAGAGCACACCAGGTTGTTTTTGTACCATGCATTCAGAATTAATAATGGATAGTAAATCTGAATTAGTTACATTGGCACAAGTTGTACTCAATGTTGTCATTTGGGTGCCGGTATCCTTCTTTAGTTTAAAAAGCAATTCAATTGATGATCGAGACAGGTAGATTTCCTGAAAATCTGTAGGCTCTGGAATGCCATAGTCGAGCCTGTCTTCTGCCTCTGTTGTCGTGATATCCTGTTGGTTTGTTTGGTCAGTTTCAGGTTCCTTCCTAGCCGAATCTACTCTGACCACACTTGATTTTGGTTCAGAGTCATGTTTAGTATCTGCTGGAATATCTGAGAAAAGCAGAAAACCCTGGTCACTCAACGAATAAATGAGGTTACTTTTCTCTTTCACATCAGATTGTAGAACATACTTCTCACTTTTTAATTTTTCAATGACTTCTGCTACAGCCTTAGCATCTTGCTGTTTCGCCAACCTCGCGAGTTCTTTGCGACTATGCCCACCCTTTTTCAAATTATGTAAGATGTCGATCGCTAACCATGTCGAATCTTCAACCTGTAAAATGCCCGATTCCTGACTGTAATCGGCAGTTAGGGGCTCATAATATGACTCACGTCTTTGAAAAGTGCGAATCTTAGCATTCAGCATAGTTCCAATATTTGTAAGATTGTACTCATGTGAATATTGACCCCTCTTGTCGACGTAGACAGTTTTACTCAAATTATCGAGTACTGATTTTGCCTTTTTTTCAGTGATGTTGGCTCTGTCCTTCACAAACCGGGCTGACATCCAGTTAATTAGTGAGCCACTTTGTCTTTCAAGATTCAAAAGCACAGTGACATCGCTATTCATCAGAATTGTTCTATCCTTATCGCTTGGTTGGAGACCTGGTGTTCGATTACAATTCTTGACAGTTTTCACTGGTAAGCCATGAATGCCGTCTACTTCTGGGGCTTTGCGCTTTAGTAGAGGTTGCTTATGAGTATCATCGTTCTCATCTTCTAAAATTTCAATTGTCGGCCTCGAAACCACATTATCTGGTGCTGAATTCATATCAAGACTTCTTTTTTGCCACCAAAGTACGGGTCGGGGTGATATTGGGTGGTGGTTCGAGTACTATGTGTGGTTTTGTGTAGAACCCTCGCGGATTATCTCCATCAGATAACAACCCTTCACCTGTCGCCTGAAGAGGGTCGCTTCTGCTGCTGATGTCGAAGACTGATATCCTATACTAAAGCGAACTATGAATGGATGTTTAATAATTGATAACGATCAAGGGGCATACTTTGCTCTATTTGGAGTAACATTGTACGTACGCGTACTCAAAAGTTAGCCGTCATAAAATCAACCAAACTACTGAAGATTGGCGAGTTTCGGAAGTTGAATACTACGTTGTCGTGAGTACCGGAGGCAAATGTGCAGTCTTCGCAGCCCGCTAAGTCACGGAAAATGGTGGCTCCGGAGTCTTCTAGCTCGGCGATGTCGATCCAAGTCTGAATATCGCCCTTGAGAACCTCGGTGTCGCCGTATGAAACGTAAACTTTCGACTTATCTTCGGGGAGGAGGTCAGACCAGTTGATATAATCCTTCCAGAAGTTCATCGCAGGTGAGTTCCGCGTCTCTTCATCCGGAATGGCGATTTCGCCCATGGCCGACAAGCTATTCGCGCTTAGGAGATCAACATTCTCATAGGTCTCGTACGTGCCGTTAGTGATCCCCTCTCCATGGTTCGGGAACACGTTCACCCAGGGACTTAGCATGACTAGGCCCTGGGGCTTGACTGTAACGGCGTCAATTCCCTCCACAGGATGCTCGATGTGACGCAGGAGAGAAAGCGCCAAGTGGCCGCCGGCGCTGTCGCCGGCAATGATAATGTTATCGGACAGTTCTGTCAGCTTATTGTACGCAGCTACTGCAGCCTCTAGAGGAGCGGGCCACGTGCCCTGCTTCGGCGCGATCGGGTAGTCAAGCATGGCAATGCTCAACTTGTCGTTCTTACCTGCATTGTAGGCCTTCCAAACGTCCATCCAAAGTCCTGTAAAGAGCGGGAACATCGCAAAAACGTACCCCCCACCGTGGAGGTAGTAAACGACAGGGTCATTTTTGGCTCTGTTGTCCGCCTCAATGAACCATTTTATTTTATCATTGTCCACGCCGTCGACTTCGGGAAAATCCGTGTCGTAATTGGGCAGGTCGTTTGTTTTAGCGGTGGCTTTGTGGAAGTCGCAGTTCCAGTCGATGCTAGGGGCAGGCGCGATGTACGTAATCGGTCTCAGCGTATCGACGCCGCCGATAACGACTCCAGACAGAAACGAGAGCAACTTCTCCGAGTAATCGGTCAAGGTTTCACCAATGTATGGAATGGGGAACTCGTTAGCCCGCTTCTCAACGGGCTGGGCGCTGGCGAGCGCGAGCGTGACAAAAGAGGAGATGTGCATATTTACAAATTAGAGAGAAACTGCGTGCCTATTTATATTAATCGGTGATTCTGTAATGTCATTCTTTTTCCGGCTCCCCACATCGGCGGCGTATGGTATGATAACGCTGACTAAATGCGATCGATTGCCGACTAGGGGCTCGATCTGGCTTGTAATGCCGGCAAAATCATAGTCAGCCCCTCAATTGGGCAAAACAATACTATGCTATGGAAAATCATTTTATTATTTCAATAATTTCCTCGAGGAATCTATATCTGTAGCAAAATTGCCGAGATCGGTAATCGAGGCGAGGGTCGTAGATGTGGGGTACTTGACAGCTTGCATATCAGGTGTGGGGTTTAATGCTCTCTGTGTCACTAGTATGATCGACCTCTGTTAGTTTCTACATTGTGCGATTCTGATAAAGTTTTTCAAAAAAGAAATATTTTCCATATGTTTTGTAAATTCCTCTGACGTTTCTGCTGCAACACCTTCCCCACGTGGCTAACCTCGGTTAACGGATGATGTGCATTGTGCCCATCTTTAGCGTTTGAACCACCCACGTTGTATGGGTAGGGTTAAAGCTTGGTCTGTGTCACCACAGCCTCACCGAGGCTAGTTGGACGCTGATACTACGACCGTTAGCCATGCAAGCACTCGCGAGGCGCAGTTACGCCTCCTTCCACCAAAATATGAAGCAGGAATCCTTTTTCTCCATGAATATTATTTGTTAGGCTCACTAAACCTTTTTAGGCCAGAGGAAATACCACACCTCCTGCTTCTCTTCTGATTCGGGGCTTACACTCACATAGGTTCCGAAAAATGTCTGCCAAAACGCCGTTTTTATTAAGGTTTTGATACATATTCATAGACGTGACTCTGTTTTGATTCCATAGCTCTCTTCTAGCTGTACGATAGAATTGCTCGAAAGGCAGTTACTTAAGTTCTGGAGGGTAAATATACTGCATAGGAGTCTGTAACGTTCAGAGCAATCTTTGGATTCTCATTAAATTTTACTCCTTGATACACTTGTTTTTTCCGGTAGTATCCTGAGCATATAGTCTGCAATATTAGAGTATGATCTCCTTCCTGGAATGTGATTGTTCCGTTCTGTTTCTATAGATGTGAACAATGCTATGACTTAAGCTTTCGGAATTCCGCGCCGGTGGTTTAGAGGAAAGGGTTTTCGGTTATCACTGATGATGTCATTTTACGTAAAATTACAAAGACAGCATGCGGTAAAGCATGGTTCGCAAATTTCTCTGCTCTTGTCCCTTGATTATGGACAGGGAATAGCACAAAATATAATTTGAATAAGAAACATCTGTACTTACAATTCCCAAGTCCTTGGTTGCACCAGAAGCTGCATGCCATTGCCACTGATCGATATGTATGAAAAGGAAGGCGTGATTAAGGTAATGTAATAAGTCCTACTGATCTGACCGTTCAGTTGAGCATTTACTGAACTTTTGGGAAAGACTTGCAAATCGTGGGCAATAGGCCGACTGGCTTCTTGAGATTGTGTCAAAGGCATATGTCTCGAAAGGTGACCGCGAGGATCATGAAGGCAATATCTATTTGGCTCTATATACCTCAGCTCAGGGACTCTGATCCCTCCATTTTCTGTGATATTTCTGGCTGAGGGAAGCAATTTCGTCTCAAGCGCAAATGGCTTATTCGATCCGCGAAATTTGCCCCTTCTCCTGGCTTGATTACCATATGAAGAAGGAACTTTCTCACTATACCTTGCGTCAATCTCAGAATTTGAAAAAGATGCTCCTCTGGTTGATCCGCTTACCGAAACATGATTTCTTTTGGAAATATAGAAAAGTTAAACATAAGTCAACCTCCAGGCAAGAATTATGTACAAATTTAATCTTCTCAATTGAGATCTCTCATCGCCTGGTGGTCATTGGTGGTGAAGATGTGCACCTCACGATCATTCGCCTGCAAGTGTGCTGCTATACAGAATAACATCTCTTGCCGCGAACCGGTCAAGTTGCTACGAATACATCGACACTTCTTATTCATTGACATGAAACAGTCTTAAAATTTGACAAGCCTTCAGTGCCGAAGAACTCGTCATAGGCGAGGTTTCGGTAACTCGAGGGTTGGGCGATGAAGGTGCTGTGGGAGCGCCGGCCTGTTCCGGACAACTACGTCGGCCCCCTCTTCCTTTCTCAGCTTAAGCATAATCACAATGTGGTTGGGTACAACCCGCAGACGCTGGCCGGAGACGCTGGCGTGCTGCTGATCAGCCTGGCTGCGGCCATGAATTTTGTGCTGACGTTCGCGGCGATCTACAGCCGCGGCCTCGACCCGCGGCTGCCGCTGGCGGTCTCTGCAGCAGTTTGTGTGGTTGTCATGGGCAAGTGGCTCGCGACACACCGGCACACTGTGCTTGTGGCGGCGAAATCGGTCGTGGCCACCGTCGTCGGCGTGATGAGCCTCACGCCTGTGTTCCGGAGTCTTACCGAGTCTACATCCTCTGACAGCATTTGGGCACTCACTGGCTGGCTTCTGCTCGTGAACGTAGCCGTGTCGACGCGGCGTTTCCCCGTTTTGTCGGTGAACTCGGCGCTTGCCGCGACGATCGTGCTGGCCAGCCGTTTGTCAGACTCGCTGAGCGTGTTCTACTTCATTATGGCGAGTATTCTGAGCTTTGTGACCATGCCTACCGTCTACCGGTGGTTACGGATCAACGGCAGGGGCTGGGCCCCTGGTCTGCTCACCGTGATCTCGGCGCAGTCGTGGGTACTTTGTTGGCATGTGCTGGGCGGCGTGCTGCTCAGCTTGTGGCTCGTGCTTCAAGCGGCCGTTCTGTTTGGCCTGCCGCGTCTGTTCATGGCGCTGCAGAAGCACAAGGACCGGATCGCGGGGCCGTGGGATATGGCGCGGCCTGTTCTCGATTGACCAGCAATGAATCAAGTGTGATCCACGCAGACTTATGCTGAACCAATACCAATCATAATGCAGACCGAATTTGGACCTAGTGGAATCCTTAGCGGCAATCCAGCGGACACCTCAGTGACCACTTAGCGACCACTCAGCGTGTACTTAGCGAACACTTAAGCATATTTTGCTCCTTGAAATGCCACTTCTAACTAGATATGTACATATTTATTTCTCACCATCACGCGATTGGCGGTATGACTCTTCGGATCGGCAGTAGGGTTGGTCTTCATGTTGAAATTCGCCCGCCCGTACAGCACTGCTGCCAAGAAACTGAAGATTGCACTGATCCCCGGCGACGGTATCGGCCACGAGGTCATTCCCGCTGGCCGTGCCGTGCTTGAGGCTCTGCCGAAGGAGGACGGCCTCTCTTTCGAGTTCGTGCACGCGGACGCCGGCTTCGACCATTTCAAGAAAGTGGGCGTCGCCCTCCCTCAAGAGACCATCGATCTCCTCAAGTCCGAGTGCCAGGGCGCTTTGTTCGGTGCTGTGTCATCGCCGACCACAAAGGTCGCTGGCTACTCGAGCCCGATCGTCGCGCTGCGCAAGCAGCTTGGTTTGTACGCGAACGTGCGCCCCGTGAAGTCGGTGCTGCCCTCGGACCGTCTCACGGACATGGTGATTGTGCGTGAGAACACGGAGGACCTTTACGTCAAGGAGGAGCGCACGTACGAGGTCAACGGCCACAAGGTCGCCGAGGCGATCAAGCGCATTTCCGAAACGGCGAGTTCGCAGATCGGCAAGATGGCGTTCCGCATCGCTTCCCAGCGCCATGCTCTGCGCCAGCTCGACCCGAAGAGCTCGCACCACCCCGTGCAGGGCACGGTGACGGCCGTCCACAAGTCGAACGTGCTGTCGCAGACGGACGGCCTGTTCCGCGAGACCGTGAAGGCCGCCTACGACGCGCAGCCCCAGTCGTTCAAGGACGCTGTCAACTACAAGGAGCAGATCGTGGACTCGATGGTCTACAAGATGTTCCGCGACCCGTCCGAGTTCGACGTCGTTGTGGCCCCGAACCTGTACGGCGACATTCTGAGCGACGGCGCTGCTGCGCTCGTTGGCTCGCTCGGTGTCGTGCACTCGGCGAACGTTGGCGACTCGTTCGTCGTTGGCGAGCCGACGCACGGCTCGGCACCGGACATCGCGGGCCAGAACATCTCGAACCCCGTGGCGACGATCCGCTCCACGGCCCTTATGCTCGAGTTCCTCGGCCACCCGCAGCCGGCGGCACGCATCTACAAGGCTGTTGACGAGAGCCTGCTTGCCGGTATTGTCACTCCGGACCTTGGCGGCAAGTACAAGACCACCGAGGTCGTCGAGGACATCATTAAGCGGATGTAAGTTGGATGCTCCATGATGTACCATGATGTAAATAAATAACGGTGTGATGTCAAGATTACAGGACGAAACCTGGTGCAATAAATAGTATAAATACAATTATTCGGCCGGCCGGCGCTCGAAGCACGCGGCGAAGAACCCAATGCCGCCGTCCGTGCGCGGCTCTACGCGGATGCACCCGTCGAGGCCGTCGATGCCGCGGCGGGGCCAGTTTGGCAAGGCGCGCTCCTGTGGCGCGAGTTGCCATTTTGAAGCGACCTCGGGCGTCTCTAGCAGGCGTTTAACGACATGCTCGTCCTCCTCGGCATGGATCGAGCACGTCGAGTACACAACTTTCTCGGCATCGAACTGCAGCGCGTGGAGCATGATCAGGTACTGAAACTCGCCCAGACTCGTAAGCCGCTCTTTGCTGGCCGTGGTCGCGCGGAAGATCCCGGACCCGGAGCAGGACGGGTCCACAATCAGGCCGGCAATCGGCTCGTCCAGCACGGGGAACTGCAAAAAGTCCTGGACCTTGACCTCGACGTTGCTAGCCAGCCGCGCCGTCGCGAGCATCTTCTCCAAGGTCTTCGTCCGCTTCGGATCGCGCTCGAAGGCATACACCTTACGCGCCTTTGCCGCGAGTTGCGACGTTTTGTTACCCGGTGCCGCGCACGAGTCGATGTACACGCCGTCGGCCCGCGGAGCCATGATCGTCACGGGAATGCACGACGCACGGTCCTGGACAATTATTTCGCCCTTCGCGTACTCGGGAAGCTTTGCCATTGAGATGGAGGGGTGGATCGCATACAGATCCGGGATTATAGTGTCGCGGTACCAGTTTTTCAAACCGACTTTAGCCCAGGTACCGACCTCGGTGAGGCCGAGCCGCTTGAACATCTTGTGCACGGCATCAGAGCCGCTGTTATCGCGGATCCACCGCACAGGCACCTCGTCCTCGCGCTCGTCAGTGAGCTTTGGGTTCTTTAGGCGGTACTTTACGAGCTCGGCATTCAGCCGCGTTTTGTGGCGCAGAACCGCTTCTTTTTCGGGGCACCTGCCGCAATTGAGCCGCTTTTGGCCAAAGAGCAGGTCGTATACCATCACTAGCGCAACATTTGCATTCATCCGGCGTTCGACCTTCATCATCTGGCTGGCCGCGATGATCTGGGTGATGGCCGTGCGGTACTTCAGGGCCTCGGACACGAGCGCATATACCTGTTTGAGCTGCTTGAGGTTCTGCTGCTTGCCGTTTGAATTGTAGATCCGGTTGCGCAAAGTCCCGGCGCCGTCGTCCAGGTATTTCGCCGCCTCGCGGTAGATCATAGGGTGGGGAAAAATTTCGCTACGAGTGTGAAATTTAGCCGTAAGAATTCAGCACCATTGTCGGCTAAGGAATTGCCAAAAAATAAATAAATAAATAGAATTATTACACTACAGCTTCCGCCGTTTTTTCTCGAGTGCGTCCACAAGGTCTAAACTCTCGACCTCGCGCAGCAGCAGCGGCGGCGGTGCGAACTCGCGCGGCGGGAAGCACTTCGGCGGCAGCATATGCCCGAACACGAAAGGGCGGAAGAATAGCGTGAGGTCGGGGTACTTTGGGGCCTCGTATGTAGGAACCGGTGCTGGCGCAGGAGCCGGGGCCGGCTCGGGCTTTTTAGCCGGCTTTGGCTTTGTTTTCTTTTGCGGGCGCGCCTTGGATTTCGAGTCCCGGCGGTTCACGCGGCGGTGGTACTCGTCGAACTTCTCGAGAAACACTGCCATGTCGTGGATCGCGAGCTCGCGCTTCCTGCGCAGCTCTGCCTGGTCGCGCATGTCCTCGATCTTGACGATCCGGTCGATGTAGTCGGGCCAGTCGCTGCCCACGAGCTGGTCCTTTTGCGTTTTCAGCCGCAGGGCCGTCGTCATCAGACCTTGCCGCTCCTGGACCTGCATGCGGCGCTCCTCGCGCTCCATGCGCCGGTGGTGCCCAATAAACAGATCCGGCTTCAGCGGGTCCTTCGGAGAGATCGCCGTCGGTGTGATGCTGGGCTTCGCCGCGCGCTCGATGGCGAGCTGCCGCTGGTAGTTCTTGTCGTCCGCCTGCGCCGCGGCCTCGAGCTTGCCGACGGGCACGCCGTCCAGGTCCAGCACAAAGACGGCGTCTGGGTCGAAACTGTCGAGCGGGTAGTCGAACAGCGGCTCAGCCTTCTCCTGAGTCCGAATCCGCTTCTCTCTCATGCATGAACCCTAGGTTGAACCAGCCAGCTCTGCTGCCATGTCGACATATCAAAATGCTGCCTGTTAATAAATATACTTCTATAGTCTCTGACTAAATTCATTAGCGCTAATATATACCTGTACTTGAGCGCGACTGAAGACACTCTATTGCGTGACCCTTCTAGTGCACGGCTATCTAGTGCATGACTATCTAGCATGACTATCTAGCGCATACTATCTAGTGCATGAACATCTAGCGCAGGGACAAATCTAGCTAAATGTGGATACTTTTGGAAGCAATTGCGCGGAAACTAGAACGAGTCACATGTGCGTGGGCCCCAGAACCGTGTTGATCCCCAGGTCGACCGCGTGACTCAGCCGCATGCATAGCAATATTTATATGTCGCGCGGATGAGCCGCATGCATGGGCATCTATGCATATATATATATCCGTAACGTAAGTAGACCAAAGTAAAATGGCGACGAGTCTGAAGAAGATCTTACCCATTGGCTTCGGCCTGATGAACTTCACGGTTATTCCGGAGAAGAAGTTCACGCAGGAATTGTTCAACAGCACCTTCAAAACGATTCTGACCGGTTCCGGTGCGTCGCAGCAGCGCCCGCTCTTCATCAATAGCGGCGAGTTCTACGGCGTGCCCGAACGCCATGAGGGCCTGAAGCAATTGGGCGGGTTTTTCAAGGCGCACCCGGAGTTCGCCGATAGCGTTGTTGTGAGTGTGAAGGGCGGCGTCAACGCGCGCTGGGCACCGGACACGAGCACGAAGAATTTGGATACTGCAATCAAAACCACAAACGAGTTCCTCAAGCCGCTGTACGACGCGCGTAAGCACCTGCCCAAGACTCTCGACCTGTTCACGGTTGCGCGCATCGGCCGCGAGCCGATCGAGGAGATTGTGAAGCACCTCGAGGGCCACGTTGCGAAAAACAGCTTCACGGGTATTTGTCTAAGCGAAGTGTCGGCGCCCACTCTCGAGCGCGCCGTCGCCGCGGGCCAGGTCGACGCCGTGGAGATCGAGTTCAGCCTGTTCCACCACGACGCGATCAGCGACGGCATGTTCAAAACGGCCTCGGAAAATGGCCTGACTGTGGTCGCCTACAGCCCGCTCGGCAAGGGTGTGCTCGTTGGCAAGGGTGCTGACGAGCTCACGAAGGGGGACTTCCGCACGCAGCTCGACAAGTTCAGCAACCCGGAGGCTGTGAAGCACAACACGGTGCTGGTCGACTACGTCAAGAAAATTGCTGACGAGAACGGCCTCACCCCGGCGCAGGTAGCGCTGTCGTGGATCCTCAGCGTCTCGGACAAGTCCGGAAACCCAACAGTCGTGCCCATCCCGGGGAGCACCAATGCTGAGCGCCAGCAAAGCAACTTCGAGAGCAAGGAACTCTCTCCTAAGGTGTTCGAGGACCTCAACACGTTCCTGAAGGGGTTCAAGACCGCGGGCCACCGCTACAACAAGATGCTCGAGCAGTTCACCTCTAGATAAGTACATAAATAAGCAAGCCAATATAAAATAAAAAAAAAAAAAAAAAATAAAGTAAGCCAATATAAACATGTCTAAATGGATAGCTTTGACGAAGACTCGCGTAGTGGGCACCGGTTCTGGTGGTTTATGAATTTGTGCCCGACTGGGTTGGGTAATCCATGGACGAACGGACGGCGGTCAAGCTCGAGCCCGGGCAGGAGTGGCGCTTCGAGGTGGCGTTCGACGCGAAGGTGAACGTCCGGCTCGTTGATGGGAGTGCAGAGCTCTTTGGCACTGAGCTGGCGCGGGGCCGCGAGTACGAGTTCTCCGGGAAGCACGCAGCGATCTTCACGTACCAGGGCTGTGAGCTCGAGTGGGAGGGCCCCTGCGCCGAGTACGTGGCGTCAAATGCCGTGATGCGCCGGTACGCGAGCATCCATTTCGCCTTGGAGGGCATGCGCATGAAGAGCGAGAAGGACGGCGAGCAGCCGCCAGTGACCCTCATTTTGGGCGACGCCAATGCCGGCAAGACTACGCTCGCAAAAGTCCTCGTGAGCTATGCGACGAAAATGGGCCGGTTTCCCATGTTCGTCAATCTCGATCCGACACAGCCCGCGTTCAGCCCGCCCGGATCGATAGCGGCCGTCCCGGTGTCGCACGTCCTTGACATTGAGGACCCGAGCTTCGGCATGGGGCCCATCAATGGCCCCGCACAGACCCATCACAAGCAGCCGATCGTTTTTGATTACGGGCTCGCCCAGACTAGCCAGAGCCCCGAGTTCTACCAAACGCTTGTGGGCCACCTGAGCGAGGTCGTGCAGGCGCGCGTGGCCCAGGACGACCGCGTGCGGCACTCTGGCATCATTATTGACACGCCCACGAGTATGAGCAGCGACGAGGATAGCCTGTTGCTCGACGTGATTTCGAAGTTCCACGTCACGTCTGTGCTGGTTGTCGGCAAAGAACGCCTCGCTGTGCAGCTCCAGCGAAAGCTCGCGCCCAGCGGGCCCATCGTAGTAAATGTACCGCAGTCCGGTGGCGTGACCGATGACGACGACACTTTCTTGCGCCAGGTCCAGCGCCGCGCCATCACCGAGTACTTTTTTGGCAGCCACCGCCAGGCGTTGTCGCCGTTCACAATCACGACGTCGCTGAAAGAGCTCGCCGTGTTCCGACCACTTGAGCAGAACGATATGACCGAGGGTGCGCTGCTCACCAAGGTCGAGCCGTCGGCCGTCCTGCAGAACTGCGTGCTCGCGTTCGTGAACGCGAGCCCTTCACAGCCCCTTGACGAGATCGCGCGCGCCGAAACGCTCGGATTCGTGCAAGTGACCGAGGCCGACGACACCAAGCAGCTCGCAAAGGTACTGATGACTGCCGCGGGCAGCCTTCCGAAGAAGGCATTCATCATGGGCTCCTACCGGTACCACGAGTAGAATAAAATCGCGATACGTCGCTATGTAATATTTAAGCTTAATATCTATTTGACCAGTCAATGACACACTACTTCGAGCCCACTCTAAACAATACTTTATCAAATCGTTAAATAATAAATATACATCATTAGATGCCAATGGCATTCACTTCTTCAAGCTCTTAATGAACTTGTCGATGTTGTACTCCTCGGCGTACTCGGACTCGTCCCAGAGCTCGCCGAGGCCACTGATGACGTCCTTGCCGCCGACCTTGCCCGCGGCGTCCACGGCCTTTTCTTCGGGTTTTTCGGGTGGCTCGTCCTCAACAGACGAGCTGAACAGGTCTAGAATCTGGTCTGTATCCATCGACATCAGGCCCTTGTTTTGCTGGTTGATCACTGACGATGCCACGTTCAGCTTGAATTGCTGCAGACCCATGATCCGCTCCTCCAAGGTGTGCCGCGTGATCAGTCGGTAAACATTTACAACTCGTTTTTGACCGAGTCGGTGTGCACGATCCATGGCTTGCAGATCATTCATAGGGTTCCAGTCGTGCTCCACAAAGATAACCGTGTCGGCACCGGTCAGGTTCAGTCCAAGACCGCCAACGTGCGTCGTGAGAAGCAGCACATCAATCGATGGGTCGTCGTTGAACTTCGTTACCAGTTTCTGACGCTGCGGACCCGGAATGCTGCCATCCATTCGCAGGTAGGACACCGACGGCATCTCGGTTTTCAGTAACGACTTCTCGACGAGGTCCAGCATCTCGCGCTGCTGGCAGAACACAAGCGCGCGGTGCTGGCTCATCGCCTCGGGCACGCCGTCCGCCGGATTCTCAAGGTTGCCGATACCGCAATCCTTCAAAAGCTGCTGCAATGCCTGCAGCTTCGGCGACTCGCTCGCGGGCAGGTGCTTCTTCTCAAGCTCGGCCTTGGTGTGTAGCACAAACGAAGGATGATTGCACAGCTTGCGCATGTACTGCAGCGCCTGGAAAATGTGGTTACGCGCCTGGTCGCCGGTCTTGCCGGCGGCGTCAGCCTCGGCCGCATCATTTTCCATCGCCGACCGCTGCTGCTGCGTGAACTTGTCGTACAGCTTGCGCTGGGCCTCGCTCAGATCGCAGTAGTAGTCCTGAATAATCTTCGGAGGCAGGTCGTCAAGCACGTCTTCCTTCAGTCGCCGCAGAGTAAAGGGCAGCACCTGCTTGTGCAGAGCCTCGAGGGCCAGCGTCGCGGCCTCTTGGTCCTTCGGCGACGCCTTACCGCTCGAACGCGCCGCAATCGGCTTGCTGAACCGCTCGTTAAACGATTTCTCGTTGCCCAAAAACCCGGGCATCAGGAAATCAAACAAAGACCACAGTTCAAGCACGTTGTTTTGGATCGGCGTGCCTGTGAGCACGAGCCGGTGATAAGCCTTGTACTGCTTAACTGCCTTGGCAAGCTTGGATCCAGCATTCTTGATGATATGGCCCTCATCAAGAACGCAGTAGTTCCAGTCGAACTCACCGAGCTTGCTCACCTCGTTACGCGCTGTGTCGTACGAGGTAACAACAATGTCGGCCGTTTGCAGCTTACCGCTAGCCAAAATCGTTTGCCGCGTCCGCGGCGTACCAACCAGGGCCCGCACAGTCAAACTCGGAACGTACCGCTGAAACTCCTCGACCCAATGACCAGTGAGCGTCGTTGGGCAAATAATCAGCGATGGCAGACGCCGCGTATCCTCGGACTTCGTCTTTTCGTGTGCGGCCGCGCGGTTCACATGATCAGATGCGACCATGCAAATAGTCTGCAATGTTTTGCCCAGTCCCATATCATCGCACAAAATGCCGTGCAAGTTGTACTTGTTGAGGAACGCCAACCAGTTAATACCATCGCGCTGGTACTTCCGGAGCTCGGCCTTGACGGCGATCGGCAGTTCAAACTCCTCAATGCGGCTAGGATCCATCATTTGGCTAATAAACTCTCGCTCTTTTTCTTTTCCCTGGAGAAGCTCCTGGGGCACATCATCCGGGTCGGGCACGCCCGATTCTAAAGGAACCAGCTTGATAATAGATGCGAACGCCGTGGCCGAGATCATTCGAATACTATTATTAGAGTCGCTCATGCGGCCGAGCACAGGAACAATGAAGAACACGATGTAAGGCAGAATCTGCTCGCCCATCGTGAGCATCATATGGAACACGGCCTCGATAGCGCCCTGGCGCTTGATCACGTCAGTAGCATCGACCAAGCTCTTGCCAAGAATTTCGCGAACCACGTATGTGATTCCCGCCGACGGCATGATCTTGCACACTTCGGCAATGCACCGTGCGGCCACATGGCGGATCACCGGATACGGCGAATACAAAACGCTCACTACGTGGGGCAGGTACTCCATGATGACGGGATGTAAGGCCGGAGATAAGTACGGGAGTAAAGTCCGCATCACCGCCAAATTATCGATGATAGCCTGGCCGCGCTTCTTGTCAACTTCGCCTGACGTGGCGGTAGAAATCGCCGACGACATCTGTGTGTTAATCTCTGGAAGTGTTTTAAAAAGCTCGCCGCCATACCGCTGGCACAGCTTCGACAGTGTGAGCACAGCACCCTGGCGCTTGATGAACGCCGTACGACTCTCGCGCTCTTTGCGCAGCATTTCCGCAACGTTTTTGTTGTCGAACTTGATATCATCGCGCTTTAAAGACAAAATACAGTCCTCAGTGCTCTTATCAAACTCGGGGGCCTCGTGCACGTCCACGCACAAGAAGCCACAAAGATTTTTGACGATTTTGCTGCCAGTCGACTCCCGCTTAGACTGAATCAAAGCATCCACGAGCTCAGCCAACACGGCCGATGTACGCTCGTGCAACAGCGCAACCGTTTCCGTCTTGATTTCATCCATGAGACCGCGGATGATCGGGTTCAGCTTTGCGGGCAGTTTGCATGCATTCAGCATGATATAAGCCGCGGCGGAAATGGCGCGGATGCTGGTGTTGCGGTTCTCCAGGGCCGACTCGGCCTCCTCGATCGAGCTCACGAGGTTCTTGCGGCCGTCCTCAAGCACGTCGGCCATGCGGACCTGCATTTCCGTCGACAGCTGGTCGCGCAGCTCGTAAAAAGTCGAGGTCGCGAGCTGGCGTGACTGGGCCAAGGTGAACACGTTGTCGTCCTTTGATGGATCGCCCTCGATAGTCGTCGGGAGTTTCGGCAACACGCTCGCATCGAGCTCGCCCTGGGTCATGAGCAGCGTAAACAGGGACTGGCACTGCGTGCGCACGGCGCGCAAAATCGGGTTAATATCGCGCCACAGACCCATAGGCGACTCCATCGACTTCATGAGCTGCGGGTTCAGTTCCTCGAAGGGGCCCGGCAGGTATTTACCAAACTCTTCGAGAAGTAAGCCGACGGCCAAATGCTGGCTTGACATATGTGACTCGTACATGTCGCGGGTGTCCTTAACGAACTGGTCAGGCACCGACTCGCGCGAGGCGAGGGCGGCTGCCCGGCCGAGCGCTATGGCGCCGTTTACTTTGACACCAATGAATTTCGCGTGCTCGACAATGAGCGTATCGCCGGAAATCATCGGCCCATCGATGTTCACGTCGAGTTTTGTGGACGAGGCTGACGCCGGCGACGCATCCGCGTAGGACTCGCCTGAAGGTTTAATGAGCAAGTGGCTGTCCATTTTGTAGAAGCGGCGCGCCGAGCCGATCGGCGTCATCAGCAGCGGGAACGCTACGGGCCAGAACTCGGCGAACAGCTGCCCGTACCGGGAGTCCTGCTCCAGGCTGTTGAGCAGAAGATGCCACAATTCCATAGTAAGCTCGAGCACGGCGCCGTTTTGCTCAAGAAGAATGTTCTGAAACACAAGACGGAGTGTGACGAGCGTGACCCAGTCGTGGCCCAAACTCAAGAATGTCTTGAGGCTTCGCAGCACGGCCTTCCGCACGTCGATGATCGAGTGCCGCAAAAACGGGTATAGTTTTGGCACAAGGTGCGCGAGCGACGCGTTATTAAGCAGGATATCGAGAACTGAGGGGAAAGTGCAGAGTTTCGCGAGCAGGTCCATCAAAGACCCCACCGAGGTGCTGAGCTCGTCCTTTAGTTCGCTGATCCCGTTCCACATAATTTCTAGCAAACGCGCGACCTCGGGCTGGGGCCGCCGCTCGACGAAGTCACTCGCGATAGGCAGAAGCACCGCTGCCGAAATAGCCTGGACCTCGTCGTCCTCGATGGTCAGGCCCTTGAAGACGCAGTCGACGAGCTGGGCAAAAATCTCCGGGTCGTTGATGGACTCGCGTTTGAGAGTGACGAAGTAGCGCAGACCAAGCAGACCGCCGTGGCATGCCGCCCACGAGTCGGACTGGACGAGCGACTGCAACACTTCAAAGGATTTGCAGGCCATGTCCTCGGGGAGATCAAGGAGGAGCGCGCCGAGCGTCTGGGCGCAGCTCTCGCGGACCGGCGCCACGGCCTGGTCGGCAACGTAGTCGGCGAACCGGTCGAGCGCAAAGATGCAGCACAGGCGGCAGGCAAGGTCCTCGAGTGACCGGCGGTTGTTCGCGGCGTTGTCCGTAGAAGAAGAACCCTTGACCATACCGGCGGTTTTCCCGTGCACGCGCACGAGCTCCCGCAGGCACAGAAGCGCGCCGTGGCGGGTCTCCCAGGTCGGCTCGAACATCTCGTACAGGAGCCGTTGCCACAGCTGCTCGAACGGGAATATGTGGGGGTCTGTGACGGTCAGGGCCTTAAGCAGCTCCTCGCCGCGGTCAACGGCCGGCTCTGGCTCTTCCTTGGACTCGGCCTTGCGGGCCTTCGGCGGCGGCGCCTGCGGGCTGCCGAACCGGGCCTTGCGCTTGGCGAGCGCGCGGAGCCGCGCGTTCACGGGCGCGGCCTCGGGCTCCGGCTCCGGCTTGACCTCGACCTTGATTTTGCGTTGCTGCCGTTGGTGTTCCTGCTGGCTGAGCAGCTCAGCGTCTAAAAAGTTCTCGTCAAGGAAGTCCATGCCGATCTTCTTTTTGAGGGTCAGCTGCTGCATTTTGAGGCGGTGGTCGCTGTCGAGCGACTGCACGGCCTGGTCGTACTCTCTGCCGGCCGAGCCAAGCAAAGGCGTGCCCTTCGCGATAACTGCCGCGATGTCGAGGTCGTCAAACGATAGAAAGTCGCGCTCATCGACGCCGTTGACCTCGTCCTTGACCTCGTCCTTGACCTCATCCTTGACTTCGTCCTTGATCTCGTCCTTGACGACGTCCACCGGCTCGTCAGGCACCCAAGGTGTGTTCTCGGCGATCAGGCCGACTGCACGTGCCGCCGTGATACGCGTGTCCCATTTGGGCGACTGCAGAAACGGCGTGACGCGGGCGAGGAGGTTGAACAGTTCCTCGGGCCGCGATTTCTGCACGTCCGCGATCTGCTCGGCGGCGACGTTGCGGATGTAGCTGGAAAAGCCCGTATCCAACAAGGACACAAGGCGATCCAGCCGAGACATGCTTATTTCTACACTATATATCCCATGCGTGCGGGTCTTATATATTTGAGGAAGAAGGAGAGGAGGGATGGTTGGATGAGAGTGGCCAGTTGGCCGTAACCCGGGTCGGGCAAGGGTTGCGTGCGATCCTATCGACCGCCTTAAGCAGCCCAAGCTGTGCTGACCTCGAGGCGCCTGCCATTGGGCAGGGCTGTCCTTTGGGGTGACGCCCGCGATGATTGGATAGCGACGATGATCCTGCACGCCGATCTTATATATATATCTCTCCTCAGTAATTTAAATTTTTCGTAGAGACTCTAGGGATTCGTATACATTACTCAGTCTTGTTTTTCTTCAGAGGGGGCACCTCGTCGCCCTCGGCGGCCTTGACGACCGGAGTCGCAACCGGGGTCGCGGCGGCGTGGTACTCCTTGATGATGGAGTCGACATCGTCGATGCTGAGGTGGCGGATGTCGCCCATCTTCTTGACCTTCTCGGTGATCTCCTTGCACTGGTCGTCGCTGAGCGGGAGGTTGAGCTGGTCAACACGCGACTTGATCGCGTTCCACCCCGTGAGCCGGCTCGCGAAGTGGATGTACCGCTTCAGGCCGAAGTCCTCGGGCTTCAGGATCTCGTAGGTGCTCGGGTTCGCGAGAATAGCCTTGGCGTGGATGCCGGCCTTGTGGGTGAACGCGCAGAAGCCGGTGATCGGGTTGTTGAACGGGATGTTCACGTCGACGACGTTCGCGACGTAGGCCTCGATCTCGCGGATCTTGTGGATCTTGTACTTGCTGAGCACGTAGTCGCGGTCAGCAACGATCATGCGGGCCATGAGGCCGCCGAGCGGCGTGATGCCGTTGCGCTCGCCGATGCCGAGCACGGAGGTGTCGATGAGGCTGGCGCCGCCCTCGAGCGCCGTGTACGCGTTGGCAATGGCGCAGCCCGTGTCGTTGTGGAAGTGGCACTCGATCTCGCAGGACACAACCGAACGCAGCGTGCGCACGAGCTCGTAGACCTGGCGCGGGTTCGCGCAGCCGACGGTGTCGGCAATACCGACCCGGTTCACGCCGATCTTGTCGACGGTGCGGTAGATGTTGAGGAGATCGACGAGGTCGGAGCGGAACGAGTCCTCCGACGAGAAGCGGATCTCGATGCCGTGCGACTTGACGAACTCAATGACCTCGATCGCGGACTTGGCGATGTAGCCCATGTCCTTGCCGTGCGAGTACTGGCGGAGGAACTGCGAGGTGCCAATGACGACGTCGACACCGTCGACGCCAGTCTCAACGGCGACGCGGGCGTCGTCCATGTGGCACCGGATATGGGTGAGCACCTTCGTCTTCAAGCCGAGCTTGCAGATGGCCTCGCAGTCCTTGCGGCTCTGCTCGGAGGCGACGGGGCTCGTGAGCTCAATGTAGTCAGCGCCGAAGTCGTCGAGCATCTTGGCGATGTGGATCTTCTCCTCGGTCGTGTAGTGGGACGAGCAGAACTGCTCGCCCTCACGCAGAGTGCTGTCGATCACACCCCACGAGGACGTGCGGCTGATAAGGTCGGCCGGGTTCGACGCGTACGGGCTCTTCTTGAATTCCGTAGCACCGTTGGCCGCGCTCGGTACGTTGTCGTTTGCTCCGCACATTTTCAGCACCAATGGGTTATATCAGAGCAGGTGGCGTCTTACTTCAACTGGATCTGAAAATTTCAGAGTTTTGCTCTTATATGGTGATGATATTTGATCCCACACAGGGTAGGGCTGGGCTTGGAAGAAATTTGCGGAGTATCTCGTCACGATGAGTCAACCCCCTAAGAAGATCCCGGTGAATCCCGGTTTTGCTGGTCGGAATTACGCAAGGGGTTGCTGCGTATAATTAATTTGCTAAATGAGGTTCTTGAAGCCTATGATTGCCATTGCACTCGCATTGGTATGGTTTCCTGCTGCCCAATAGGGGTAGTCCTGATCGGCTTATGAGTCACCTGAGCTGGTGGTCCCGGCTGTTGGGTGACTAAGTCCAGGCGCCGAACGGTACGATTCTGCAGCTTTGGATAACGAGTCCCAACGGCGATCCCTAAATAAAATTTAATACGGCGCGAACAGCGCGAGCAACCCTGCTCATGGATGTACTAATTTAATGTGAATGTTATTTGTCAATCGCCTGTAAGTTCTACGAATTGCGTGCGGGGCTGATTACGCCCATGTGATGGTGCCTTATTGTGGTAGGTAACTTGGCAGCACACGTAAGGGTCACCTTGTTGCACAGGTCCGCACCTCGAAATTCTTCACTCAAAGGGTCACGGAGAGGAATCACAAATTCAAGCCAAGATTTAATTGAGCCATAGTAAAATTCAGCTAACTTCGACCTTCTGGTAGCCGTGCTCTCAACCAGGAGACTAGCAGTTTTCACTTAGTAATAACTAGGAGTTGTAGCTTAGTGGGAGAGCGCCAGTCTGAAGAACTGGAGGTCGCGTGTTCAATTCACGCCAACTTCATTTTTTTTGCCACAACTGACAAAAAGAGCTTCGGATAGCGTTTTGACTTTTTGATAGCATTTTGCCTCGAAATAGCCTCGAAATAGCTTTTCAATTTTATGAAGCAATATGCTTTGAAATACTTTTTCTCGGTTTACATGCCTGACTGCCTGAGACCTTGCGGGATCGCCAGATTCTGCACATAATGACCATCTTATTTCCTAGCTTCTTAATTTTCATTTACTCTCTATATACTTGCAACGAACTCCCTCCAACTAGTTTGCAATTTGTCTGACTTTCACTTTGGCACTTTTCTGTGGGTGCTGGGTTGGGTGACAACTACATGTACGCGAAGAAATCGGACACGCTGTTTCTGAACGGCGAGCGGATCAGCGGCGACGAGGTGCGGCGGCAGAACGTGCAGGCGTGTTTGGCGCTGGCGAACGTCGTCAAAACGTCGCTGGGCCCCGTCGGCTTGGATAAGTTTCTCGTGGACGACATCGGCGACGCCACGGTGACGAACGACGGCGCAACGATCCTGTCGCTGCTGGACGTCAAGCATCCCGCCGGCGAGATCCTGGTGCAGCTCGCGCAGCAGCAGGACCGCGAGGTCGGCGACGGCACGACGTCGGTCGTCATTTTCGCGACCGAGCTGCTCCGCCGTGCGAACGACCTCGTTAGCAACAAGATCCACCCAACAACGATTCTGACGGGCTACCGGCTCGCTCTGAAGGAGGCGACGAACTTCATCGAGCAGGTGCTCGCGAGTCCGACCGCGGCGCTCGGCAAGGCGGCGCTTGTGAACATCGCGCAAACCACCCTGTCGTCGAAGTTCATTGGCGGCGTTGATGGCGAGTTTTTCGCGTCGATGGCCGTGGATGCGATGCTGGCCGTGAAGACGCAGAACGCCCGCGGCGAAACGAAGTACCCGACAAAGGCCGTGAACATCTTGAAGGCGCACGGCCGCTCCGCGCGCGAGAGCACGCTCGTGCACGGCTACGCGATCAACGTGACCGTTGCGTCGAAGGCGATGCCGCTCGCGACGCGCGGCGAGGCGCGCATCGCGTGCCTCGACATCAACCTGCAGCGCACGCGCCTGAACCTCGGCGTGCAGGTGCGCATCACGGACCCCGAGCAGCTCGAGGCGATCAGACAGCGCGAGATCGACATCGTTGGCGAGCAGATCCAGAAGATCATCAAGGCGGGCGCGAATGTCGTGTTCACCACGAAGGGCATTGACGACGTGTGCTTGAAGCTGCTCGCGGAGAACGGCGTGATGGCCGTGCGCCGGGCGCACCGCGACGACCTGAAGCGGATCGCGAAGGCGTCTGGTGGCCAGCTCGTGTCGACGATGAGCAACATGAACGGCGACGAGGTGTTCGAGGCCGGCTGGCTCGGGCACGCCGACCGCGTCGAGCAGGTGCGGATCGGCGACAACGAGTGCATCATTGTGAGCGGCACGCGCGTGCACTCGTCGAGCTCGGTGATTCTGCGCGGGTCGAACGAGTACCAGCTCGACGAGATGGAGCGGTCGCTGTACGACGCGCTGAGCGTCGTGAAGCGCACGCTCGAGACAGACTCGGTCGTGCCCGGCGGCGGCGCCGTCGAGACGGCGCTGAGCGTGTACCTCGAGACGTTTGCCACGACGCTGAGCTCGCGTGAGCAGGTCGCGATCTCCGAGTTCGCGAACGCGCTGCTCGTCATCCCGAAGACTTTGACGATCAACGCCGCCAAGGACTCGTCCGAGCTCGTCGCGAAGCTGCGCTCGTACCACGCCGCGGCCCAGTCCGCGTCCGAGGCGGACGCGAAGCGCCGCAACTACCGCAACTACGGGCTGGACCTGCTCCGGGGGAAGTGTGTGGACGCCATCGCCGCCGGCGTGCTCGAGCCGACCATGAGCAAAATCAAGTCACTCCGCGCAGCCGTCGAGGCCTGCATCGCCATCCTGCGCATCGACACGATGATCGTTGTCAACCCGGATCCGCCGAAGGAGGACCCCCACGGGCACTAATCCCCTACGGGCACTAATCGCTGGCACCCGGTACATATGTAATTAGATATCGCTTATGGCACCTGTTTATAGTATGCGCACGCGGCCTTTAATTAAAGGGTGAACGCGCCCGACCGCCGTACGTTCGACCACGCTAAGCACGAGCACTGATTGGACCGCAATAATCGTGGATCAGTTCCGAGATCGGATCTCTAAATTCCCTACTTTGAAACAGATCTGCAGCGGATTTTTATTTGGGCTCGATCGCTTGCAGGCATGCACACGTAACTAATTACCTCAATTATCGTGACATGCAGCCGCCGCACCCTCTAGCCGCGCACCCACTGCTAAGCCTTGAACTGCTTGTCATTACATAAATGCACAAAATAAAGTGTAACCCAGTGCCCAGAAGGCTCGTCAAGGCTCCCAGCCACCGCCAGTGGAGAAATATAAATATTTACAGCGAATCAGTTGATGGCCCACCGACACGCATTCATCGTATTTACCTCAAATTTTTACTGGCTGCAAGGGTATGCAGGGAGTAGGGCGAGGAGCAGTACGTCCTACCAAAACCACCGTGGGAGTAGCCGCAGCCAAGAGAGCCAACGGTTTCGGAATCTCGTCGCAGGCGGCTAGTCGGATCCAGGAGCCGACTGGCTTAGCCGCCGCCACCGGCCCACAAGCTGTGGTGGAAGCTGCCCACCAAAGCTTCAAGATTTTCGCCACCACACCCAGGCTGGCTTTGCACTCGATCAGGGCCACTCGGAGTGGGCCGTTGTTTCCCCTAAGGCTCTCAAAGAAGTCAACGGCGCCGTCCAGCTAATGGCGCGGGAGGCGTGCAGAGAACCCTAGGCTGGGCAGGACCCTATCGGTCTTCAGGAACAAAAATCCAAACGCCTCACCCCAACTGCAGGCAGTCCCAGACGACCCCCCGCAAACGCCCCAAACACACACAAATAGACAACCGCGGCTGAGGTGGCCCATCCGAACGAGCTCCGACCCGCGGCCCCTATAGACACACCATCGGACGTCGGCTCACGAACCCGAGAACCGAGAACCCGAAACCCCACTCACCGAACTGGAACAACACCGATTCCATTCTTAGAAGCCTGCAGCCGGCACCTGCATGCATTGAGATGGACCCCAATATGTCTTCTGACCCCAGCCACGCCACTGACCCCGTGAAGGCGGAGGTCGATGCCGAGCTGAGCCTGCGCTCGCACAAGCGGCGCCCGCACACGAAGTCGCGCAATGGCTGCACAACCTGCAAGCGCCGGCGCGTGAAGTGCGACGAAACCCGCCCTGTGTGCAAGAACTGCCAGCACCTGCGGCTCGAGTGCCTCTACGCCTCGCCGGCCGTGCTCTCGTGCGCCGATCTGCAGCTCATGAACTTGCGGCTGCTCCACCACTACGACACGGAGGTCGCCCGCACAATCAGCGACAGCGGCATCTCGACCGAGGCGATCTGGTCGCGCGACGTCGTCGAAATGGGCCTCGAGTTCCCGTTCCTCATGCACGCCATCCTTATGTTCTCGGCAACCCACCTCGCCCAGCGCGAGCCGAAGGAGTACTGCAACGTCGTCGTGCAGCACCGCTCAATGGCGCTTACGTTGCTCCGCAGCGAGGTCCAGCACATCAACTCGGAGAACCTGGACCCGCTCGTCGCAACTTCTGTGCTCCTGATCCTCGACGCCATGGCGAACGCGAGCCTGCCGTCGCGCATGACGCCGAGCAGTTTGCCGGCGTCGACATGGCTCCACCACGTCCGCGGCGCCGCCACCATTTTGCTCGCCGTGGGCGTGCTGCCGCCAACCTCGAAGTTCTACTCGTTCATGGGCTTCGATCTTCTCGACCTCGCGTCGTGCTACCCGCCGGGAGCCACGCAGGGCCAGCCGGCGCCGCACGCGTACTCGGATCTGCAGTGTACGATTCCCGAGCTCGAGCCCTTGTACCCGGTGGCGTACGACTCGCCGTACTACGCGTCGCTGACTTTCCTTGGCCGGCTGAACGACCAGCGCGACCGTGCCGACTTCATACTGCGCATATTCAGCTTCCCGGCCCTCATGGACAAGAGCTTTGTGGCGCTACTCGCCTCCGGCGACCGGTTCGCCAAGCTCATCGTGTCCGCGTACTACCGCCTCGTGCGCCAGTACGTCAAGGCCCGTCAGCACCGCGTGTGGTTCTTGGAAGGCGTCAGCACGGTGCTGCCCATCGACACCGACAACGAGTTTGGCGGGCTTGGTTTCGTTACCGATGCACTGCCGATCCCTCAAAATGTGGACTCGATTCTGTCTCGATTTGACGAGGTGTACGCGGCGGCTGAGCAAAAGCTCAGCCAGATCGTCAAGATGAACAGCCAGCCGTCGAGCCAGTTTCCCAGCACGAAGCCGAGCACGGCGCCGAGTGCCGCGCCTAGCAACATGGCGAGCCGTTCCAGCACCCAGCCTGGCACGCGCACAAACACGCCAACGCCCCCGGGACTGTCACCCGGCCAGGGTGCAACCAACCAGGCGCCGAACCAGATGGCGTCCAATCAGGTGGCGCCGGATCAGCTCGCTGTCAAGCTCCAAAACCTCGAGCGTCCTGAACAGTACGAACAGTATCCGGATCAGTACAACCAGGAATACCAGCGGTTCCAGCGGCCGCAGTATATGGTGTCGCCGCCGGAACAGCATTCCGCGTCGAGCATGTCCACGCCTAATCACAGCCTCGCAGCGTCGCCTCAGGCCATGGCGCCGGCCAATTCCCGGAATATGAGCTACGGGCAGATGCCGATGAACATGGGCAACCAGATGGCAGGCGGCCAGATGCCGGTGAACCAGATGAACTCAATGAGCGGCGGTCCAATGAGCTCCGGTCCTATGAATACTGGTCCTATGAATACTGGTCCCATGAACGCTAGTCCCATGAACGCTAGTCCCATGAACGCTGGTCCCATGAACGCTGGTCCTATGAACACCGGCCCTATGAACGCTGGCGGTCCTATGAGCAGCGCTCCCATGAGCGGCGGCTCTATGAGTGGCCCGATGTCAGGCGGTCCGAGCCCGCAGGAAGGTATGGAGCCGCTCCCTGGCATGCAGGTTTCCGGCTACGACCCCATGCTGAACTCGTCGCAGTCGCTGATGAGCGAGATCATGCCGCACACCTACGGGCGGATCCAGAAACACATGTCGAGCGCGGGCGCTTCGAATCTCCCAGGCGAATGGCGGAACCGGACGCAGCGCCCGTTTGGGCGCACACGCAACCGCCAGATTGTGCGTCCCGGCATGATGAGCGTCCCGCTCGACCCGAGCGTTCCCAACGACCTGCTGGGCGGGTTCGATTTCGGCGAAACGAGCGGGCAGTTCAGCGCCGACGTCGACACCGACATGGGCCTCACGCCGTCGTCGCTCGAGCAGTCGAACCTCGAATGGCAGAGCATGCCTAGCGACCTCCAGCAGCCGGTCAACCAGTGGATGGTCGGCCAAGACAAAGACGCGCAGGAGGGCGGCGGCCCGGAGCCGCTGCAGCACAAGCCGGCCGCGTTCGGCATGCCGCCGGTCAAGGAGGAGTTCGACGACAACCTCGACCGCCTCATCAATTTCGACGACGACTTGGGGCTCCCCGCTTTTGACTAGCGCTCCGTGGTCGAAAGTTTGCCGTAGTGCATTTATGTAGACTAACTTTATGACCTTTTACTCAGATTCCCGCGTAGTGGCATTTAGAACGCTGGCTCTAGAGTTCAAGGCTGGAAGTTTGCTGTATTTAGATGAAGGTGGTTGCTTATAATTTCTATTTATTCCTTCTTTGGATACAAGTCCCATTTCCTCGGGGTCGTGAGCCGGGCTAGGTTCTAGCAGTTTCCATGCACCATTAATAAATATACCACCCTGGGCCGATCGCCTCACCATGGTGTTGCACAACCCGAACAACTGGCACTGGGTGGACAAGAACTGTATTGCGTGGGCCCGCGAGTACTTTGACAACGAGCTCGTGGGTCTTAAGGCTTCGGACGGAACAACAACCGCCGAGACTACGCCCGTGAAGACGGTCAATGGCGACGTCGAGGTGTGCCAGCGCAAGGGAAAGGTCATCAGTCTGTTTGACGTGGCTATCGAGGTCGGTTTCGCTGGTCGTGCCGGCGAGACTGACGTCTCGGGCGTTGTCAAGATCCCGGAGGTGTCCTACGACAACGACGAGGACGACTTCCAGTTCGAGATCGCGATTGACAACGACAGCAACGACAAGCTGCCCGTGAAGTCACTGGTCCGCAAGGAGATCGTGCCGCAGCTCCGCAAGAAGCTCGCTGCGTTCGGCCCAACGCTCATCAAGACGCACGGCGGCGAGATCCAGCACAGCGGCAGCGAGAAAATCCACTGGGCAAGCAACGCAAAGCCCGGCACGGCATCCAAAACGGTTGTGGCCAGCTCGTCGGACGCGAAGCCGCAGTCGGAAAACTTTTTCGGCGTCTCCGCGTACAACACAACGTCGCTCACTCTCGAGCCCCGATTCAACGCCGCGCCCGAGCAGCTGTACCAGGCTCTGCTCACGCCGCAGCTCGTTGCGGCCTGGTCGCGCAGCCCTCCGAACGTCGAGCCGAAGGTCGGTGGCAAGTTCTCGCTTTTTGGCGGCAACGTTACGGGCAAGTTCGTCGAGCTCGACGAAAACAAGCGGATCAAAATGGAGTGGCGTCTCCGCGACTGGAAGTCCGGCCACTTCGCTGTGCTCACGCACTCGTTCGTCGTTCAGGACGGCGAGACCGTCATGCATACCGTGTGGGAGGGTATCCCTGTTGGCGAGGAGGAACAGGTCGAGCAGAACTTCAACGAGTACTACGTCAAGCCGATCAAGCTGACTTTTGGCTACGGCATTCTGTAAATAGCAAATAGAGCAGTACATATCAATTTTTTTTTTTCGTGAGCAGCAATACATACTTCCTATAAGCGCCTTTCCCTGTTAAATGAGGACTGCTTCAGTTGGTCGCCTGACGATTGAAAAGTTTGATCTCACCGTAATTTTGACAACACGTCTGCTGGTGCTCATGAATAGTTTGTCTACTGTCTTTTTAGCGAGTCAGTGAGAGCCCGCGGCTCAGCGACGCGGCTGATCGGAGATTGCCGACCGTCGCCGCAGGTTGCCGCAGACTACGCCAAGCGATTTCAGCAAAATGGAGGAACTTGTGTGTGCTCTAAAAATGCTAATTTTGGCTAAAGTATCTGTTGCCGTGTTTGGCAAGCTTGCCCCACGATCGGATTGCGGGGGATCGGCACGGGAGTGCCGACCCAGTATTACAAACGCGGGGTCACGAAAACACACAAACTGGCATATCGTCAGTGCGGCGTCTGCAGATGCCGGTCATGTTCTGCCGGCAGGCTCAGTGTTTTTGCTGAGTAGAAAAATGATTTCAGGCGAACTTCGATCGACTACTTTTGTCGACGTCCACCAAATTATGGGGATTCATGACAGCCAATTCTCACCACATTTGTCTACGCAGATCTCGGGAGCGCGCCGAGATGGCACATCAGCGTACCGCCGGTGACTCCCCGAGTCCCCAGAATGTGTGATGATCACGTATCAGTATTGCCCACGTCGGCTAATCCCACGCCCACGCGAGATAGCGCCATAAAGGATTACATCGACGCTGCGCAGTTAACGCAAGGATACCGCAATGTGCCCAAAAAGCGAGGAATGTCCGGTTTGCGTCGGAATTTTTGGTGATGTCGAACTAAAACTCATTATTTAGTCTTGGATAAATTTTACTTCATTAGTTTCTCCTAGAAATCTCTAGTTTTATTGCCCGGTTTCGCCCACAAATGGTTGGGGGTTTTGCGAATAATTTTGGTTTATGCGAGGTCGTGATGCGTCGCTATGCACCACGGCTGACTCAGGCATGTGCGAACCGCTGACAAAAACTGTCGTTGGCGCAGCTTTTTGGGTGAGTATGTACCATTAGGTTTCAATACCCGTACCCACTGCATTTTTTGGAATCTTGTATGGCAGCTTTTGGTAACTAAGAGTGACGGCAGAAAAAGGCACTGAGACCGGCTAATTTTTGCAAACGGCTGAAAGTCTGGTATTGGATTCTCCACGCCAAGTTACAAGATCGGTCGGACATTTCTGAGCCTATTTCCGTTGATCTCCGCTGGTCTTTTTTTTTTTTGAAGACGTCAATTTACGGCAGAATTGTTATGCCCTAAGCCTAACAAAACCCTAATGCTACCTCCTCATGCGAGGGGGAAAAGACGCAGCGACCGCCGTGTTGTAACCCGCTAGCATGCAAACCTCGCATTGGTTCTTTGAGAACCAGTAGTTTAGATAACAGGTAGGGTTCTTGATATTCCGTTGACCTTACCGCAGGACTCATTTACATATATATAAAAAAATTGTCGCGTATTGTGCCTGATCATCGAAATTATGTGGGGCTTCAACTCTGAGAAAGAGAAGCAGAGCCCTGTGCAGGACTCGAGCTCGTCCGATCACCTGCAGCCGACACGGTCAGGGAAGTCTGTGACGGGCACGATCCGCGAGCTCGATGCCGACGTCCTTGCCAATGTCAATGGCGGTGTGATCGCGGCCAATGTCGACGATAGCAACCGCAATCTTCCGCTGGCTCAGTACACATACTACGCCGAGAAGCAGCGTGTATTTGAGCAGACTAAGGACTGGGATGGCTTGAGAGAACTCCAGCTGAAGCAGCTTGCTGACCCGCACAGCAACCTCAGTCTGGAAAAGATCGAGTCCCAGCGCAAGCTTCGCCGGGCTTCGAGTTACTCGGTCTTCTTCCTTATTACCACCGATATCCTGGGTCCGTCGAACGCTCCTTACGCGATGTCTCAACTCGGCTACGTCGCCGGCATTATTTTGTACATTGCCTTTGGTCTGTTCGCATGTTTGGGTGGTAAGCTTTTGAACATGGTTTATTTAAAGCTCGACAGTGACAACTACCCAGTCCGCACATTCTCCGATTTGGCCAGCCGCATTTTTGGTCCGTGGTCTCGGTATCTCATTGCTATTTTGCACTTCATTCAGCTCATCCTGAACGTAGGTATTATCTGCCTTTCATCGGGTCAGGCGCTCGGTCAATTGATTGGCTCGACAGATACAGATCCCAAGCTCTGCTTCACTATCCAGATCCTGGGCCCTGTTAGGAATGGTCATTGGCCAGATTCGGTCTTTGCGCGATTTCTCGCATATTGCGAACTCCGCTGTATGGATGAATATTGCTATCTGCATTATTACCATGGTCGGTGCAGCGAAGTATGACCCTTATTGGCATGCTAGCAATCTCCCACCGCACATGCCGATTTATCGATATGCCGCCACTCCGGATATGTTTGACTCCGATGGAACCAATTTGGGTGCTAACAGTTTGAACAACAAGATGCAGGGTGTGGACCAGATGGTATTTGCGTGGGGTGGTGCCACGATTTTCTGCGAGGTTATGGCTGAGATGGCGAACCCGCGTGAGTTCGTCCCTGGACTTGTGGGTGCTGATCTGCTCATCGGCGTTGTTTACCTGTTTTTTGGCATTTTTGTCTATTCGTTCCAAGGTCAATATGTCTATACGGTTGCAAATCAGGGCATCGAAGATAGCGGGCTTCGTATGGCAGGCAACATTTTGTCGCTTATCAGTGGCATGTTTGCTGCCGTGCTGTATGGTAACATTGGTCTTAAGGTATTGTACCAGGGGTTCGGCGTCCCAGACCTTAAGTTTCCGAAACTCACAACCTGGAGAGGTGCTATTCTTTGGGCAGTTCTCATTGTTGTGTATTGGGGCGTGGCCTTCATTATTGGTGCTGCAATTCCGCAGGTCAATGCCCTGTCGTCGTTGCTGGGCTCTCTCTGTATCCTGAACTTCTCGTATACCTTCCCCGCCGCATTCATGCTGGGTTGGATGATGCACGAGGATGCATCGGCGCTTGATACCTATGATCCGGAGACAGCTACAGTTACAAAGAAAGATACATGGCGCGACAAGTCGCGCTGGAGCCGGGCATTCAAGAGCGGAAGCCAGATGCGGAAATGGGCTAAGGGTTTTCTGCTCTTCATGTTCCTTGGTGGTCTCACTTTGTGCGGCATTGGTCTCTACGGTGCCATTGAAAGCATGATCGAGATCTATGGTAGCAGTTCGAATGCAGGCAAGGCATTCAACTGCTCGCCTGCAAACTACAACTAATACAATCTTTACATAATTCTGATTACCTAATAAAACCGCCGGCATTCGCCCGCACTACCTACCTACCTTCGCAAATGCAATGGAGGTAAATGTGCGGCATGTCTGCCAAGATTTAACATCACAAGATTTCGTACCACCAAATGGATAATTATCTAATCAAACCGCCAGGACCTACTCCCTCGTGTAGTCCGTCATCCACTGCCGGATCCGGTCATTCTCAGCGAGCAATTCCTCGCCCCGCTTTTCAACATCGGCCATTGCCCGCAACCACTTCCGCTGCGACTTGAGCACGACCTGAAGCTCGCGCTCGCGGTTCTGCAGAGCCGTGAGCTGCGCCTGCGCAGCCTCGATCTGCCGTTCCTCATTCGCGTCTGACGGCCGCTGAGGCAAAGTCTCTGGTTCGGCCACGAGCTGTTGGTTCAAGCTCTCAATTTCGGTTTGGAGAGTGGCGACCTGTGCCCGCCAGCGCTCTATTTCTCCCGTTGCCGCAGTTATTTGCCGGGTAAGCTCTGTAAATTTATGCTTTAGCGGGCGCAATGTCGTGAGCTCTAAATTACTGCGCTCTTCCCTGGCCTGCACAACACTTTTCTCGACGGTGAGCAGTTTCTGCAGCGTCGGTATGAGTTCCTCGAAAACGTGCATTGTGTATTTGTAGTCCTCCAAAAGATTTTCCTGGTGCTCGCGCTCAGCTTGAAGGCTCTTCAGCTCTGTCTCGAGCTGTTCAGTTTGGGATTGAAGCTTCGGTACGCCGCCCTCGGCAACGAGGTTGAGAAGATCGACGTGGCCGAGTGTTTCCGTTGAACGCTGACGCTTTACTGCGAGATCTTGTTCGAGATTTTCTACGCTTTCAGTGGCAGATGCCAGTCGTGTGCTCATACTGGCGTGCAGCTCGCGGGCGTCCTGCGATTGCGCGGTAAGTTTGTCGATTGCATAGACGTTCTCGTTGAACCGTGTATGGATCTGTGACCCATCCAAGTGGGCCAATTGAGCGTCCAGCTCGGCAAAGCGCTGCTCTGCCAAACGGCGCCGCGCCTGAGCGGCCTCGTATGCCTCAATGTATGGGAGCTTGCCGGCACGCGTCTGCTGGCGGTGCACCAAAAACGCGTCCACGTCGGCGATTTGCTGTGCCCAGACCTCTGGTTTCGGGCGCTTCGCATCCGAAAGATGGTCATCGGCGAACTTGAGCGACTGGGCAAGCACTAAGAATGTCGCGTACGCTTGCCAGTCCGCGGGCACCTTCCGCAGCTCACGGTCCAGCGTGGCTGGGAACAATTCTGAGGCCACGTACACCCAAATATCGAGCGAAGCGTTCTCTGGCGGCGGGCCGCCCCCTGGCAGCGCGTACTTCGCGAGGTGACCGAGCCGCTGTGATGCCTCGAGGAGCTCGGCGACGGTCATGACCCCTGCCCAGTCAACACAGATCAATAAATAAAGCAAGTTTGGGGTGCAGAGTTAGAAGAGACCAGAGTGAAAGAGCTAGAAAGCTTGGTTCAGATTGTCGTGAGGATCTTTACAGTATGAGGTTTGTGAGGGTGTCTTAGGTTATAGTATATAAAGTCTTAAGTATCATCTCAGCCGCAACCAACAAGCTTAGCTGCCGCGGTAGGTGCTGTACGAATAGTTTGAGAGAAGCAGCGGGATGTGGTAGTGCTTGTCCGGCGGGTTGCTGACGGCGAACATGACCTCAACGACCGGGAAGAAGGCGTCGCCGTTGTTGTTGGCGCTGAGGTACTCGCCCGTCTCGAACCGCATTTTGTAGGCGCCCGGATCGATGCTGGTGACGCGCGGCCCCCAGTTTGCAATGCGGCCGTCGCCGTCGGTCGTGCTCGACGACACAACGGACTCGACGCCGCCGTTCAATTTCGAAAGCACGCACTTCACGTTCGCCGCAGGCTTGCCCTTGACAGTGTCGAGGATGTGGCACGTCACGTAGTCTCGTTCCATTATAAACGCAAATCAGGTCCGCGGGAGCGCCGAGGAGATATGGGTCTGAGGGTTCGTGATAGAGATCCGCTGGCTAAAAGATCGCTGATGGAGAAGCAGTGCATATAGTAAGGCGATGTAGTCTAGAAGAGTCGTGCGATCTGAGACAGCAGTTACAGAAGTCAGGCTGTGGCCTGGATACTACCTCGCAGGTAGTTGTTTCGGCTGCTCACGATCCACTCACTTGGGGTTCCAATCACGGGTATCTGAGCTATGAACTTTATCTTTATAATTAGTAGTCTATTTATCAAGAATCCATATAACTCTTTGGCTATCATGGTTTCGTTATTTATTTCATCCGGTGCCTGGGCTAGGTAGTGAAATTTTACAATGTTCAAGGTCGGGCTCGAATTGCCGAAAGAGGTCGCTAGGGAGGAGCCGAAGAAGGGCAAAAAGAAGAACAATGAGTCGAAGCCGAACGTTGAAAACCTGATGGAGGAGCTGAAGAAGGCGCCCGCTGAGGAAGCACCCAAACCCGTCGACAAGGAGGCGCGGAAGGCCGCGAAGTATGCGCGCAAGCAGGCCGCGAAGGCGAAAAAGAGCGAGGAGGCCAAGAAGAGCGCTGGGGCGTCTAATTATGGGGAATTGAGTGCAAGCAAGCCGGCTAAGGCAGTCCAGGCTAAGGCAGGTCCGGCAGATCAGACTAAGACCGGGGCTCAAACGGCTGTGAAGCGTGCGGCCGAGCCGGCGGGCGGGCCCGCGGCGCCGCCCAAAAAGAAGCTGACGCCGCTACAGCTGAAGATGCAGCAGAAGCTGAGCGGCGCGCGGTTCCG
The DNA here is from genome assembly GCA_030490775.1 of Starmerella etchellsii. Lineage (NCBI taxonomy): Eukaryota > Fungi > Ascomycota > Dipodascomycetes > Dipodascales > Trichomonascaceae > Starmerella > Starmerella etchellsii. Next base: position 334,021 of record JAMSGL010000006.1, read on the forward strand.
GTGGATCAACGAGCAGCTTTACACGACGCCGTCGCAGCAGGCGTTCGAGATTTTCCAAACGCAGCCCGAAGTTTTCAAGGAGTATCATGACGGCTTCCGGCACCAGGTCGAGTCGTGGCCCGAGAACCCTGTGAACAGCTTTGCGCAGCAGTTCGCTGACCGGCTCGCGAAGCCCGTGAATGCGCCCGGCGGCCTGCCCGGCACGAAGTCGAGCGGGCAGCCCGCCGAAATTGCTGTTGCCGACATGGGCTGCGGCGAGGCAGATCTCGCGCTGCAGCTGTCGCGGCTGAACTCGCGCAAAGTCCACTTCGACGTGCACAGCTTCGACATGAACGCGGCGAACGAGCGGATCACTGTTGCCGACATCGCGCATGTGCCGCTGCCCTCAGACTCGGTGAATGTCGTTGTGTACTGCCTTGCGCTTATGGGCACTAACCTTGCCGACTTCATCAACGAGGGCATTCGGATCCTCAAGCCGAATGGGCTGGTGTGGATCGCCGAGATCAAGTCGCGGTTCGAGGACAGCGACTACTCGAGCTTTGTGGAGAGCTTGAAGGACATGGGCCTCTACCACAAAACCACCGACGACAGCAACAAGATGTTCGTGAAGTTCGAGTTCGTGAAGCTGCCGCACAAGCTCGCGAAGGCAAAGACGTCGGCGCCGGACCTGCACTTGAAGGCATGCATCTACAAGCGGAGATAATGTAATGGATAGAATGACATATTTAATGATATTAGCTACTGGCAAACTACGCAAAAGCAATTGAACCCCACGGGGATCCTGCCCGTCATGCATATATGCATGACCGATGTACGCCACTGGGTGCGCCACAAGGGAGGGCAGGGGTTCCGGCCGAGACTATACATATCCGTTGGTGAGCGGTTCGCCGGCATGGTGTCAGTCGCAATTCAGCTGCATGACGACCGTGAGTTCTATGCACCGGGCGAAACAATTGCTGGCGACCTTGTGATGACGGCGAAAGACCGGCAAAAGCTTGTGAAGGTGGCCGTCCAGCTGGAGGGCCGGCTGTGGGCGAACCGCCGCGTTTTTATGCACCGGACGGCCAACAAATTGGGCGAGAACGAAATCGAGCGTGGAATTGAGGGTGACTTTGGGGCCAATTTCGGTGAGTGTGCCGACAAAGACGTCTTCCCGGGCGATGGTGCGACGAGGTGCCGCGCACGGCAGCCCGCAAACTACAACGAGCGGGACCTGTTCGTCCATTTGTGGACCGCCGAGACCGTTGTTGCGTCGAATCTCGACGTGGCCGCCGGGCTGCGGCGGTTCCCGTTCGAGCTCACGGTCCCGAGCAAGGAGATCGTGCCTGCCTTTAAGCACATCGATATCAGCGTCACTTACAGCCTGCAAGGCGCCATCAAAACTCCTGTTCCGATGATGTCGTGGTTCACTTGGACGTCGCGGTCGTCTGCCGTGCCCATTGAGCTGACGATGCCGCTGACGGCGCGCGAGAGGCATGCCATGAACGACAAGGTTTCTGACGAGGAGACGGTTCAGGTTGGCGAGTGGGACGAGACGAGCAGCACGGCCGGAGCCCTGCTCAAATACGCCGTTGGCGGCGACACGGCCCGCGCGTGGCACCCGCTCACGGCGAGACTCACTGTCCCGAGCCTCGTGTGCACGGCCGAGGACAGCCCGCACTATCTTCAGACAGGCGCGCGGCTCACAGTGACGCCTACCGCGCCGTTGAATGTCGACATTGCTGCCAGACGGCTCACAGTCAAGGTTTTGACCGTCGTTTCCGTTACGGAAAAGCCCGACCCGGGCATGCTCGAGTTCAAGACGAAGATCCTCGACGAGAAGGCGCCCAATTTCGTGATCCCCAAGGACGCTCCGCTCGAGCCCGTGGACGTCACGCCGCTGCTGAGCGCGGCAAAGATCCCAACAGAGCTCCTTCCGAGCGTCGACACGCAGCATGTCCGCGTCCAGCACATGCTTGAGGTACGGCTCCGCCTTAAGGCGCAGCCGCCGCACGCTGTCAAGCAAACGAGCTGCGACGTGGCTCTCACCGTCCCGCTCCGCGTAGGCAGAAACATGATCGAGGGGCACGAAATCGTAGATAGCGAGCCGCTCATCCACCTCTAGGCCGACCTCTTCGCCCAATTTGCATGCCTCATTTACCACCATGCAATCCACGAATTATATTCAACCACGAATTATATTTAATCCACGAATTATATTTAATCCTATAATGTTTCCAATATTTATCCTAAATTACCTGCCCCCGATTTCCTGAATGCCTGCCTCAGACCCTGATCCCAGCCTTAGGGGTTCGCCATACCCGTGCCATAGTTATCCCCCGCCATAGTTAGCACCGCCATAGCTAGCGCAGCGCTCTTCTGACCAGCGGCCATGGACTACTATTCGGAGCTGGAGCGTGCGCTGCGGGCGTTCCAGCTGCTTCCACGCAAGCTGAGCGAGGAGAACATCCGCATGCTCGGCGCGCTGAACCACTTTGAGACCTTCGAGGAGGAAGACGTCGAGGTCGCGCCGGGCGTGCGCGGCAAGCGCATCAGTTTGTCTGGCTCGATCGTCGTGCTCGACCTCGACTTTGTGCGCGAGGGCGACGTCCAGAAAGTAGTTGGCGCGAACGTGTCGCTGTCGAACGAGACGCCGCCGGACGCGCCTGGCGCGGCGATGGCGGCCGCGCACCACCCAAGCGAGCATGTGCTCGCGAGCCTCAAGGAGCCGCGCCTCGACCGGTTCGGGCGGATCCTCGGCGTGCTCAGCAACTGCGACCGGCTCTCAACCAAGGATGTCGACTGTTTCAAGGCGCTCGCGCTCGTCGCCGAGGCCGTGTTCGCGCGCGAGCGCGCGCACCCGGGCGAGTTCCCGCCGTGGGTCATGAACCCGCCGCACTGCTTGGGACTCGCATTCGAGTACGCGCCGCGCCTGCTCGCGTTCCTCGATATCCGGCCCGGGTCCCGGTCCCAGTTCTGTTTGCGCAGCTTCACGTCCTTGTCGCAGTGGATCAACGCCGAGGGCGAGTGGGTCGACGACGGTGGCCGCGTGGACTCGCGCGCCGAGTTGTGCTTGACGCTGGACCCGCCAGTCGTTTTGAGCGACGACGCGGCGCGCGTTCTCGAGGCCGAGCCCGTGCGCGCGTCGCGCCTCGATGCGCGGCGCCGGGCCGGCAGTTTCAGCGTGCCGCGGCACCCGCGGTTCGCGGCACCGGGCCACGAAAGCGACGAGTTCGACGTCACCGTCGGCAACATGCTGCCGTTCCATCTCGTCGAGGTCGCGCAGATCCCACTGCGTGCGCCGAGCGAGATCCCAAACGTGCTCGCGCAGCTGCGCCAGTTCGCCACGGCAGCCGCACTTGTCGACTCCGTTATGCAGCCAGGCGAAATGCCGCCGACGACTGAGGCGGCCGAGCTCAACATCGCCGACGCGCTCGCCCTCCGCAGCCAGCCTGTGTTCTCCAAATCGATTCCGTTGTCGGTTGCTTGGCATAGCATTGGCACAGACCTCGAGATCGCCATTGTGTGGGCGATCACCGAGCTCCAGCTGACGGTCACCGTGCCACTTCATGGCGATCTGAGCGTGAAAGTCACACCGCCGGACTCCCGTCTCAACTTAGGCGATGTCGAGAAATTGCTGCGGGCGGGGCGGCTCGACCTCGCGCTGTCGTACGCGGTGGCCGGCTCGGGCCGCCTGCACCGGCGGTCCACAAACAAACCGGGGCAGTGAAAATTATAAACGGTTACACTACTAATAAATGCAGTCGGAGCATGTCCGGTGACCGGCGAACCACAGCGCCGCTAGTTGTTGATGCCCTGAGGGCTAGGGCATCGAATTTGCTAGTACGCCGTCGATGAGTTTCTCGTCGATGCTGAACATGGCGCGAGGCAAGGAGCCGCCGGCGGCTCCTAAGCCGTCGCAGTCACCAGCTGCAAAACCGAATCCACCGGCCGCTAAGCCTGTGAAGCCCATGAAGCCAGCCGAGAATTCGGCCCTATACGAGCGCTCGCATCCGGTCACCAAATCGGCTCCCAAATCGGCTCCCAAACCGGCTCCCAAACCGGCTCCTAAACCAAGCGAGCGCAATGTGCCGAAATTGTCTACTCAGCTACCGGCCAGACCGCAGCCGGCTGCGCAGCTGCCGCCAATTTCCCGGTCGCAGCCGGCACCCAGATCACACTCGTCGAGCCCGGCTAAGTCGCCGAGCCCGGCCAAATCATCATCTCCGGCCACATCGGCAGCGCCAAAGAAAAAACTGAGCTTCAAAGACATGATGAAAAAGGCCGACAACATCGACCGCAGCAAGCTTGAGATCAGCCTCAAGCCGCGCGACGCAGAAGCTCCGAAACCACGAGAGCGCGCAAAGCGTTCCGCAGAAGTTAAACCCAGCAAGGGATTGCCAGTGAAATCTCCGTCTCCAGTGTCCTCGTCGCGGCCAAATACGGCTGCACCACAATCACGGCCTGTGCGGCGTGAGCCGGCACCAGCAGCCCAGCCGTTTCCGGAGCTCGCGGCCCGGCAGCGCGAGCGCGAGCGCGAGCAGCAGCGCAAGCGGCGTCGACCTGTCGACCGCGGCGAGGACCTTGACGACTTTGTCGTGAGCGAAGACGAGCCGGACCCCTCAGTGTCGAGCGAGATCTGGTCTATGTTCAACCGGAACCCGCGGCGATATGAAGACTCGGACTCCAGCGATATGGAGGCCGGCGGTGACGACATTCTCGCCGAGGAGCGGCGCAGTGCTTCACAAGCGCGCCGTGAAGACATTCTCGAAGAACAGCGGCTCGCAGAGCGCGCCGCTGCGAAGCGGCAGCGCCGCTAACCCATATTTCGCATCCGAGCGCGGCTCTGGCATGCTGCTGCGGCGGCAAAATAGCATCACATTATTTATTATTAAATAAGTACACATCAATGGCACTCAGCTCTACATAAAATGCTCAGACATGGGCTATTCTTTACAAATCCGACTCGGAGATCTCCTCATTGTCGATGTCGTCGAAGGAGTCGCTCGAATACGGCCCCTCGGGAATCACTGGCTTCACGATCTCCGGCACCGGTCCGGGCTCGGGTGAGGCGTGGATCTGCGCCCGGAGCCGTTCAACAGCACGGGCGTCAACAGTCGGCGCCGCAGTACGCGGGATGGGCACGCAGCGCCTGATGAGCGCGTGGAAATTGCGGTAGACCGGCTCGTGCTCGGTCTCCTCCTCGACTTCGCTTCTCATCTCCTGCATCTCCTCGGCCTCGTCTTCCAGCTCCTCTTTCACGCCCGCGTTCGCGTGCTCGGGGTTCATCGAGTCGACGCGCTCGCGGATCTGCACGCCCATTATGAACTGCCGCCACAGCTTCAGGATCCGCACAGTGTTCTCCTGCTCGCGCTTTGCCTGCTCGAGCTCGCGCAAGCCGTTCATAACCGCTAAAACAGCCGGCACGTACGCATCGGCAACGACAATCCCGAGTGTCGTTGACTGCGCGCCGCGCTTGCCGTATTCGACGGCCACGACGGCGTTCGCATAGTCGATTCTGAGTATTTTGGCAGCAGTAACGGCGAGCTTTTCGGGAATGTGCGTGGCGCCGATGGGGCACATGTGTGGCGTGAACAGATCCACGGTGCGGTACACAGACTTGGGCACAACACCGTCGGGTCCCACAGTCGGCGCTTGGTACTCCTCGGTCTGGTCCCAGGTATACAAAGCAGTTTGCTCTTCCTCACCAGTTAGCCGGTTCTTCAGCGGCCGGTGCGCGCGCGGCTGGGCGCCGACCTTGATTTCGCGGCCTTGCTTGTACCAGGACTGGCTCGAGCGTGCCACCTGCACATCGCTGCGCCGGTAGATGTAGGCAGGCTGCGCATTCGGGTCCTTGTTGGCCCGGCCCCGCGTGGGCTTTTGAGCAAGCACGCCAATCGGTTTGGCGTGCGGACGCAGCACCTCGTTGCGGTGCAGCTGGTCCGCGAGCGCGTAGTCGGGGTGGCCGACAAAGTCCTGGACGCGCGACGGGATCCCTTCGAGACACGGGTACCGCGCGAGCTCGAGCAGTTCAGCAGTGTCGCTCGTCGAAAAGTAAGGAACGCAGAATACCGCTGTTAGGCGGTCAAGCCAGGCCTCCGACTCGACATAGGGCAGTCGCTTCTTGCGCGTGCGCGAATTGTATGCGAATGCGTACCGCCGCGTAACGTCGCGCGCGTACCCGCGGCCATCAAATGCCATGCAGTACCGCAGCACATTGTGCTTATCGTTCTGTGGTGGCTCGATCTTCAGTCGCACCTTGCTCCGCGTCGGCAGCCGAATTGTGCCCGTTAGCGGGTCCACAACAATCCATTTGGATGTGTGTGGATCCCAGACTTCAGCCCAGTACAGCGGGCACGCCGACGTGCCGCTGCTCGGACCCGCTGGCTCGGTCTGCAGGTTGTCAGGCGGCTGCAATGAGCAAACCAGCCGCGCCTCGAGGCCGAGTGCACGCATTAACGCTACATATCCCTGCCCAAGGAGGTCTGGAGATCCTTGAAGGGAGAGCAGCTGCGCACAGAACTCGTCAAAGGTTCCTAAATCTCCCCCGGGACTGGCACTTGCCAGGCCAGGGCGTACGACGGCGAACCGCGCCCGCCACACTTCCAATGCGTGCTCCAGGCCATCAATTAGCTTTTTCGATTTCAAAAACGGCGTGAGGTGCTGCGGCGGGAAAATCTCAAGGCGCACCGACTCGGGAAGAATGTTTGTAAAGACATCTGATGCGAGCAGACCCGGGGCAGCAAGCCACTTGTTGCGCAATTGCGCATGTAGCATCCACGCACACAGTGCGAGTTTGTGCAGCAGCAGCCTTTGCGGCTTGCGAAGCGTTTTTTTGCGTGTTTTCGTGAGGTGGCGCGCGCGGCCGGCGTCGAGCGAAATGCTGATGTCCTGGGGCTCGGCAGCCAGATCGGGGCCGGCTTCTTCATCGGAATCATCCAGATTGACATCCTCAAAGTCGACATCCTCGTCGGACTCGGATCCCGACTCCAGATTGAGTGCAGGGTGGATCCCCGTGGGCTCGGGCGTCGACTCAGGCTCGGGCGTCAGATCTGGCTCGGGTTTCGGCGACAGGCGGGAACGTGACTCAAGCTCCCGCCGCTTCTCGCCGCGCCGAAACTCCCGGACCATATCCAGGTACGGCGCCTCCACGGCGGGGCGCTTCCTATGCATCCATGCAGCGTAAACCTACCCCTGCTAAACATACCTACATATAGTCGATGTCCGAATAGCCTGTGCCCAAAAAGTCGACGCCTACACGGTAGCCGCAGCTAGCTCAGATGTTCATCGGCTAAATATCATAAATTTAACTTCAGTTGCAATTTATAAGTAATCGTAACATTGGACCAATTGGCTGTGTATGCAATGCCATGGTCAGCTGGCGGTGGCATTTGTCGTAATTAGACGGTAAGCCATACAAAGTCTTGAGTACAGCAGCGAAGGCCCAAATGCGAATGGCTCAATTTTTTCAGACATTCCAGTCGCGCTTAGACCCTGCGGTCTCAGACTCGCAGCCGGCACACATGTGAAACGCGTTACGCGCCGCGCTACCACGCTTATATATAAGCATTATCTCGGCCTATGTTTCAATAATGTCTCTACAGCTCTCAAGCCAGACGACAACCACCACCCTGGAAGCTGCTGGATGCGACCGTGATCTCCAGACATGTTTCTTCGTCTGGAGAGGGCTCTTCGATGCGGATTTCGACGTCATAACTGACCTCAAAACTCGCGCAGTGCGCTATGGAGATTACCAGGGAAATCGCGCAAAAGAATGCACATTGCGGTGGCTCCAGGTATTCGAATTCGTGGAAAAAGACGGCCAAAATCTTTGTTTCACTAGTGAGGGGCGCCGACTTGCGAGCAAAATCGATAAGTTCAAAGAAATGAATCACTGCTTTCCTTATCGATTGATAGTAGACGTACCCAATGGAGGCATGTGGCTATCCAAGATTCCCGCCTTGGAATTGGAGATACTGAACCAATCGGTTTTCGACGCAGGCATTGCCTCAACAACGTTTGACCTAGGTTTCCCTTCACTTGAGAAGTACAGAGCATGGGCAACATTGGTACTGGAAGGCCGCGTAAGATATGATGGCTCCGTATGGAGCATTTCACCGCGTGGCCTATTCGCAATGTATGCTTGCGACCCACCAGAAGAGTTCAAGACCCTGCCGGACGAATTTAATGGCTTTGACGATGGGGAGATCTCTTAAGTAGGAGCTCAAAACGTTAGCTCACAGCTGCATAAGGTGGAAAGAGTTTTGAGAGGCAAGACACTAATTATTTAGCAATGTAATGATAAGCGTAAGCGACTCGCTTAGATTAAAAATGGAAGCAATCTTGGGCCGTGACCTGTATGGTGAGTCTTGGCGGCAAAAAGGAGTTCGGGAATTTCAACCCTACTTCTCTTTCAATGCATCCCTCGGGACTGCAATTTCAGATTCCTAAATCTGTCCACGGTCTTACTGCATCTTGGACTCATTGCCGGTAGTGCCTCGCTGCGTCTGCAACTCTCGACACGCGCCTTGCTCTTCAGAACTCAGTGACGCTGTACCCTTAGGTCTTATTATGCCTAACCAGCCTTTGCTGTCGAGTGTCCTACACGGATTCGAACTGGGTACGGAGCGGTTGCCAACTTGGCCAACTCTACGCTCTTGAATTGAGGTAAATTATCTTATCCATGGAGTGTCACTGCGTTTGCATTTAAGATGAAAAGTTAATCTGACTCCATTAAAATTGTCTTCCGATCAGATAGACACCAAATAACATTCGAATTGGCAAATCCTGTATTAGGTATTAGTCTAATTTTCAACTATATGAGTGACCAATTGATCCCACTTCGGCATCCAAAATATACGTACCAGGAAGATGTTCCTCACTTTGATTGCTTGCTCGCTCATACTCTTTGCTGACCACAAAGCCTCAAGACACATTCAGACTTTGAATCATTTCCTCAACTTGATTCCCGAATATATGAATATTTCTTTTCGAATTGGTCGCGGCACAATTATTCCTTTGTCGACTACTACAGAAAAAGGCGAGCTTGTACCTATTTTTATTACCTCATTGATGCACAGAACTCCAAAATTTCTCAATTTGGTACTGACTTTTGTCACTGGACTTTGCTTTGAGCTTTCCTCTCAGCCCTCGAAAGGCTATGGTTTCGTGTTGCTATACCTGATAAGTACACTTCGACTGCTGCTCACATATACCATCTGTTTGTGTACTCTCAAGGTATTCTCATCTATCTGTGCTGGTGCTTATATTTCCTCAAAACTGTTGATGGACCAGTGTTATGGTTGTAGCCACTCAAAAGAGATATCCGAAAAGAACAGCTTTGGTATTCGCCGGATCCACGGCTCACGACTCAGAGATGACTCTAACAGCATAATAGATCTCGCATTGCAGAAGAGAGAAGCCTTAATCCACAATAAGAACCTCTTGAATATTAATGCTAATGTAAGTGTGTTCTGCGTATCTGTATTGGGCAATACTGATATCTCTGAGAAGAAAATGAGAACTGGAGGTCGTGATTTCTCAAGCAGGGTTGAACAATCTTCAAAAGAATACCAGGCACTCTACCGCTCGCGTGAGATTAGTCGGCCTATACTGCCTTCCACTCTCACGAATCAGAGATCTCAGCAGTTGGATTCGGGGCAAAATGACACTGTTCAAAGTTTCCAAAGCATGAATATACGGATACCACCTCAAATGTCGTCAATTTCGTCGGTTTCAAGCGATACTCGTACTTATTGTTCACAGACTATGAATTCGTACGCCAGTCAAGGTACAGATAAGTCGAGCATCAACGACACGTCCTTGAACACTAGTTATGAGAAGCTGAGTACCGGGGGCCTGGAGTCTATCTGGCAGTCGAAGAAAAACGGTGACTTGATGGACTCGCGTGCGGGCTCAAACTCCCTAGACAGAGTGAGAAGTCAACAAGTATTTATGATCAACACGAAATACCAGCCGACAAAACAAGATGCGCGTATAGTCAAGGGGCTTCTTCCGTTGAGTCCCTCTTTGTGGATTTCCTATTCATGCGCGAAGAAAGGAATATATGATTCGAATCCCAGATTCTGTAATAAAAGTGGTAAGGCAATCACCATCGATATATTCCCACGCTATTACTCAAGGGCTCTCCGGTGCGCCCGTAGTGTTGCGGTCATGAAGGCCCTCGATCATCCCAATATCATTCGCCTCTATTCTGCATCTCGGTGGCTGAAGAGCATTTTCACAGCTGAAGAGCGCTTAGATGGCGGTACCTTGTCTTGCCTTAAATGGGATCGACACTCCATGAATAATCCAGTACCAGAAAGCTTCATTTCCACGGTGATGCGTGAAGTACTCAAGGGAATCGCCTACATGCACCAGCAGGACTATGCCCATTGTGGGATCCGTCCCGGGGCCATTTTTATGTCCAAAAAAGGAGAAATTAAAATCGGAGGCTTCTCCTCTGCCAAAGATATCCGTATTGGCTATAATGTTCAGAAACGAAAGAACGAGTACATTTCCCCAGAGTCTTCACAAGCAACTGACCTGATTAGCTCGGACATCTGGGGCGTGGCGTACACTGCAATCGATCTTTTCACTGGGCGTTGGCCGTTTAATTCCAGAAATAGTGAAAGCACTCTCCAAAGTTTTTTGACAAACCCTGCTCTTGCTTCAGCTAGCAGTGAATTTAGAGAATTTTTGCTGCTGGCATCTCAACTTAAGCATAGGAAGAGTGCTGCACAGGAACTTCTAGAAACTCAGTTTGTCAAAAACGCTCCTCCTACCGGTGTGCTTATTCCGAAAATTCTGAAGGAGAACCCGTAGGATGTTTGGATACTTTTGCTACACACGTTCTTGCGACACTACTACATTCTATAAATTGATACACGAAAGCTGCACGTAGAGTGGCTGTAAACTAACTTACGTTATAAATTAAGAAAACGTGACATTACAGTGAATTACTCCTTAATTGCCTAGAGTCCTATCACCCGGCCCGCTAGAGGCATTAATAGACTTTGTGACAGCCTATCTATTTAGAAGTGGATGAAATGTTTCACGCCCAAGCGTGATTATTCGTGACAATTGGCATGTCAAAGTGGTATCTCATTTAAATCTTGCTGAGATATGTATGTATATTGAGCTGGCTGGTGCTGTACAAATTGTATTATTGCGACCATATTCCATATAGAAATCGCTTTTGATGTCCTCACTTGGCTTATCTCGGGTGGGTTATGGGTAGCGGCTGGGTAGAAACCGCCATGTCCCTCGACCTCATTGCCCGGCTTGAAGAGATAGTGCCCGACCCCGGGTGCGTTTACGCGGCCTTAGAGCCGATTCTGACAACATGTGAGGCACCTGAAAATGTGGGCGACCGCACGCAGCTGGCTGTGCGGCTCGCATTGTGCGAGTTTGCAGCGGCTGGCATCGACCACCCGCCCGCATGCGATGGAAGCGAGCTGATAACGTGTACGCGAGCGCTTGCTGCAAACAGTACGTGGTGGACCACATTCAGCGGGCAGTACCGGCACATATCGCTTGTGTGCCGCGAGCACCAGCCACAGCACGCAGCCCACCAGGTCGTTGGCGTCTTCCGCGACGCCCACGGTGCGTTCACGGCGTACAAAGCCGGCATGGACTCCGAGCTTGCAGCGCTACAACGTGCAACCACAGCTGCCACTGACGAGCTCGCTCTTGTAACAACGCAATTGGCCACCGGACTCGAGCAGCTCGACGCGCGGCTCGGCTGCATCCAGGTTAGGGCAGGAGAGGCCGGGAACGACGCGGCGGTTCTTAGTCAGGCAGTATCGTCGCTGACGGCAGCAGCTTATGACCAGCAGGCGCTCGTTGCTGGTTTGACTAGCGGCATTGAGGCACGTGTTAATGGACTGCATACCCAGCTTGCCGGATTCGGCAGCACTATGGATGCCGTGCGCCACCAGCACGAGGCCACGGCTCTGCATCTCGAAGAAGCCGCAAACCACACCGTCAACGTGCTTGGCCGCGCCGACACAGTGTTGACTAGTGTTTTGGTCATTTTTAAGCTGATGTATGCAGCTCTCAAGCTGGCAGCTGTGCTGAGCGGACCGGCAGCCGCGGCTGTGCTCATTCTTGTTTTGATGTACCGGCGGCGCCCCGAAGTCATTTTCTTTTAGTTAGTCTCAAAAATGCAGGTTGCTAAATATTATTAAGTATTCATTATCTCATTAGCAGGCCCGACAATTATTTTTTGGTTGCCGTTCGGTGAGGCCGGTGCATGCAAAAAGGCCGCTAGCTCGTGTACTCCGGCACAGCATCCGGTGCGGCCTGCTCGTTAATCGCCTCGTCGTATGAGGGCACGCGGCTGAGCGCGGCAACGTCGACAGCCGAGCCTGCGCGCGAGAGCTGCACCGGGCTCTGGCTCTGCCGCTGGTACGAGCTTGTGCGGCTGAGATGCGGAGTGAGGTACGAGTTCTGGCGACTGAGCGCGATCGCACGTAGCCGGTTCGCGAGCTGCGCCTGCTGGTTGGCGTCCATGCCATTATTGCTGTCGGCACCGACGCGCGCCGGCGTGGCCGCGCCGGACTGGCTCGGCGACTCGGCTGGCGTGGCGACTGTTGAGTACAGTCGGTCATACACGTGGTGCGAGTACGTCGGCGGCGCGGAGTTGTCCTGGACGATCGACAGCGACGACGGCGAGCGCCCCAGCGGCGGCGGGCTGACGTTGAACATAGGCGCGTCTGCTGGGCGGTGATGGTGGTGGTGCTTGGGCAACGACGCAAGGCTCAAAGTCGAGCCCGAGTGTTTTGATGGCTTTGGCTCCTCATCCTCTTGGCTGGTGACGTAGATGTTCGGCGAGATGTACAAAGTAATGGGCAGCGACGCGCGCAGCTCTGACGTGTGCCCATCACGGTTGATCAGCGCGATGAAGCACCGGAACTTGTGGTTGATTTTCACGTAGTGCTCAATGGTCGCGTCCTGCGTTGCTCGGCTGAGCGAACGTGGCACGTCCATGAGCTGCTGAAGCTCCCACTCGTCGCTCATGTGGTCGAAGTTCTCGGGAACCTCGAACATCTGCCGTGCAACGACGTTCTCCTCTTCTCGCGTGGCGATGGGTGTGGCGATCGTGACGTACTCCACGATCTCCGCGCGGATGCGGCCGAGCCGCAGCCCCTTGTCGAGCGGTACCATGGCAAAAAGCAGCTCGAGCTGGGACCCAAAAGCGGCCGCGCGCGACGGGATCGAGATCTTGTACTCGATTTTGCGCGGCCAAGTGTTCTCGATCGATACGGTGTGCGCGACATCGTATGAGTCGACGCCGACTGTGCGCACTATGCGCACATGCTTTTTCGCCGTGAGCTGCTGCTTCATGAACCCGCGGTCGACGGTCGCCACGAGCCAGTACGAGAGCTGCGCGTAGCGGTTGCCCTCGACGCTCTCGGTGAGTTCGCCGGGGATGTACACCTCGAACGGGAACCGGTAGTTCCCCGGCGGGAGCTGATGCATCGTGTCCTTGCGCGCGCCGTCTGCACGGGCATCAGTCCGCGACTCGGGCCGCGGGGGCGACCCGGGCGAGTTCAACAGGTCCTGGAAGTTCACGGACGAGGCGGTGCGGCTGACGATCGGAGAGCGGCCGTTTGACGGCGAGGTACCCGGCGAATGGCTCGGCGAGCCTGGTTGGGACATAGGCATTAGAGATGCGAGATTTTCGTTGCTCTTGCCGTGCTTGAAGTACGACGTGAGGCTGGTTAGCGAGCCACCAGTGGGTTTTGGGGGCGGCTTCGCATTGACCACGGCCTTTCCGGGGATGTCGAAGTCAGTGATCTCCTGACTGTACAGCTGCTTCTCGTACCGCACTGGTAGCGCCGCGCCTTTGGGCTGCGGTTGATCCGGCCACCGGAGGTGCATCGTGCCAATGAGCTTGATGCTGATCTTGCGCACCGTTGTTGCATCGAGCGTGTTGAGCACGAGCTGGCCGAAGAGGTGGCTCGCACCAGCCTCGACGGGGGCGCCGGTCAGCAGCACAATGTCATCGTTTCGGCCCGAGTTGCCGTGCAGTTCGATGCCGAACTGCTGGACAGTCGAGTGGCTTCGGCGCAGCATCTCAGCAAGTCAAGGTCAATTTTGGTCTGCAGGGCCAGGCTGGACTGCGTGGAATGGCTGAACTGTGTTAAATGAACTCTCTCCCACCGTCCGCAAATGGCCGGTCCTGTTGGTCTGAGCCTCAATAGGGTTGCTCCTCCTCCCCACTGACCTGGGACCGCCGCGGACGTCGGGCCCAGGTACCGACACTCGGGTCGCTGGGCAGTTATTTAAGAAGAGTTCTAGGCTGTAGATTAATTGATTGAGTTTATCGGATTTATGTAGCCGCATTGGCACATATGCACGACCGGTACGTCGCCAGAAGGCACTAAAAGCGCTGGGCGGGGAGATCAGCGCCTAAAAAAAAATACTATGCTGCGCTGAATGCCGCCAAAATTCCAGTAGTTGTGCATTGACTTGAGCAATGTCTATTTTGTTGACCAAACGGAAGATACACCATCCTCTGTGGAGCATTTCAATAAAAAATGTACTATATACTCTATTTGAACGACTCTCCTGCTCTTTCTGGTCCATTTCTCGTGCTGGAATTCATCAATGTCGTCTTCAATGTCGTCCTTAGTGGCGTCTTCATTAGCGTGTCATTCCGGCAATAGAGTTGGTGCAGATAGAGGCAACTCGTACCCTTGCCTTGGTAGGGGCCCTTGCCGCTACATTAGGTGCGCGATAGACTAAGATGCGAACGCAAACGCTATTTCCCCCAAGTATATAAGCGGACTAGGCTTCAATGGCGAGCACCACCTCACTCTAAAATGATTGCATCCATCCTTGCTGGCCTCCATGTGGCCACCGCCCAGAACAACGTCGACCGCTACCAAAAGGCTGGCAACGACGTCGGCGAGACGTTCAACAGCATCGGCGCCGTGCTCAACAGCGGCAACGCCGACGCGCAGTACCTGAGCGGTGCCGCCGACAGCGCCGACCGCGCCATTGCCTCGCTCCGCGGCGAGATCAACGCCGTTGACTGGTCGTACCTTGGCCCACAGGCCGCCGAGCAGCACAACGCAAACATGCAATACTACCTGAACAACCTCGACTACGAGAACTCGCGGCTTCACGCACTCGCAACCCAGGCAGCCATTGCCGAGCGCAACCAGCCCGCGCCCCAGCAGCAGCAGCAGCAGCCCGGGCAGCAGCGCGTAGCCTGGTCCGCGCCCACGGGTATGCCGAAGATGCAGAACAAGGCCGTCGTGCACGAGGAGAGCCACTCAACTACCACAGCGCCGACGTCCTCGGCAACTGACAAGGCCGAGTCGAAGTCCGAGTCGAAGGAGTCAAAATCCGAGTCCAAGATGAGCAAAGACGCCGCCAAATCAGAGGCGCACGAGTCCAAGGCGGCGTCGAAGTCCTCATCGAAGGAGGCAAAGTCCGAGTCTAGCATGAACGCGGCCGCCACGGGCAAACACAACTCCACAAACAGCACCGCTTCCAAGACACCATCGTCATCACACCACCACAAGAACACGGCTGCCGTCGCGTCAGTGTCGGGTGGCGCTATCTTCCTCGCCGTGCTCGCCCTCATGTAGTTTCATATTCATAATCTCAAGCTGTGTATTGCTTATTTCCGCGCCTTGCGCCCCTTGTTGTGTTTCTTTGAGTTCGGTGCCACCTGCTTGCGCATGTGGAACGGCACCGACGTCTTGCCGACCTGGCCGCCCGTGCTGAAGAAGTCTTTGTCGAGCTCATCCTCGAGCATATCATCCTCCATTTGTAGCTTCTCGACCTTCGGTGTAACACTGGCGTCAACGCTGGCGCCCTCGGTGGGCGCCGGCACTTCAGGACCAGGGCCGGGCGTGGCCAGAATATCGGCGTTGAACTCCTCGGGCGTGCCGTCGTACGACGGCGGCGGCATCACGAACGGCAGCCGCGCGCCCACGTAGTCCTTGAGGACGATACGCGCGGCCCGGCTGGCGTCGGGCATGCCGCCGCCCGTGCGCTGGAACCCGCGGTAGCCCGCGTAGGTCTCGAGCAGATCGAGCGCAGTTACAGGGTCGGTGTGCAGCCGCACGTGGTACGTCCGCTCAAGGAACGGCTTGGGAATGCGCGACGTAACGAGCTCGACCGGTGACATATAGTCGCGGAGCTGGTCGATGGGCAGCACGCCCTGACACACGAGCTCGGCCTTGGTCTGGGCGAAGTTCGGGAACACAAGACCGGGGCAGTCGCAGAGCATGAGGTCCTTGGTGAGGTGGATCGTTTGGAAATGCTTGGTTTTGCCCGGTGTTGACGAAACGCTCACCTTCTTGGCACCGATGAGCGCGTTGATCGTGCTCGACTTACCGACGTTCGGGTAACCCACGAGGCCGACCTGGAGCTGCTTTTCGACTGGCGGCGCGCTGTTCTTGAACAGGGTCTCGAGCTCGTCCACAGACAAGATCCGCGTTGCCTCGTTGTCACTGTGCTCGTGGCTGCCCTCCTCGCTCGCCTGCTTTGCGGAGAAGAACGCGTACGGGATGTTGTTGTCGTTGAGGAACTGGGCCCACAGCTTTCTCTGGTTCTCCGAGAGCAGATCGGCCTTATTGATGAGGAGCAGCGTCCGCTTCGTGCCGAACGAGAGCGCGTACCGGTCGAGGTCCTCGGACCGGTACAGCAGCGGGTTGCGGGCGTCGACGATCTGCACAACGAGGTCACTGCGCTCAATGACGCGCCAGAGCTGGCGCCAGACTTCGATGTTGCGCTCGAAGGGCGTGATGGCGAGCCGCAGCTCGGGGCTCTCCTGGAGCTGGGCGAGCGACCGCCGCCAAGCAAGAAATGCTTCTTTCTCAAGGCGGTCGAGCTCGAGCGACGACATTTCACGCGTCCAGTGGGGCCGGCGCGGTACCGTGAGCTTGCCGGCGTTGTCGTAGTGCTGCTGAATGAGCTGCTCGCGGTCGGCCTTCGACATGGCCATGGGGCGACTGGGCTGGTTCACGAGCTTGACGGCGGCCGTGCGCTCCGTTGTAAAATCTTTGCCGCTCATCTCGGCCGTCGACAGCATCTCGTCCAGCGGCTGCTGCTCGGTGACCGACTTGAGGTTGGACCCGCTGCCGTACGGGTTGACGTCCGTCGTGTACCGCTCGGACGTGGGGCCCTGTTTCTGGTCTTTTCTCTGCTGGTTCACCAGCGAGCGGCCCAGGCCGCTCACATTGAGCTTGTTCGCTCGCTTGCGCGCGCCGGGACGGGGGCCTAGCATCGCCAATGTATAGTAAAATTAATTTAGCAAACCAAACCGCAACGCCCAACCCACACCGCCAAGTGAGGTGTGGCCGCAAAGAGGCTCGAAGTCGGTAGAAAAGATTAAATCCATCCATATGTAGCGCAAAAAGAGCTCGTTAAGGCATTATTATAAAACCAATACTTTATACACTATATACTTGAGGGCATCGCCACTCTGCTATTTTTTCTAGTAGTTCCTCCACTGCTTTTTCCGGTTACTCTCGCTTCTCGTCCTTGACCTGCCCGAGGAGGTCGATTTGGGCAGCGACCTCTGGATCGGGCGCCGTGGCCTCCGGGCCGCGGTACAACTTGTACCCGCCGATGTTCCAGAAAAAGACAGCAAGGGCAATGATGCCGACGAAGAACACGACGGCGTAGTTCATGCTCTGCGGCGTCACAGGCAGCGTCTCTGGCATGAAGAAGATAACACTGATAAAAAATGTCCACAAGATCGCCCACCAGTTAACAATGAACGAGAACCGGCCCATGTTCCAGGGACCCGGCGTGAACCGGTCTGTGAACCAGCGGCGGGCGAAGATCGGGATGACGTACGACCAGTCGAGCGCGATGGCGCACACGTTGAAAATAGCAGTGATCGTGGTTGATGAGCCCAGCGCGATGAGGTTGATTGCGATGCACAGCGCCGTGCTGACCCACACCGAGTACAGCGGCGTGAGCGTGTACTTGTTCACGCGGTACAGCCAGCGGCGGCCGACGAACGGGATCATGCCGTCGCGGGCCTGGCTCCACATCGTGCGCGACGTCGCCTGCAGCGCCGTGGCGCCAACGAAGTTCATAATGATGAACATGGCCACCGTGAAGAAGATGCCGCCGCCCTTGCCGAGTGCGGTGTAGTACATGTAGGCGACGGGCTGCTCCTGCTCCAGAATGACCTCGGGGTCACCCATGCAGAACGCGAGCACGATGTTGTACAGGAAGCCAACAACGTACGTGAACACCATTGCCAGCGAGATCGCCGTCGGCGCGACTCGCGCGGGGTCCTTCATCTCCTCGGCGAGGCCGGCCGTCGCCGAGTAGTCCGTCATGGTCCAGCTCACGGACAGGCAGCCAAAGAAGAACGAGAAACCGATCGGCGACCAGCCGTTCGACGACTCGACGTGCCCGAACACGTACGACGCATCGTGGCGCTCCGACTTCACGAGCAGCGCGACAGCGCCGGCAATCAGAACGCCGAAGTGGAATACCAGGTACGAGCTCGTCATCCGCTCGATGTACTTCGTTGGGAAGGAGCTCAGAAACCCGTGGAACACGAGCACGGCCGCCATCACACCAACAGTGTGCTCGGCCGTCGGCTGGTACGTGAAGTCGGAGCCCATCGATACCGCAGACAGCAGCATCTGCGCAGCGCCGTAGTCGGAACTGGCTACACCAGCAACCTGGCCAAGCAGGTTGATCCAGCCATCTACCCAGCAAACGACGGGCGCCCACCGCTGCGGGAACACTTTGGAGCAGCTGTAGTAGAGGCCGCCGCTCGTTGGGTACGCGCTCACCATTTCAGCAACGCTCAACGCGATGCACAGACAGCCAATGCCGCCCATGAACCACGACCACACAATGCAGGCAGCGCCGCCGGCGCTCAGCGGGTACGTGAAGGTCGTGCCGATCGTCGCCATGAGGCCCGAAATGCTCACGGCGAACGAGAACGCCGAGAAGAAGCCGAACTCGCGCTTGAACTCTTGCTTGTAGCCGAACTGGTTCAGCTCGGCAGCACCCAATTCCTGCACGGAGTCGCCGCTCGAGGCACTCTCTTTGAAAGCGGATTTCGACGGCGATTCGTGGATCGAGTTGTTCCAATTGATGCTGCCCTCGGCGGGGCTCGGAGACCGGTCAAACCACTTGCCCATCTCAGCCAGTGAAAAATATCAAAAAAAAATTTCAGATCGGCAGAACACTGACCTAGCACCACAGGCTCTATCGGTGGGTAGGTGCTTGCAAAATCGGTGCTCTTATCTGCCCTGCCGCATGTGATCATAAAGCGTATCGGGGCGCCAGAAACCATCGACCCGGCAGGGCCAGCCCGGGCGAAGATAAGAGACTAGTGTGTGCGTAGGAAATAAATGAAAACAGAATTCTGAAATAGGTGAGCTGCTCCATTTTGATTGGTGTGCAGATCAAGCTGGTATGGGTTTGCCGACCACCCGCACCAGCCCATTTTGAAAAGAAGAGCCTGGATTTGGTGTTGATTACCTGCAAAATCGTCTAGTAACGATTCCGCTGGCTTTTAGCTGGTAGGCTGGCTTTTTGGTAGGCTGCCGAATTTGCATTGCCAGCTCCTTTACCAGCGTCGCGAACCTTTATCGCACCCCGCAGCAATTTCAGCGCCTCCCTGCACGCGACCACCTAGCCCGCATGAGCGTGCAGGTTTGCGGACACATTATCTGGAGGCGTCATTTACACAGCTTTTAATTTGCTTTAAACTACTCAGGGGCGTGCACTTAGTTTCTCTAAAAAATTTGCAGCCACACCCTTATTTTGCTCTAAATTACACACACCCATGCATTTACTAGATGATCGGTGGCCAGTCATGCTGTCTCCATATACGACTTGACTCATCTTTACGTCACTGATCTGGTGCTGTCTATACGCACCACCGCGCATTGGCGTATGTCTGAGCCTTCCGAGGGCCGCCAATTATGGGCAAGGAAAAAAGTGGCTGACGCAGGCACTGGCAAGGACTTAGCGTGAACGCGCTGAGGTTCGAGAGTAATTTTGGGAATACACATTATTTTATTTATTGTATATACTACTCTAAATCTAAAAAGGGGTGGCCGGGTGTATGGTCTCCTGACTTTATCGTGCCCCTGTTCGGAACAACTCCAGGGCAAATCTGGAAAATTCGGCGTAACTAGCCCCTACCCTTTTTTGCAAAAAGCCGGCCCCTGACACCGCGCAGCTGTAGCCAACACTGGCAAGTCGGCACCCCCGGGTAGCTAGGAAGCACATCTCTTGCACAGTTTGCAGAATCAAAAAACCCTTTTTCACGTCAGAACGAGTGCGGGAACTCTCATCTGTGCGCGAGGGAACCCGAACAATCTTGGCAAATCGCGACCTTGCCCTATGACAATTGTGGGGGTACACCACCATCCACCTTCTTCATGCACTAGAAGTGGGGCACCCGAGAAAGAGAAATTGGCAGCATCGAAAATAGCCTAGCTTTCACAGCTATGATAGGCATGTTCAATTTACATAACTTCAGATATAATTTAGCAAATTCTGATCAATGACACACCTGTGGCTTGCTGCAGAACACGTTGTGAGACGATGACGTATCCGGAATGTGGGGGTGGTACGGTTTTA
Organism: Starmerella etchellsii; assembly: GCA_030490775.1. Classification (NCBI taxonomy): domain Eukaryota; kingdom Fungi; phylum Ascomycota; class Dipodascomycetes; order Dipodascales; family Trichomonascaceae; genus Starmerella; species Starmerella etchellsii. The sequence goes on from JAMSGL010000006.1 coordinate 354,589, forward strand.
GAGCGGGGCTGCTGCGTTACCCTTGACCGCATTTTTTCCTAGCCTTTATTTCCGAGACTATAAAAGCTCCGCGGAATAATTCGTTTTCGCCACAATGAGAGCAGGTTCCGACATTACTGAGGAGCCCAGTGAGGTGTTTGTCGATGACAGCCACAAACTCAATCAAGACACGTTCGTTGAGAACAATCAAGCTGATCTCGCCCGCATAGTCAAGGAGCTTGACGATGTGCAGGACGACTATATGTCTAAGGCCAGTGTGTGGGATCGGTTCCTAAACGTGCGCTTCCCCATTACGTTTCGGTCTTCAAAGATGCTAGTTATTACTCTAGGCATTTTCGCAAGTTTCGCTGGTGCACTGTCCGGTCTCGATCAGTCGATCATCTCTGGTGCCACCTTCGGCATTAATGAGACGTTTGACTCTTCTCCCGATGAGGATTCGCTAATTAGCTCGCTTATGCCGCTCGGCGCCATGGCCGGGTCGATCATGATGACTCCTCTGAACCACTTTTTCGGCCGCCGTATGTCAATTGTGATTTCTTGCTTGTGGTATACCCTAGGTGGTGGTATCTGTGCTGGTGCGCGCTCAGTGGCTATGCTGTACGCGGGTCGATTCTTCCTTGGTATTGGTGTTGGTATTGAGGGTGGCTGTGTTGGTATCTATATCAGTGAGAGTGTGCCGCCCACAGTGCGCGGTAACTTGGTGTCAATGTACCAGATGATGCTTGCGTTCGGTGAGGTTATGGGTTACGCATGCGGAGGCATATTCTTTGAGGTGCATGGCGGCTGGCGGTTTATGCTGGGTAGCACGCTTGTGTTTTCGACAATTTTGATGGTGGGAATGTTCTTTTTGCCTGAGTCGCCGCGTTGGCTCGTGTCGAAGGGCCGAATCGGCCGGGCTTGGCAAGTTTGGAAGGATCTGCGCGACATCAACGAGCCAGCAAACCTCCTGGAGTTCTTGGAGATGCAGAACACTGCCGAGCAGGAGCAACGTGAGGCCGAGAACGAGAAGTCTTATGTTCGCTACTTCGAGCTTGTTACAGTTAAGCGCAACCGCCGTGCCCTTGTGTATGCAGTTATGATGGTCTTCCTTGGCCAGATGACTGGTATTAACGCTGTTCTGTACAACATGGGTCGCCTTGTGAAAGCTATGAATTTCTCGGATCGTGATTCGGTGCTCATGTCGCTTGTTGGCGGTGGTGCTCTCTTTTTCGGCACGATTCCCGCCATTCTGTGGATGGACAAGTTTGGCCGCCGTGTGTGGGCTCAGAACATCGTCGTCTTCTTCGTTGGCTTGGTTTTGGCAGGTATCGGGTACCTGATCGACGATAATCACCGCTCAGCGCAGCTTGGTGTTTACTTCACTGGTATGATCCTGTACATGATGTTCTTCGGATGCTACGCCTGCTTGACGTGGGTTTTGCCCGCCGAGTCGTTCAACCTGCGCACGCGTGCACAGGGCATGTCTATTTGCTCGGCCAGTCTGTACCTGTGGTCGTTCATCGTTACTTACAACTTCGACCGCATGGAAAATAAGATGACCTACACGGGTCTGCTGATTGGATTCTACGGCGGTATTTCAGTGGTCGGCTTCTTTTACCAGCTGCTGTTCATGCCTGAGACAAAGGACAAGACACTTGAGGAGATCGACGACATCTTCAACATGCACACGATGGATCTGATGGCGCAGAACGTCAAGAACCTCAACAAGAACTGGGCCTGGCTGTGCGGCAGCAAGCGGAAGCCCGCGACCACGGAGGTGCCTCCGCTGCACAGCGCCGCCTCAGAGAAGGCCGAGTCGGACTCGTTCCGCAGCACTGTCTAAGCATTGCATTTGTATGTATTTATTCTATAATGAATCACGACTTGATTTTGTGGAAGGTCGCTGTATTAAGGAGCAAAATACAGCTTCCCAGCACTTTTTTTTAATGCACTAATTATTAATTAATTAAACTTTCTATGTATTGTTGGTTAAATTTTCCACCGGGCGGTTGGTGGGGAAGGGTACTTTTAATGGCCAAGCGGGCACTGGAGATGACGCCGCCCCATCCCAAGAAAGCGAAGGAGGCGCTCGAGGCCGTGGAGCAGCAGGTCACGGTGCCCGGGCCCGACTACCGCGAGCAGTTTCGGCAGGACCGGGAGCCGCACGAGCCGTCGGTGAGCGAGCTCGAGGAGCTCGACCACATCGTCGTGAACGCGGCCTACCAAATAGAGCAGATGGTTCTGAAGTTCCAGTGGCTGCGGGGCGTGGACCTGCCTGCGCTGTGCGCGGCAGAGAGCCCGCCCGTGCGCCAGCTGATGTCCCGGCACCGGCTGCGGCTCGCGTGTGCGCTCGTCCAGCAGTACTGGGACCGCGGCATCCCCGTATTTGATGACTTGATGTCGACGCGGCACGCTTTGAATTTGACGGCGCTCCCGCAGGCGCGCGCCGGCGACCTGAGCGCGGCGCGGCTCGACGAGCTACAGGCGCTTATTCTGCAGTCCGCGATCAACTCGATCAAAGTGATGCGGCAGAGGGTGAAGGGCGACGACGAGTTCCTTGAGCAGACGTCGCGGGTGATCCACGATCTGAAGAAGGAGGTGAAGAAGAACGCGAAGCGCGCTGAGAAGGCCGAGGCCGGGAAAAGCAAAGACGGCTCGGGCAGCCCCCACGGCAGCCCCGGCCCTGCGTGGCCGCCGCCGCTGCCGGAAATCGACGACGACGCGCTCCTCCAGCAAGTTTTCACGCACCGCTCTGCGATTGTCGACGCGAGCATGAGCTCCAAGGCGGACATTCTCAGCACGCACAACGAGCGGCTCGAGTTCAAGGGCGACTCCGTGCTCGACTTCATCATCTGCGACGTGTTGTTCGCGGCGTTCCCGACGGCGGCCGAGGGCAGCCTCAGCATTATGAAGTCGTCGCTCGTGTGCAACGACACGCTGTTCGACATCAGCGTCGCGTACCGGTTGCACGAGCGGCTGCGCGTGAGCACGGACCTGCACTCGAAGGTGTTCGGGCCGCACGTCCCGTTCGGCACGACGGCGCTGCCCGACGCCACGAAGAAGAACAAGGCCGTTGCGGATGTTTTTGAGGCGTATATCGCGGGCGTTGCGATCAACCGCGGGCTGAAGGTCGTGCAGACGTGGCTGCAGGCGCTGTACGCGCCGCTCGTGGACGATTTGCGGAGCACGGCGCAGGTCGGCGTGCGCTCGGACGTCGACCGCAACGCAAAAAACGAGCTCTACAGGAAGATCGGGTCCGTTGACCAAGCAATTGCGTACGAAACCTTGAACGACACGTCGCCGTACACGGTGGCGTGCGTCGTTGCCGGCAAAGAGCTCGCGCGCGCTGAGGACCGCTCGGTCAAGCTCGCGGGCTTGCGCGCCGCCGAGGCCGTGCTCCAGCAGCCGGCGCTCGTCGAGGAGTACGCCGCGCGGCGCCGCAGCACGCCGAAAACGGCGCCGACAACGGGACACTAGTGGCTCAGCCACAGCTATTTAAGTTAATTAACGATGTAATGCCAAATACTCTGCACCCAATGCACCCAATCTGGATCTCTACGCCTCTCTCGCGCTGATGGCCGCGCGGCCGAGGCTGGCGGAAACCTTAAATCCACAGGAGCGAGCAGACTATTTATAGTCGGGTAAGGTCATCTATGTAGCTACCGAGTAAAATACGTGCCGGACAACGCGGAATCAAGGCGAATGCAGCTTGGCTTTTGTCCAGCAAGCCGCTGGCCGAGTCCTGGGCGCGCACCGGCGCCCGGGCCGCCCCAATTGCTGGTCCGGGTCTGGCGCACGACCGGGCCTAACCCCAACCGCACCGAGCTATCCAACTAAGCCGGAGCGACATTAGGCTGCAATTAACTGCGGCCGTCAGAACCGACCTCAAACTTTGTGCCGAATGTCCTCGGGAACACCCGGGGCGCCGAAAAAACGCTCGGCGCAGCAGATTATGCGGGCCCACTACCGCCAGCAGATGCTGCCCCCGCGGACCTGGGCCCAGGCCGAGGCCCGCGAGCGCGCCGAGCCGGCCGCGCCCAGGGACTCGCGCGAAACGTACCTGGCTGCTGCCCGGCTGGCCGCATCCCGGCGTGCCGCCGACTCTCAGCCGGCCCCGCCCGCAGCGGCCGCCAAGCAAGCAGCAACTAAAACAGCAACCGCCGCGCAGAGACCAGCCCAGCAGCCAGCTGCAAACCCAGCTCCAAAACCCGCTGCAAACCCAGCTCCAAAACTCGCTGCAAACCCCGTTAATACAGCTGCCGAGGTGGTGAGGCCACAAGCACAGGCGAGGCCACAGGCCAAACCCCAAGCGAGGCCCCAAGCGAGGCCCCAAGCAAGGCCCCAAGCAAGGCCACAAGCGAGGCCCCAAGCAAGGCCACAAGCGAGGCCACAAACGCAGCCGGCGCAACCAAGACCAGCTCCTGGTCAGCTCCCGGTGGTGCCCAGTGACGGTGCACAAGCGCAGGGATCGACCGGGTCGCCGCGGCGGCCCCCGATGATCCATCGGTCGTCGTCGTCGAGCCTCGTGGCTCAGGCCGCCGCGCTCGTGAACTCGTCTAGACGTTCGTCGGCGTCGAGCGGGAGCAGCCGGTCTGGCAGCCGTCCCGGCAGCCGGTCTGGAAGCCAGTCCAGTAGCCGGCTGAGCAGCCTGAACGGCGGCCTGAACAGCGGCCCCGTCTCGCCCGTGGAGGCGTCGGGCGCGCCGAACCGCGTGAATGCAAGCGCGGCCGCGCGCGCGAGCCTTGCGCAGCCGATCAATGTCCAGCCGCGTGTGCCGCTCTCCTCAAGGTTCGTGCAGTCTCTGTCGCAGGGTCTGCGCCGCGAGGAGGCGAAGCGCGCCGCGGAAGAGCGGCGGCTCGCTGAGCAGCGCGCGGCAGCGAGTGCAATGGCCCTGAACGAGGCGCCGAAAATGCCTCAAATCCGCATGGACCCCGTGCCGCCGTTGATGGGCCGCCCCGGAACGCCGGAGTCCGAGCGGTGGGCGCGGAGCTCGCAGCAGGCGGCGCTGAACGCCGTGAGCTCGAACTCGTCGCTGCCGAGTAGGCAGTCTTTCGACAGCGCGCGCAGCGCTGGGACCTCGGACAGCGGCAATAGCGGCCACAACAGCGGCCACAACAGCGCTTTGAGCGCGGCGCTGAGTGCGGGCACCCGCGTCGAGGCTAATATGGCGAACATCCACATGCAGGTGAACGAGGCGGTGCGCGACGCGCAGGCAAAGCGCAACCGCCGCGAACTTATGAAGCAATACATGCCGGCCGCATCGTGGTCGGCCCCTAAAACGCGGCTGCGGCTGCCGGCGAACTTTAGCAACTTCAGCTTGAGCACGTCGTCACTGCAACCGTCCACGCCGAGCAGCAACGCCAAGCTCGGCACGCCCCTCAGCTTCGTTGAGGCCGAGGACTACTTCCGTTCGGGCACGCCCATCGGCGAGCACAGCAGACGATCAGCAACACCGGTCCACGACGTGCCCGGTGAGGCGTCTGTCGAGACTCCTGTGGGCACCCCGGTTGGCTCATCTATCGACACGCCCTTCGAGACCCCTGTAGAAACCGCAGGAACTCCAGGGTCGCATCCGTACCAGGGTCTCGTGGGCAACGGCTCGATGTTCGGCGGCGTGCCGGGGCCCCACCCGGACTCGCCGGAGCCGCCAGTGCACTTCTACTCGAGCTCGCCGAGCAGCCCGGGGCCGTCAATCTACCAGCCCGTGACCACACAGCGCAAGCCAAGCGCCCGCTTGCCGCATACCTTGCGCACGAATCCGCGGAAGAAGCCCGGCCAGGCGGGCCCTGTCTCGGCCTCCACATCGAAGGGAGCGTCCTCGGGTGTCCCATCTACTCCTGTCCCGTCTACTCCTGTCCCGTCTACTCCTGTGGCGTCTACTCCTGTGGTCCCACAGGCCACGCCGCGCAGCGGCCAATCGCAGTACGCGGCCTTGGGTCTTGGTTACAACAACCTCGGGCTCGGCTTAGAGCCGACGCCAAGGGCCGGCAGTGGCGCGGCCCCGTCGCCGCAGGTAGCACCGACCCCGATGCCGACCCAAATACCTCGGCTCCCGCTGACGCTGCGGCCGGACGCGCACCGCAGGTTCAACGAGGAGCGCCCGTGGAAGGGCCACAAGTCGCAAACCGACCTCACCGAGCGCGAGCGCAAGCGCTACGAGTCGCTGTGGATGGCGAACCGCGGCACGCACCTCTCATATTTAGCCGTTCCCGAGCAATACCAAACAGCGTGGGAGGAAGCCGTAGCGGTGTTCTTCGCGTCTAAGGAGCGGCGCCCCGGCAGCAGCCCGTCATCTGGGAATGGCTCCGGTAGCAACGGTGCTGGCTTGAGTGCCAACTCGGGCGCGAACGCGGCCCGGCTCGCGCCGGCGCACTCTCACCGCTCGGCGCGCAGCGTGGCATCCGTTGCGTCGTTCGCGAGCGTGGCGTCTACCGACGAGAAGCGCCGTGAGCAGATGAAACGCGAGGAAGAACAGCGCGAGCGTGAGGAAGAACAGCGCGAGCGCCAGGAGGAGCAACTCGAGCGCCAGGTCGAGCAGGTCGAGCGCCATGCCGAGTGGAAGGACACAGATCCCGCCGAGGTGCAGGTCGAGCGCAGCGAGCTGCTTGACACGCTGCCCAAGCTGGCCGACGATACCCCTGCTGGCGAGCCCGCGGATTCGGCGACTGTGGACTCAGCCACAACGGACTCGGGCGACAATTCGTCGGCGGTGCTATCAGCAGCCGACGACGACGCCACGAGTATCGCGTCCGACGAGAGCGAGGTCGAGGACCCGCTCGAGATCGTCGCGAGACGCGCGAACGACGTGCACGGGTACTCGGTGTCGCGGCTGTGGCGGCGCAGCCGGCTGCCTGAAGACACGCTCGCGCAGATCTGGGACCTTGTCGACAACAACAAGGACGGCACGCTCGACCACAGCGGGTTCGTTATCGGTATGTGGCTGTGCGACCAGTGTCTATATGGACGTAAGCTGCCGCCAAAGATCGCGCCCGAGCTGTGGCAGAGCGCCGGCAAGCTCAACCTCAAGATCCGCGTGAAGCCGCGCCAGACGAAGATCGGGCAGCTGCGCAAGCTGCCGAACTTCCTCGGGCGCACAATGGGCTACACGATGCACGGGGGCCGCAAGGCGGTGAAGAAGGCCGTGCAGACGGCCACCAGCTAGGCCCTCGGGTCGCAATTGCGCCCAATTATTTATTGTAAATATGCTAATGCTCATGACTCTTAGTCTTTCATGTATCTATATCTAATAACTTTGCTGTAGTAATATAAGAAATGAATTTCATAGATCTGAATATCTGTGCTTTTCTCATTGCTTTACGGAGTAAATCGTGATGATCAACGCTTGATAGAGTCAGACTGTCCACTATTCAGTATGACTTGATAATATTATGCAAACTAATTTCTAAATCTATTATCGATTGAGCACCTAAGGTGGGATATGAGTTTCTGCTGGTTATTATGCGTGGCATGGTAGGCCCTATCAGCGATATTGTATAGCTTATTCACAATCAGCTGCTTTCCGTATATCTCGTGCTTGTCTACAGGCTTGGATTTATTGAGGTATCGAGAATCCTACAGTGCTCGCATATGCTAAAGTTTGCACCAGAGCTAATCCTACAGTTAATAACATGGAGCTGATAAAATGTGCTACCATAAAACACAGCAGCGATTCACTCTTTCTTCATAAACTGCTATTTGATAAATTCGATTAGTTGATGACGATCATTAGGCGTCTAACTTAGTCATTTGCGTGATAAATAATCTTTTGTTTATATTCATCTAGGAACATTTTCCGTCACCCATCTTATGGCACCGAGTTTACGACATTTATCCGGACATCGGTATGCCAAGACAAACACCAAAGGAATTATGCAGCTCTGATGTAGTCATTCTTGGAGTCAAGGATACTTATTTCACAGGGTAAGGTTACTGTACTTATCTGTGCTTGTATAATCAGGGACAACTTGGACGACTCTCTTAGCCTTACTCCTCCAGGATCTCAACAAGCCATTTACGAAAGGTGCATTGGAAATCATGAGTAGTGAGGGGTCTCTGGGAGATAATCCTGGAATCTCAGAGGCTGTCCTGCCCAATGGGTTGAAATGCATTTGTTCACAAGACCCAAGCATGGAAAAAACAGTCATCCAACTAGACATAGACTGTGGATTTTTTCAGGATCCAGTGGATCTCAGTGGTCTGGCAGACATTTCTTTGAGCACAGTTTTTCGTGGATCAGAGAATTATCCAGGTGTGGATGATTTTCGCGTTTTTGTGAGCAAAAACAAAATTGAATTTCGGGCGCACGCGAATCTAGCACGGACTAGCATCGCTACAGCAGTTCCAAATCATGCTCTGGAGGAATATTTGGATAGACTCACTGACCTTGTGAGCAAACCGATCCTCTCAAAAGAAGGCCTTGATTGTGCAGAAATCAAGCATGGCCAAGCGTATTATGCAGACATAAACAATGATGTTTACCGCGAACAACATTTGCTCCAATATTTGCATCACCGAATTTCTTTTCAAACTACTCTGCTATTCAAGCGTAAAGATCTTCTCACTTGTATCCAGGAGTTTGTCAGTTGCTTTTATTGCCCTTCAAAGATGACGGTGTACATCATTGGTAATGCCCCGATTGTGGACTTGAAGGCACTAAGTTACAGGCACTTTGGAAAAATGAGTCAAAGAAATCATCTGAAGATGCCACCCTATTTGCGTGCCCCTGGGTGTGACCGTGATTTCACCAATACTTTACGAGTTCGTGGACAAGCAGTTTTTGCAAGGATGTTCACTAGATCTGAAAAAACAAAATTGACGTTGTCATTCCGTTTACCCTCGAACGCGGATGTCTCCTCAGTTCTTTACATCGCCTACCTATTTCATACCTCTCAGGCTCATTCTTTACGTGATAAGCTGGAATCCGACGCGCTGATCGACCACCTAGACGTTCCATATCGAAATGAGACTTTTGATTCTCAAACATTAGATCTACATTTTTCAGTCACTGACAAAGGCAGCAAAAATATTCCCATTGTTGTAGGTTTTGTGTTGGGCTATATTGAAATCATAAAACGAATGCAGCCAAACTCTATTATTTTCAACCAGGCGCATGACTACTTCAAATCTGTGCGCATTAGGAACAACTCTTTTGAATTGCTGGAAATGGTTGCATGCGAGTTAGCAATGGGCTCCAAATTGGATGATCTGAGACTGGCAGAAGTTCCCAGAGTTTTTGATGACGCTTCAATAAATGACGTCGCTCATTCCCTGACTCTTGAAAATTGTGTCATCGTTGCTATGAGTGATGAGTATACCGACACCAAGGTCCACGTTGAAACCGATTTCTTCCTGCAATATTCTATCGAGAATCTTTTTGCAGAAGCTCTATTTGATGGTTTATCTCAACCGCAGCCATATCCTCTTGTGGAAAACTAGAAGTGCCATCCACTGTCTTGAAAAATCCTAATATCTACCAGCATTTGAGTGAACTCGGTCCTTAATATGGCTTACATTGGCGAGCTGAGGGTCAAAGTTGTAGCCGCTGAGTCTTTGACTATTTCAGTGAGCTTGCCGGCATCTCTTATAATGTACGTTGGCATGTCGAAAATTTATTCGAGCCTAGGACTACCCACAAACGCGACGTCTTAAACGTGAATAATGGATCTGGAAGTGGTCGACTGCGGCAAGGCTGCCTTGGTCGTGGCAGCACATGCCCATTGAGCAGGCTAGAGTTGATTGTTATTATTATTATCCTAGTGCCTCATCTCGATGCAGACGCTGCAGTTGTTTATGCTTATCATGTTAAGTATTTCACGTATTTTTTTTAATAATTTATTTAGTACAGTTTCGCGGCATAACTTTGTGGCATAGCTAAGTCTGATGGCTTTGTTATATAATGAGTTAGTCAGGCACTGGTTGGAATATTCGTTGCGACTAAATTCGCTGCAACGAAGCTCTGAACACCATCTTGTTTATGTAATTGTTGTGTCATCATTAGTTCACAAACTTTTGATTTTGTAGTTGTTGAAGGTTTGTCTGACGGATTATGTAACGTGTCAGTCATCGTATTTCACAGTGCCACTTCAAACTTCTTCTTCAAGCCAGTCCTCCTCAGCGAGCCAACCTTGGTAAATTACATAACACAGTGCACAATGGCATGAATAAATAAATAAGGATATAAGCAATGCAAAAGTATGCAAATTGAGGTACCGTAATAATTTAGTCCTTCTATTTTACTCCCTTGAATAACAATTGGCTGGGTAACAATTGGATCAGTAGACAATCCGAGCACTGAGAACTAGACTTTGGTGGAAGCATTGAGGACTAAATTTTGACGTGTTCAATTTCTGAGAGTACTGGATCCACAAACTGCTCTTTCAGCGCTCCATCTCGACGCGGACGACGCCGTTGAGCAGGCGGGCGCCGTCGAGCTCGAGCGCCGCCTGCGCTTGGGCGCGCGTGGCCATCTGGACGAACGCATGCTGGCCAGCGACCTCGATGCCCGTAACCTCGCCAAACTTCTCGAACGCGACGGCGAGCCCCGCGGCGTCCGGCACCGCGAGGTTTCCCACAAACAGCCGCGGCACGTAGGTCTCTGCCGGTGTTTGCTGCGCGCGGGCAGCTGGGCGCGCCCGCACCGCACGGCCGTGCAGCTGGACGGGCACGGCGCCGAGCAGGCGCAGCACGTACTCGCCGTCGCGGGGGTCCGCGAACCCGGCGAAGCCGTACCCTTGGTGCGCGCCCGCCGCCTTGCGCGGCATCCGCACACTCTGCACGGGTGCCAAGCTGCTCACGAGCTCGAACAGCAGCGGCTCGTCGACCTCGGGCGCGAGGTTGCCCAGGTACACCTGCATGGCAGATCAAACCAGACCCTAAAACCACCAAGAGAGAGAGCTCCAAGAGAGAGAGATATGGCAGATTGGACCGTGGCCGCGCACTAAAGCAGCTTTGCAAATTTGAGCGTCAAATTCAATTTGAAATATTTGTCGGAATCAATTTGAAAGTGTTGCCTAAATCAACTCGAACCTCGACCGTTGATTGAATCACATCGGCGTGGGGAAGAGATTAACGGATCTACCCAAGTAAGCTGGCAAAGATAGGCCTTGTAATTTGTTTGTGGCGTGTATTCGTGGGAAATAGCGGCCAAGAATCGGTCTGCATAGATCACATGGTGTATGCATGACGTCATGGGTTTATCGGCAAATGCGGGGTAAATTGGTTTCACCTGGAAGATCTACGCAATTCCTTGCAGTGATCTTTTGAATAGAATTGACCAAAGTTGACTAGAATTGACTTGTCTCCATTGACTTGCACTGATCCAATTTATCTTCGATGGGCGAGAAGAAACTACCGCCCTCGTACGACGAGGCCACGACCAAAGCAGTTGTGGCCGGCGACCGGCCGGGCGCTGCCGAGTGTGAAGCCCATCTGCGACTGCTTGCCGCATTTGCCGATCTACGCGATGTCGTTGCCGAGCGGGACGGCCTGTTTGGGCTGTGGGACATCTCGGCGCCCGACAAGGACGCGCTCGCGCTGCTGCGCGAGAAGCGGTGGGGCGTCTACGTAGCGCGGGCCGCTGACCGGTTCGAGGACTGGTACACGCACTGCGTTCCGCAAACGGAGGCGCCGCTGACCGTGCACGGCGTCGAGCGGCACCCTGCCGACCCGCTGGCGGGCAGCCCCATTGTGTGGACCACGGACACGCTGCCGCCCCTCGACATTATTATGGTATGGCACGCGTACGCTTTGAACCCACTGCTTTTTTTGGAGGACTCTGTGCGCATGGGCCGGCTCGGGTTCTGGCGCGCCGGGTTCCCGCTAGCCGAGATCGCCGCAAGCATCAATGGCGATCTCGAGTTCAGCGTGCCGCCCAACGAATTTGTGAAGCTGACTGGCCGCCACTGGCGCAACGAGGACGACGGCGACAAGCGGCTGGCGTGCCCCCAGTGCGGCACCGGACTCACGGCGCCGTGGACGACGACGCGCGGTCCTGGAAACTCCGCAGAAGCCGACGACTTGTTTGCCGACGGCCGCGGGTTCGCCGACGGCAATTTCGCTGCCCAGTGTACGTGCGGTGCCGTGGTAACCCACGAGGCGCTGCGCGTTGCCAAGTTCCATGCTGATGTCGACGTCCTGTTCCGGGACCAGGTGCCACTGCCCGGCACGGTGTTGCCGACCACGGGATTCGCGTACAAAACGGCGAGTCCCGAGCACACGTACGCGAACCACTTACTTCATTCCAAACCGCGGGCGTTTTGGGAGGCCTCGAGCGTGGACGACGTGCGGCGCGCGATCCAGGGGATGTTCGAGAGCCTTGACGAGATGGTGCGCGTGCGCGGGTCCCGGCTCGTGACGCACGGCATGGCCGAGCGCCAGCGGGTGTCGATCCGGCGCATGCTGGCGTCGTACTGGGGCAACTCGTCGCCGTTCGGGCTCGATTTGGTCGGCGCCGTGCTGCGCCAGGGCGTGTTTGTGCGCAAGATGGACGAGCTCGACTGGCTGCACGCGCCCACATGCTCAGCGACTCTGGCGCGCGCCGCCAAGAAGTACGCCGTGTTCCTCGACATTGTGGCGCACGGCGAGCGCATGGCCGTGCCGACGCTTGACGTCGACCTTGTTTGGCACACGCACCAGCTGGGCGCGCGCGCGTACTTCGCGCACTGCACGGCGCTGACGGGCGCGCTCGTCGACCACGACGACAAGGTCGCCGAGGGCAAGCTGTCGGACGCGTTCGAGTGGACGTGCCGCGAGTTCGAGAAGCGCACCGGCGGGCAAGTGTACAGCGAGTGCACATGCTGGTACTGCGAGGCCGTGCGGAGTCCGGACGTTAAGCTGTTCGCGGACTCGCTCACGAAGGCGGTCAGGCGCAACGCCGAGCACCTGCACGCCAAGGCGCCCGAAGGCGCGCCCTCGAGCCGCGCGCACATCTCGAGCCACAATGCCGTGGAGCCCACGGGCATGCGCCGCGAGGAGGTGCAGGCCGACGAGGTGCGCCGGCGGCGCCTGCACAAGCAGTTCGAGAAGGCGGCGCGCCGGCTGCGCAAGCGCGGCATCCGGCTAGCGAGCATCGACACGCCGACCGAGGACCCGAAGCTCGAGTTCTACCGCGCGTGGGGCGTGGCGCCCCACCAGATCGCGTACTTCGAGCCGTTCATTTCCGACTGGTGCGTGACGGCGAGCGCGAGCATGTACGCCGACGACCCGCTCCGCGCGAACTTCGCGCGCAAAACCGCGGGCAACTGCGTGGGCGGGACGTGCAGCGGGCGGATCAGCGCCGGCGCCTGTGCAAGCGGCGCCTGCGCGGGCGGGCCCGTTGGCGGGCCGTACGCGGGGTGCGTTCCGCTCATCAGCGCTGAGTTTGCGAGCGGCTGCATGGGCGGCGTCGGCAGCGTCATGACGGGCGTTTTCTAGGCCTACTTATATATCTATTTATTTTATTCGATTGATTTTGTGATTGACTCTGGCAGCCGACTGGGGTCGTCCATTGTGGTCGGAGTTCATGTGCTGCCCAGTTTCCCACCACAGTGGTCATGGGCTGTCAGGGGTGCCAATCCTAAGCAGGAATGGATGTGGATTCAGACACAATTCCGAATTGTGAATATTACTATCTGCTGCTAATAACTTAATGGTCAGTGGTTAGTTGTGGCTCAGTGGTCAGTTAGTGGCAATTTGGTCAATTTGTGGCAATTTGGTAGTCAGTTGCTTTCAGCTTGGTGAGTTGCTGGCAGCTTAGTTACCTTGGCTGCCGGCACTCAGCTCACACAACTAACCACCACTCTCTCGTAGTTACAGCTCCGTCCATTCACTCACCTGGCCTGCCATTCGACCCAGCGACCCAGCCCAGGAAGGCCAACATCCCACCGCCTTACCACCCCAAGCCACCTCACGCCACACTCATGTCGGACCCCAGCTCGATCAACGGCGGCAGCGCGGTCGCGATGGTCGGCAAGGACTGCGTCGCGATAGCGTGCGACCTCAAGCTGGGCATGCAGAGCGTCGGGATCTCCGGCGACTTCGAGAAGATCTTCCGGTACGGCCCGAGCTTCATCGCGCTCACCGGCCTGGCGTCGGACGTGCAGACCGTGAGCACGGAGCTGCGCAAGAAGAACAACCTGTACGAGCTGCGCGAGGAGCGCGTGCTCGAGCCCGAGAAGGCGGCGCATCTCCTGTCGGGCATGCTGTACTCGAAACGGTTCGGACCTTGGTTCGTCGGCCCGCTCGTCGCCGGCCTCGACAGCCGCTCGGGCGAGCCGTACATCTGCGGCTTCGACTCGATCGGCTGCATCGACAAGGCCCGCGACTTCGTCGTCACGGGCACGGCCACGGGCCAGCTCTACGGCATGGCCGAGTCCCTGTACGAGCCGAACTTGCCGGCCGAGGACCTGTTCGAGACATGCGCCCAGGTGCTCATGGGCGGCGTCGACCGCGATCCGCTGGGCGGATACGGCGCCATCGTGTACCTGATCGAGCGCGACGGCAAGGTCACGAAGCGCCTCCTCAAGACGCGCCAGGATTAGGCGCCCGAGCGCCGGCCGGTCGCCCAGCCGTGCAGACTGGATCGAGCACGCGGCGGCCCAGATAAAAGTCTAATTCTCGCCCACTGCGTGTGCGGCGCGGCACCCGCCTAGAGCCCAACCGCGCAACCGCGCCCGCACCGTACATGTAATTCCTGTCTACGCTCGCAGTCGGCTCGTCGATTGGAGTGCCAATGTAGTCATTTATAGTTCATATTTCACGGAAACTCTCGCTAGGACTTCTTTTTCCCGGGTCTTCTTTTGGCAATTTTAGATCTAGATACTATGTACATTGGACGGCTCTTACTCCTCGCCGCGCTCGATGCGCGCCCAGCGCTCGCGCTGCGCGCGCTGTTTTTCGTGCGCGATGTCGACGTGGCGGCGGCGGTCCTCGAGGCGCGCCTCGTGCCGGCAGATGCGCACGGCCTTCTCGAGATCGAAGCACGCGCCCGTCGCCTTCTGCAAAAAGTTGTGCTTGTTCTGGCAGTCCTCGAGCGCGAGGATCAGGTCCTCGCACCGGTTCAGCGCGGCGCGGTTGCTCATGGGGAAAGTTTAGGGTGCGCCCGCTCGGAAGACCCGGATTGGCCGGCTGCGCTCAAAAGCGCTTTATATGTAGAGAAGATTTTTTTTAGCATTTTGCCACATTTTTACTTACTTCGGGTGCACGCTTTGGCGGCGGGCGGCGCGCTGCGCACCCCGGCGCACCGGCGCCCTTTATGTTTATTTTGTGGTTTGGGGGTTAGCATGTGGCCCTTCGAGTCCAAGGCAGCGGTCGAGCAGCGGGAGGCGGCCCAGGCGGCCCAGCGCGCGGCCGTGCGGGCGAAGAACGACGCGAACTTCCGCAAGGGCGGGCTCAGCGTTGCCGTGACGGGCGCGGCGGCCGTGCTCGCGGCGCTGACGTGCCGCCGCTCTGTCGTCGCGCGCCGGTTCCGGCCCACCATGTTCCAGGCGAACGTCCACCCGCCGCCGTTCAACCCAATGAAGGACGCTGCCCGCGCCGTTTGCGACGCCACCGTGCTCGCGGGCTCCCTCTTCGGGCTCGGCGTCGCGTCCGCGTTCTGGGCCTACGGCGTCGGCACCCTCCCGGAGCTCGGCCAGGTGCTCAGCACGCGCTACCAGCAGCGGCGGTCCACGGATCCCGCCCTTGCCGACGACCCGGAGTCCGAGGAGGTCTCCTCGTACCTCGCGGGCTTCTTCAAGAAATAGAGCGGCATATGTATATAGGAATTAGACTTAAATTTGAGCTCAGTAAGTCGGCCGTTACCGAAATTTTGGCTGTGCCTAGCGGCTTATTTCTTGGCCAACGTTCGTAGAGGTATTCCAGCAGTAGAGGTATTCCAGCAGATCATGCCAACGTCACCGTGTCTATATGCCTTTAGTGGCAGCTTCGCTCGTGTAGCAATTAGAGTAGCAATAAGAGTGCAACTCGGTGCTATTTTTGGGCAATTGCGCACCTGCATGCATGCGGCTGCACGGCGGAGTCACATAATTAAGGTTGGATCGTCGTGCAGATTGTGATGCAGGCATGAAATTTGCGAATTGCGTGTGAAGGCCGGCCTGTTCAATGGAAGTACACGCCTGTGAATGCTCACTGCATCATTTCCGCGTTCCCAATATTTTTTTTGCCGAAGCATTGACCGCCCAGGATCGCTCGAGATCGCGCGGAGAGCCGCGGGCTGCGCATTGCCGCAACATATAGACTTGCAGCGCGCGTTCATGCAGAAACAAGAAGCGCTTCCGAGGGCAAAATCCAGTTATTATATATACCTCCGGCAGAGTGCCGGCCCCGCACAGCTCTTCGCGACCAAACTCAACAGAGAGCGCCCGTCCGACCACACCCACATCGTTTGTAAACCAAAGTAAATTGCCACTCCGCTCTCCTCTGTTGCCTCTCTTTGATCTCGGTCCGCCAGAGAGTCTGAAATGTACGCAACAACCGCTTGGCTGATTCTAGCCACGCTCGCAAGGCCCACCGACGCCTGGTGGTGGCTCTGGGGGAAGGGCCTCCACAACCAAGGCAGCGAGTCGCAGTGCCAGGGGTGCTGCACCACGGTGAACGCCGAGTTCCCGTACACCTACGCGCTCAAGCCGCTGTTCCAGCTCACGTACCAAACTTCTTGGGAAATCTCGCTGGCCAGCTGCCCGGAAACCGCCGTCCTCTCGGCCACGCTGCCCAACGGCGCGGCCTCCACCCTCACTTCCGTCCTCAGCCTCGACTGCTGCGCGACCCAAAACGGGAACAACCAGCCGGGGCCGTCCCAGCAAGTGCCCGTCACCGTCACCCAGCCGGGCCAGACTGTCACCCAGCCGGGGACTACGGTCACCCAGCCAGGCACCACGGTCACCCAGCCAGGTACCACTGTCACCCAGCCAGGTACCACGGTCACGCAGCCGGGCACCACCGTTCAGACTACTGAGACTGTGAGCCAGCCTGGTACTACCGTTCTGTCCACGGTCGAGGAAACTCAACCGGGAACCACACTCACGCAGCCCCTAACGGTCACTCAGACCGGCCCGGGCAACACTGTCACCGTAACCCAGCCAGAAACTCCAGTCACTGTCACACAGCCGACTACAGAGACCCAGCCGGGCACCACGGTCACCGAGCAAGGGTCTACTGTCACGCAGCCGGGTACGACAGTCACCCAGCAGGGGTCTACTGTCACGCAGCAAGGCTCTACGATCACGCAGCAAGGCTCTACGGTTACACAACAAGGCTCTACGGTTACGCAGCCGCTCACAGTCACGCAAACCGGCCCGGGTGGCACTGTGACCGTTACGCAGCCTGCCTCGCAGGGGCCGCCGAGCACAGTCACGGTTACGCAGCCGGCATCGCCAGCCAATACTGTTACAGTCACGCAGCCGGGCAGCGAAAACTGCCCGACTCAGAGCTCCTGCGTCCCGTCCACGGTCACCGTCACGTCAGCGCCTTTTTTATCGTCAACTAGCCGGATCGTTACGCAGAGTGGCACCACTTCTGGTCTCACGAGTAGCGTCACCGGCCAGCCGACCCAGCCTACGTCGACTTTCCCGTGCGTCTCTCAACTGCCTCAGGGCACTGGTTATTTCGGCAGTCCGCAGCAGTGCGCCCAGTACTGCCAGCAGGTTGAGCAAGCGTTCAGCTCGGTCAGCTCGAGCTCGAGCTCGCAGCTGTGCTCGTTGGTATCGAGCAATGTAGTGTACCAGTGCGAGCTCTGTCGCGAGTTCTACAATGTCCCGGCGATTCAGTCACTCGCCGGCTTGGTGCCTTCGGGGACCCAGCCGGCCACGGCGTCGATCTCGGCGGTGGTCACCCAGATCGCCTCGGTCTATTCGACGCTCGTCCAGGAGTGCAGCTATGTCACCCAGGGAATCTCTGTCTGCTTGCCTTCCACAACGCCGACCAGTCCTGCAACCAGTCCGGCTACAAGTCCCAGTTCTTCGATCCCGTCGAGTCCTTCGTCGAGTACTAATTCCGAGATGAGTCCTTCGAGTCCTTCGAGTCCTTCGAGTCCTTCGAGTCCTTCGAGTCCTTCGAGTCCTTCGAGTCCTTCGAGTCCTTCGAGTCCTTCGACTTCTTCGAGTCTCGAAACTAGTCCTTCGAGTCCGTCAAGTCCCGCAACTAGTCTGTCTAGTCCGACGAGTCCCGAAACTAGTCCGACGAGTCCGTCAAGTCCCGCAACTAGCCTGTCTAGTCCGACGAGTCCCGAAACTAGTCCGTCAAGTCCGTCAAGTCCTACAACTAGTACTTCGAGGCCCTCTAGTCCTGCTAGCCCGTCTAGTCCGACGAGCCCACCTACTTCCTCTCCAGCTACCAGTCCAGCTCCTTCGACCACGACACCTCCTTGCGTCGAGAACCTCACACAGGGTGAGCAGGTATTTGGACAAGCCACCAGCTGCTTGAGTGTGATTAGCCAGGTGGTTCCGCAGGTGACGGCAACCTCGAT
Organism: Starmerella etchellsii; assembly: GCA_030490775.1. Taxonomy (NCBI): domain Eukaryota; kingdom Fungi; phylum Ascomycota; class Dipodascomycetes; order Dipodascales; family Trichomonascaceae; genus Starmerella; species Starmerella etchellsii. The sequence goes on from JAMSGL010000006.1 coordinate 373,007, forward strand.
CTGCGATATTTCTCCCACTGTTCTCTACGAGTTCGAGCGCTGCGTCGTTTACTATCAAGATGTAACGGTTGTCTCGCTGATCTCGCAGGCATCGACTAGCCTGATCAGCGCTGGCAACTCACCGGCATCGGCGTCTGCTTCTGCGTATGCTTCCGCTACAGCGGCAGCATCAAACGCACTGCCGGCTTACTCGAGTATCCTCTCCGCCAGCTGCGCAAGTGTGCCAGTCCCGGTGGTCTCCGTCTGCTACACTTCGAGCCCAACATCCCCAACAAGTAGTACGAGCAGTCCGACGTCGCCTGTCAGCGGCATTATCACTACCACTACTGTACCGTGGACTGGTTCTTACACCACAGTGTCCACAACGGAGACGGGCCCTGTCACGACGAATGGAGAAACAGTTCCTGGGACTACCGTCATTGTCGAAACACCCACATCTGCTCCTTCAACGCCGGCAACCTCTCCCGCCTCGAGTTCGTCACCTTCTAGCTCCCAATCGTCACCCAGCTCGCCGTCGTCGCCCAGCTCTCCACCTGGTGGTATTATTACTACGACCACGGTTCCGTGGTCCGGTACCTATACTACCACGTCGACCACGGAAACTGGTCCAGTAACAACCAATGGTGAAACTGTTCCAGCAACCACTGTCATTGTTGAGACCCCTACTACGAGTCCAACGTCTCCGGAGAGCTCGGCCTCATCACCGTCCTCGTCACCCAGCTCTCCAGCTTCTGGTATAATTACCACGACAACGGTTCCGTGGTCTGGTACTTATACTACTACATCGACGACGGAAACTGGCCCGGTGACGACGAATGGTGAAACAGTTCCCGCAACTACGGTCATTGTTGAGACGCCCACTACAGGCCCCTCTTCGCCAGCTAGTTCAGAATCGTCTCCCTCATCACCTTCTAGCTCGTCGTCCAGCACCCCGGTCTCCGGTATTATTACCACGACAACGGTTCCGTGGTCTGGTACTTATACCACCACGTCCACCATCGAGACTGGTCCGGTCACGACCAACGGTGAAACGGTACCGGGAACAACCGTTATTGTTGAGACTCCAACGACTAGTCCGTCATCTCCAGTGAGTTCTCCGTCATCTCCGGAAAGCTCTTCGCCACAGACTTCTCCGTCATCGCCCAGCACCCCGGTTACGGGAATTATCACCACAACTACCGTTCCGTGGTCTGGCACCTATACGACGACATCAACTACGGAGACCGGTCCAGTCACGACGAATGGAGAGACTATCCCCGCAACTACGATTATTGTGGAGACCCCAACAACGGGTCCTTCGTCGCCGGTGAGCTCCTCTTCTTCGTTGTCCTCGTCTCCGCCATCCTCGACTCCAGGCACATCATCCTCACCAAGCAGCTCGCCATCAACTAGCTCGCTGTCGTCGCCAAGTAGCTCGACAACGTCGCCGTCATCGACAACTTATCCGTGTGTTTCGAGCCTCCCTTCTGGTCAGACTATCTATGGTACGGTTGAGGAGTGTGTCTCGGTTGTTGAGGAAGTCGTGCAACAGTACAGCACGAGTCAGGGCGTTTGCCAATACTCGCATCTGAGTGCTTTCGAGCTGTGTGTTGTTTTCTACTCAGAGTCGACTGTGGTTTCGTGGGCGTCGTCTGCCGAACAGGTTGCAGCGTCAGCAGCTCCGTCAAACTCCGCCTCATCCAGTCTCGCCGCGGCGTATAGCACTCTGCTTTCGTCCTTGATCCCCCAGGCTAGCAGTATTTATGGCTCGGCAGCCACTGCCTGTCCCAGCGTGCCGACCCCGTCGGTGTCGGTGTGCCCAGGAAACAGTGCAAGCTCGCCAACATCCTCCGAGTCTAGTACGACCAGTCCGAGCTCGGCCCCGTCTGGTATCATTACCACGACTACGGTTCCGTGGTCTGGCACTTTTACCACTACGTCAACAACGGAAACCGGTCCAGTAACGACTAATGGTGAGACTGTTCCAGCAACAACTGTGATTGTAGAGACCCCAACTACGAGTCCTACATCTCCGGAGACTTCGGCTTCATCCCCATCATCTCCCAGTTCGTCGTCACCCAGTTCTCCGGCTTCTGGTATCATCACAACCACTACTGTCCCTTGGTCTGGTACTTACACTACCACATCGACGACAGAAACTGGCCCGCTAACAACCAACGGTGTGACTATCCCAGCCACTACGGTCATTGTTGAGACGCCCACGACGGGCCCCTCTTCATCGGCCAGCTCGGAATCGTCGCCATCGTCGTCACTCAGCTCGTCATTGCCTAGCTCCCCAGCTAGTGGTCTTATTACCACGACCACTGTTCCATGGTCCGGTACTTACACTACAACTTCAACAACAGAGACTGGTCCAGTTACAACCAATGGAGAGACCATTCCGGCCACTACTATCATTGTAGAGACGCCTACTTTGAGCCCATCTTCAGTCGGTAGCTCGTCTGTCCCTCTCGAAAGCACACCTGCTAGCTCTGCTCCTTCCTCACCAGCTTCGCAGTCTTCGCCTCCTTCTGGAATTATTACAACCACTACGGTTCCATGGTCGGGAACGTATACTACAACTTCCACGACAGAGACGGGGCCCGTGACAACTAATGGTGAGACAGTTCCGGCAACCACAGTCATTGTGGAGACTCCGACTATTGGTCCTTCGGCCCCTACCAGTAGTCCTGTAAGCTCGGGCTCCACATCGGCCTCGAATTCGGTTCCAGCCACCATCAATACGTCAGGCATGACTCCAGGGACCTACACGACGACAATTGTTACGAGTGTGCCCAGCACTGTGCCTCCGACCACAGTTTACAGCACAATTCCGGCCTCGGTCCGCTCCGGTACGACGCTGTTCTCTACAGTACCACAGTCAACGGTCCCAGGTACAAGTCAGAACGTGCCAACGACAATCGTAACGACTTTCACTGTACCAAGTGGAACCACTTCTCCAGTCTCTAGCTCGTATGGGTCTGTTCCTAACACTATTTCATCATCTATACCGGCTTCTACGACCGGGCCCTCCCAGTCAGTACCAACGACCACGATAAACACTTCCGGAATGACTCCTGGTGTATATACGACGACCTATGTGGTGACTATGACGTCGATGATTCCTGGTTCCACTTTATTCTCAACGATTCCTGGGCATACTCGTCCCGGAACAACCGTATACTCGACTGTTCCCGGCTCAACAGTCCCGGCAACGCCAACGAATTACGTGACGACAATCACCACGACCTTCACTGTAGGCACGCCAGCAACACCTGAAACTGCATTGAGTACGAGCTCAGTTCCTGCTGGACCCTCGTCGGAAATCAGCCCAAGTTCCACTGGCCCTGTGGCCTCTACTGGTCGTGCAACTTCTTCGGGTCCTGTAACTTCCTCGGGTCCTGTAACTTCCTCGGGTCCTGTAACTTCCTCGGGTCCTGCAGCTTCTACTAGTCCAGCGACTTCTACTGGTCCTTCCACGTCCACTGGTCCTTCTGCTTCCAGTGCTCCGTCGACTTCTTCTAGTCTTTCATCATCCACTGGTCCCACTATTTCCACCGGCCCTGCGACCTCTAGCGGTCCCGAAATGTCCACTGGTTCTGCGGCTTCTACTGGACCCGCGACGTCCTCAGTACCCGCGACGACTAGCCCCTCAGCGTCGAACACTGGCCCTCCTGGCACAGGCACCGGTCCTTCCGGCTCAAGCGCTGGTCCTTCGAATGAGAGCACTGGCTCTAGCAGCGGTCCTACTGTCCCAAGTACCTCTGTACCCATCCAAACGACAACTCCTTCAAGCTGTATTCCTAATATGTCTCAAGGCACGTCCACCTATGGCTCTATTGAGCAGTGCGGTACAGTGGCAGGTTTGGTGGTCTCGCGCTACCAGTCCTGTTCGGGATCTTCTTCGTGTATTTGCCAGCTTGCCTCCACAGCCATGGTTCGCCAGGCTATGCTTTGTGTATCTTTTTACACAAATAGTGAGGTCAGTAGCTACGTTGCCGAAGTGCAGTCTATCACTGAGGCCGTCACGGTGCTGCAGAGTATTTCCTCTACATGTTCGTCAACCATCACAAGCTCTCCGAGCGTGTCGGTGTGCTTCACAACCCCTGGTGGTGGCGGATACTCGTTGATCAGTGGCACGCCAACGTCGACACCCAGTAGCCCGGCTAGTACTGCTACAGAGACTGGGCCAAATGTCACGGAAACTGGTCCCAACGCAACGGAAACTGGTCCTAATGAGACGGAGACGGGTCCAAATTCCACTGTTACTGGTCCTAATGAGACTGTTACTGGTCCATCAGGTGCAAGCACAATTTTGACGACCGTTTCTGGCTCAGGAGTTACGTCTGTGATCACTACAGTCGTATCTACCGGCCCAATTGCTACAGTACCGGGGCCAACGGCAACTGTTACTTCGTCAGCACCGGTAACTACCGTGACAGTTGGTCCGGGCGGCTCGGCTCCAGTGCCCACACAGTCTATGACTCCTGGTGTCTATTCGACAGTTACAACGCGGACTATCACCACGGTCCTTCAAGGCTCGACTGTTTACTCTACACTTCCTGGACGCACAGTCGCTGGCTCTACGGTATACACCACGTTGCCGGGTACAACTGTTCCAGGTCAAACGACGACGATTACTCGAACCGAAGTAATTGTATTCACTGTGGGCTCGCCATCAACAGTCACTACGACACTTCCCGTTCCTGGCGGCTCGTCTCCGGAAACCCCAACTGCCGCAGAATCAACTGCATCTAGCCCAGCTGGATCGAATATCCAGTCTTCGCCCAGCACTACTCAGGAATCGAGTATTAATTCTTCTGCTCCCACTGTTACCATCTCCACCGAAAATGCCGCATCCAGTGCTGTCTCTAGTCCAGTGGCCTCGACAGCGGCTTCGGAGACTCCTTCAAGCTCAGGTAACGCAGGCACTGCTGGTGAGTCTACAGTTCCTGGAACGACGCAGCCTGCCTCCACAGTAACTAGTACATTGAATGGTCAGCCAATTCAGTCGACTGTTGCAGGAACTACGCGTGAGAACTCAATAGTTACTGTTGTGTCCACAATCTATCCATCTGGCTACGCTCCTGGTAGCACACCGGCCAGTTCAGTAGCAACTTCAGTAACGGTTAGCTCTGTGCCGTTGGAGTCTACTGAGGCTAGCACTTCAGTGGTCTCTGGATCTACTCCAGGAACTGGTCCCGCCACCGAGTCTACGGTTCCCGGTACCACACAACCTGCGTCCACTGTTGTCAGTACATCGAACGGCCAGGCTGTTCAGTCTACTGTTCCGGGAACCACCCGCGCTAACTCTGTGGTCACAGTTGTTTCGATTGTTTATCCATCGGGTTACACCCCGGGTGGATCAGTTCCTGCTGGATCTATTGTAAGCAGTCGAACTGGTTCCGGTACTACATCTGAGACAACTGCGAAGACTGTTTCTAGCGGTACAGGTGCACCTAGCTCTGGTGAAGCATCGCCTACTGTGCGCACGGTTGCGACGACGCTTTATGGAACTCCTGGTCAAAATGGCAATACCGCAACTGGTGAAACCTCGCCTACTGTGCGCACAGTTGCCACGACGCTCTATAGCACGCCTGGTCAGAATGGGAATACTGCTGTTGCTCCAGCCTCTACAGCTGTGACGTCGACCATTTTATCCACCGTGCCTGGCTCTACTGCTCCAGCAACAACCATCATTGTTCCTACTGGTGGTGCTAACGGTGGAGTCCAGTCGGTTATTTCAGGCTCAACTGCATCCCCATCTGTGGTAACTATAGTGACAACCATCAGCACTGGTGGGAACGCTGAGACAGGCGTAAACACAGAAACGGCTCCAAATACCAATGGTGCTACATCAGTAATCCCCGCAACCAGTGTTGCCACAGAAACTGCGCCTAATCAACCACAGGGCTCTGTAGTTACACAGACATCAGTTGTGACAATAACTTCAGTGGCCCCTGCCTCTACAGTCCAGCAGACTATGTCGGCAGTAACCACCGAAGCTGGCTCGGTTATCCCTGGCTCTACTGTCACGTCAGTCAGACCACCGTCGACGGTTATGCAGTACTCAACGATCACGATAGTGAGCACTGTAGGCGGTGGTGCCACATCCCAACCTGTAACAACTCCTGCTGAGTCCACGGTTACCAGTGAAGCTAGTTCAGCCCCAGTAAGTGCAGCCGAGACTACCTCTGGAGCGGAGGAGTCAGTTGTTCCTGGAACTACCCGCCAGCAGACTACGGTCACTAGTACCAATGGAGCTGGAGAAGCCACCACTTCAGTTGAGGCTGGTACTACTCAGGGTCCATCTGTCGTTACTGTTGTGCGTACCATATATCCATCCGGATACTCGCCTGGTGGAACTGCGCCTAGTTCTAGTGAGAATCAGGCAGCTTCTACGAGTGGTAATGCTGTCCCGGTCACGACCGTGCATACAACGACTCAGTCGGTTGTGTCGACCCTTCCGGCATCAACTCACCTCGAATCCACTGTAGTTTCGACGGATATTCAAGGCAACAGTAGGACTTCAGTGCAACCGGCGTCTACTCAGCAGCCATCTGTCGTTACAATTGTCACTACTATCTTCAACACCCAGGTTTCTAGTCCTACAGCTACATCTGTTGGTGGCTCTGGACAGGGCACTGGTAGTGGAGAAGGCTCCGGTTCCGGCAGCGGAGAAGGATCTGGTTCTGGTAGTGGAGGAGGTTCCGGCTCTGGTTCTGGAAGCGGCCAAGGCTCCGGTCAAGGTTCTGGTACTGGTTCTGGTACTGGTCAAGGCTCAGGCTCCGGTTCTGGACAAGGTACTGGACAAGGTACTGGTTCGGGTGCTGGTTCTGGTTCCGGCCAAGGCTCTGGCTCTGGCTCTGGGACTGGTCAAGCCACCGGTCAAGGCTCTGGTACTGGTTCTGGCTCCGGCTCTGGAACCGGTCAAGGTTCTGGCTCCGGCTCTGGGACTGGTCAAGGCTCTGGTTCCGGTCAAGGTTCTGGTTCCGGACAAGGCTCTGGTTCTGGCTCCGGTTCAGGAAATGGCCAAGGTTCTGGTTCTGGACAGGGCTCTGGGTCTGGTAGTGGCCAAGGAAATGGCAATGACAATGGCAGCGGTGAGCCAGGTGGCAGCATGCAACTCAGCTACACCGGCACCGTGCCTTCAGTCACCACCGTTCACGTCACCAGCACTGTTGCCGGTAGTACAACCACAGTAGTTAGCAGTGGTAATGCCGGTCCCACGACGGCCTTGAGTACTGCTACTGCAGGGATAACGACTTTGTTGTCCACAGTCACCCTTACGCCGCACACGAGCACTCCAGTGTCTTCCAACAATGGCAATGACAATGGTAACGGTGGGCCAGGTGGTAGCATGCAACTCAGCTACACTGGCACTACGCCAACTACGGCGTCAGTCGCAATTACGACTTCTGGAGCAAATGGGCCCAGTACCGTTGTCACTAGCATTACTTTGACGCCTGCATCCAGTTATGATCCCAATGCTACTAGTGGTGGTAACGGTTCTGGCTCCGGCCAAGGCTCTGGTTCTGGACAAGGTTCTGGTTCCGGTTCTGGTAGTGGCCAAGGTTCTGGCTCTGGCTCCGGCCAAGGTTCCGGTTCCGGCTCCGGCCAAGGCTCCGGTTCTGGTAGTGGTGAAGGTTCTGGCTCTGGTAGTGGCCAAGGTTCCGGTTCTGGTTCTGGTTCTGGAAGTGGCCAAGGCTCAGGCTCCGGCTCTGGACAAGGTTCTGGCTCCGGTTCTGGTCAAGGCTCTGGTTCTGGAAGTGGTCAAGGCTCTGGTTCTGGAAGTGGTCAAGGCTCAGGCTCCGGTTCTGGAAGTGGTCAAGGCTCAGGCTCCGGTTCTGGCTCTGGCAGCGGAGAAGGTTCTGGCTCTGGTAATGGCTCATCGCCTTCGGTAGTAACAGAAACAAGCCTTATCACTATTACCACCACAGCACCTGGCTCTGAGACCACCAACACTGTACCAACTACCAACGCTGGTACCACTAGCAATGCTATTTCGGTGAGCACAGGTTCACCGTCGGTAATTACTAGCATCGTTACCACTTCTATTGTACGAACAGTTTCACCAACTAATACCGCACCGAGTGTGAGTTCTGCAGCTAGTATCCCCTCAAGTGAATCTTCCCCAAGCGAGTCGTCTCCCGGTAATACCTCGTCGTCTCCCGGTAATACCTCGTCGTCTCCCGGTAATACCTCGCCAGCATCTTCTCCCGAGAATTCTGCTGGCTCGATCCCAGTGATCTCTACACCGGCGTCGATTGCACCTGGAACCTACACGACTACCGTCATGGTAACGGCGACGACCTCTGTTCCTGGGTCGACCCGCTCTGTTCCTGTAAGCGAGACAATAATAAGTGGTGTCACAAGCCCCGCCTCTACTGTGGTGACTACAGACATGGTGACGTCTACATCTTTGTCCACACTCACGACAACATTTGTCGTTACCGCTTCGGGCCCTACAGAAACGGTGTCTGGTCCCGTAGTTACAACAACAGTTGTGACTACGTTGACATCTGTTCAGCCCGCGACAACGCTTCCGGCCTCGACAGCTACTCAGACTGTTGTCAGTGGCACAACTTTGCCTGCCTCCGTGATTCCTGTGTCTACAATAGAACGCCAGACATCGGTGATTGTAACGACAATTACAACTACGGTGGGTCCTAGTGGTACTATTTCGATGCCGGGAACCATTACCGGATCGGTGTCTGAAACCTCGCCTTCAGCCTCTGAAACGTTGCCTTCAGCCTCTGGCTCCCTGTCGGCGAGCTCGCCTTCAGGATCGCTCATCACATCGACGACAGTTGCTACAGTTACGTCCATCCAGCCTGGATCTACTGTTCCCGGCTCCACATTCCCGGTCACGACCATTGGCGGCACAACGGTTCCTGGCTCCTCGATCCCAGTGTCTACTATCCAACCACAGACTACGGTAATCGTGACCACTATCACTTCCACTATGGCTCCTGGTGGTACAATGTCTGTTCCTGCGACTGTGACTGGTTCGGGCCCGGCAACCACCTCGCCATCAACAGCTGGTCCGAGCGGTTCCACCACTATTCCAAGTGGTTCTCAGTCGACTAGTGTTTCTGGTGGCTCACAGTCAGCACCTACGGGTACTCAGGGCACCGCTAGTTCTGGTAGCTCACAGCAAACCGGTTCTAGTAGCGCGCCTCAGATGGTCACAACGACTTTGACTGCTACAATCACCTCTGTGCAGCCTGCGACGACAGTTACTCAGTCATCGGTTCCGGTCACAACGATCGAGGGCACAACACTTCCCGGCACGACCGTGACTACCACGCTTCCTGCACAGACTTCTGAGATTGTGACCACGATTACGACTACTGTGACCTCTGGCAGCTCGGTCTCCATCCCTGCGACAGTCACGGCTACTGCTACTGCCACTGCCACTGCCACAGCTTCAGCTTCTGCCCCAAGTGGTAGTCCAGGACAGGTGGTGACTGTGACAATCACAACTTCAGTTATGTCAGTACAGCCAGCTACCACTCTGCCAGGATCGACTGTGCCCATCACTACGATTAGTGGCACCACGTATCCAGCCATTACTACGGCAGTCAGCACGGTTCCTGGGTCGACTGTGCCGGTTTTGACCACCATGACTGTTGTTTCGACGGTTGGGCAGCCCATGACTGTGCCATCAACGGTTACTGGTACGAACCCAGCCTCGAATCCTGTTTCTAGTCCTGCGTCCACTTCTGGTCCTACCTCGAATCCTTCTAGTCCTGTTTCCAGTCCCGCTTCTAGTCCCGCTTCTAGTCCCGCTTCTAGTCCCGCTTCTAGTCCCGCTTCTAGTCCCGCTTCTAGTCCCGCTTCTAGTCCCGCTTCTAGTCCCGCTTCTAGTCCTGCCTCGAGTTCCTCTAGTCCTGCCTCAAGCCCCGCCTCGAGTGAGACTGGATCTGCTCCTGGGTATATCACGACCACAACTGTTCCCTGGACTGGTTCGTACACGACGACCTCCACAACGGAGACCGGTGTCAGTACGAGTAGTGGTACTCCCGTCCCTGTGACTACTGTGATTGTTGAGACACCTTCCAGTTCGGTACCTTCCAGTTCTGGACTTGCCTCGCAATCGACGCCAATTTCGGGAATAATCACCACAACCACTGTGCCTTGGTCGGGGACATACACAACAACTTCGACAACTGAAACGGGCCCCTACACAATTAGTGGCCAAACAGTCACAGCAACTACAGTCATTGTAGAGACTCCTAGTGGCTCTTCTGCTCCGTCTAGTCCGTCAAGTATCCGCTCTTCAACAGCACCTGGTTTCATCACGACTACGACTGTTCCCTGGACCGGGTCGTACACAACGACCTCTACAACAGAGACGGGTCCTTACACTAGTAATGGGGAGACTGGGCCTGCTACGACGATTATTATCGAGACGCCCAGCTCGGCTCCCTCGAGCTCGGTACCATCGACTTCAGTTTCATCTAGCTCAGTTCCGTCTAGCTCAGCTCCTTCTAGCTCAGCTCCTTCTAGCTCAGCTCCTTCTAGCTCAGTTCCAGCTAGCTCTTCATCGTCAACCTCGGTCCCATCGAGCTCGGTCCCGGCCAGCTCGGCCCCGTCTAGCTCATTTCCGTCAAGTTCGGCCCCGTCTAGCTCGGTTCCATCGAGTTCGGTTCCATCGAATTCCGGTACATCACCGGCTCCCGGAATTATCACGACCACCACGGTACCTTGGACTGGTTCTTACACGACTACTTCCACTACCGAAACTGGTCCGTACACTTCTAATGGTGAAACTGGCCCCGCTACAACTGTTATTGTTGAGACTCCTAGCAGCTCGGCTCAGTCAAGCTCGCAGTCAAGCTCGCCTCCATCCAATACCAGTCCCACAAGTGTACCTGGTACTATCACCACCACTACAGTTCCCTGGACAGGCACGTATACAACGACTTCAACAACCGAGACGGGTCTTTATACGAGCAATGGTGAAACGGGTCCTGCCACAACGATTGTTATTGAGACACCTAGTGGCAGTTCATCTCCTTCGAGCCCGATTCAGTCGGGCTCCACCCCGTCTACAATTCCGGGAATTATCACTACCACGACAGTGCCGTGGACTGGTACATTCACCACAACCTCGACGACCGAGACTGGGCCCTACACCAGCAACGGCGAGACTGGTCCCGCGACAACGGTGATTATTGAGACTCCTAGTGGCAGCACAGCTCCGTCGAGCTCTCAGCCTTCTACTGCTCCAGGAATAATCACCACCACTACGGTGCCATGGACGGGCTCGTACACGACGACATCTACTACTGAGACTGGTCCCTACACGAGCAATGGTGAGACTGGACCTGCCACAACAGTGATTATTGAGACCCCGAGCGGTAGCTCTGTGCCTTCCACTTCGAGCTCCACTCCCTCGTCCATCCCGGGAATAATCACTACCACGACGGTGCCCTGGACGGGTACATATACAACAACGTCGACGACAGAGACGGGTCCTTACACGAGCAATGGTGAGACCGGACCGGCCACCACGGTAATTATTGAGACGCCAAGTGGCGGTTCTTCTGCGCCGAGTGGCGGCTCTTCCGCGCCGAGCTCTTCTCCCCTCAGCTCGGGACCCTCGACTGCCCCTGGTATAATTACAACTACTACAGTACCGTGGACTGGCACGTTCACAACAACTTCCACAACGGAAACGGGTCCTTATACGAGTAATGGCGAAACTGGCCCTGCCACCACTGTCATTATTGAAACCCCGAGCAGCGCCTCTCCTCCCCAGAGTTCGTCTTCAACTGCACCCGGAATCATTACCACTACGACGGTACCTTGGACAGGTACATTCACGACGACATCGACTACAGAAACTGTTCCGTACACTAGCAATGGTGAGACTGGTCCAGCGACTACAGTAATAGTCGAAACGCCTTCTACGTCTCCCTTGTCGTCCTCTACCTTGTCTTCTTCATCGTCACCTTCGTCGTCTTCTCCCTCGTCGCCTACAGCCTCGTCTTCTTCAAGCTCGTCAGCTCCCAGCACTACTCCAACTGTTACCGTATCTGGACCAACGGCGTGTGTCAGCTCACCAGCTGAAGGCACAAGTGTCGTCGGCAGCATGGATTCGTGCAACTCCGCTTGCACTGAGCTCTACAATCGTTATAATGCCGCTAACGGTGACATTTCTCAATTGTGTCCTCTGATTTCGGAGAGCTACGTGTCGACGTGCAGTCTTTGCGTGTCATACTACGGAAACGATGAGGTGAGCTCGACAATCCAAACAATGAACCAGACGTTGAACGAGGTAACGCAGGTGATTAGCCAGCTCGTGTCTTCCTGTCCCTTGACGACAACTAGTGTATCTGTGTGTTTCCCATCAAGCACCAGTTCTGCCCCTAGTAGCTCTACTCCTTCGAGCTCGTCACCAACCTCGCCTGTATCAGGCATCATTACGACAACAACAGTGCCGTGGACCGGTTCTTTCACAACGACCTCGACCACAGAAACGGGCCCTGTCACTACCAATGGCCAGACTGTTCCCGCCACGACTGTGATTGTTCAGACACCTAGCAGCTCTGGTCCATCTAGTTCATCTGTTCCATCTAGCTCTTCTCCCCAGAGTTCGCCTTCGTCAACTGCACCCGGAATCATCACTACTACGACGATACCTTGGACGGGCACGTTCACGACGACATCGACAACGGAAACTGGTCCGTACACCAGCAACGGTGAGACCGGACCAGCGACAACAGTAATAATTGAGACGCCATCGACATCCCCCACGTTGCCGGCGCCCTCTTCGTCTGGTCCCTCGTCAAGTTCCTCAACTGGTCCCTCGTCTAGTCCCTCAACTAGTCCCTCGTCTAGCCCCTCAACTAGTCCCTCGTCGTCAGCTCCCAGCTCCACACCCACCGTTACCGTATCTGGACCAACGGCGTGTGTCAGCTCGCCAGCTGAAGGCACAAGTGTCGTAGGCAGCATAGATTCGTGTAACTCCGCTTGCACTGAGCTCTACAATCGTTACACTGCCGTCAATGGCGACATTTCTCAGTTGTGTCCTCTAATCTCAGAGAGTTATGTGTCGACGTGCAGTCTGTGCGTGTCATACTACGGAAACGACGAGGTGAGCTCGACAATCCAGACGATGAACCAGACATTGACTGAGGTGACACAGGTGATCAGCCAATTGGCGTCTTCCTGTCCACTCACGACTACCAGAGTATCGGTTTGCTTCCCAAGCACCAGCTCGGCTCCTTCCAGTTCACCTTCCAGCTCGGGCCCCTCCAGCTTGTCTTCTAGCTCGTCACCGACCTCGCCAGTCTCAGGTTTTGTTACCACAACAACGGTGCCGTGGACCGGCTCTATCACAACGACATCGACCACGGAAACCGGGCCTGTGACGACAAACGGCCAAACTGTGCCGGCGACTACGGTAATCGTGGAGACTCCAAGCGGTCCTGGGTCTGTAATTATCATGACAACGACAGTTCCGTGGAGCGGCACAATTACGACTTCCACGACTGAGACAGGCCAGGTAACGACCAACGGGCAGACAGTTCCTGCGACCACAATTGTTGTTGAATTGCCGACTGGCTCGGTTCCTGGCTCTACTGGTTCGAATGTCCCTGGCTCTACTGGATCAAATGTACCTGGATCTACTGGATCAACCATTCCAGGATCCACTGGATCAATCGTTCCAGGATCTACCGGGTCAACTGTTCCAGGATCTACTGGGTCAACTGTTCCAGGGTCAACCGTTCCAGGATCTACTGGATCGACTGTCCCCGGATCTACTGGATCGACTGTCCCCGGATCCACTGGGTCGACTGTCCCCGGATTCACTGGGTCGACTGTCCCCGGATCCACTCAAACGAGTGTGCCTGGGTCCACTGCCACGTCTCCTGGATCCACTGCCACGCCAACGACGTCACCAACATCACACCAGGTCGTGACAGGCGCAGTGACGTACTCAACGAACCCAGCCGTGACTTCTGTGGGCACGTCGACCACATCGTGGACGTCTGAATCGGTTCTGACGTACCTCACAATCCCGTCGATTTTGTCGGTGATCACAGAGGCACCGCGCACGTACGCGGTGACGATCAACGGCGTGGCCACTGTCACCGGCATGGTCACCGGTGAGCAGGGCTACAGCGTGTCGGCTGCCCACGCGACAATCACGTCGGGCAGCAACTCAGGCGGCACCTACGGAGGTGTGACGAACTGCTTGTCTGAGTACAAACAGTGCCTCGCGTCGTCCGGCAAGCTCGGTTTGCTGAAGTGCAAGAAGACGTTGCTCGAGTGCAAATGCGAGAACGGCGTCTCGCTATGCTGCGGCCTCAAGAAGAAGCTCTGGTGAGCTCACAATATTCTTCCCCTTAGTTCTACTTAATTAGTTATCTTTCCCATTGTTATCTTTCCCATTGTTAATTGCATGGCGGCATCCAGATCTTTTTCGGCGGCCTTCATAACGGTCTGCTTGAATTTTCCAGTTCCGTGCGAAGTCATTGAGCGGTAACGATATCTAGGCAATTTGCCGTACTGACTGTAACCCAAAGTCAAGGTGCTCAGGCTCACCTATTGGGCCCCAACTTGGGGTCGAGCTGGGCCAAGTTGAGCTCAGTGCCAGTTTTTTCCGAGATCCCCAACACTTCTTCGCCGCGTATAGCCCCAACCTGGTCTTTTGCGTGGTTCCTGCAGTCGCATGACTCTTTTAGTCACCTTTGTACCCTAATACACCTCCACGACCCTAAAAGGGCGGGTCCGATCCCGCCTGAGGTGCAACATGAACGTGCTGGTGTACTCCGACGAGGGCACGTCCCTGGAGTCTGTGAAGCACGCGACAGAGTGCCTGCGGTTCCATCTGTCGCCGCACTATGCGGTGTCGACCATCAGCCGGCAGCAGCTGCTCGAGGACCCGTGGCCGCCGTACACGGCGCTTCTCGTGATCCCTGGCGGTGCGGACCTGCCGTACTGCCGCGACCTGAACGGGCTGGGCAACCGGCGGATCCGCGACTACGTGAAGCGCGGTGGCAAATTCCTTGGTATTTGCGCTGGCGGGTACTATGCCTCGGCGCGGATCGAGTTTGAGGCCGGCACATCGCTCGAGGTGAGCGGCCCCCGCGAGCTTGGGTTTTATAAAGGCAACGCACGCGGCGCCGTGTACTCCGGGTTCTGCTACGGCTCGGATGTTGGCGCGCGCGCGGCCGCGCTCACGACGGCGCCCGGTGCGCCCAAGCACGACGTGCTTGTGTACGTGAACGGCGGCTGCCTTTTCGAGGGCGACCCAGAAGCCGAAGTTGTGGCCACGTACAGCAACGCGATCGATATTGAAGCCGCGCAGCCCGCAGCGGTTGTGCGCACGACCTTCGGCAAGGGCACGGTGCTGCTGAGCGGCGCGCACTTCGAGTACGAATTAGATCCCAAAACGCTGCACTCCCGCGACATAGACCCGGCTGTGGTGACCTCGCTTTATGAAGGGCGGGGTGCGCGGCGCGAGTTTGTTCAGTATTTGCTTGGCGAGAAGCTCGGTTTGCACATCGGCGAGCAGGGCGCGCCGCCGCTGACGCCGCTGTTTTTGACGAGCCGCGCTAGTCAGGATGTGCCGAGCGTTACACAGTTCGTGGAGAACATGGCGCCGATTACTGTTGACGGCAAGCTCGCGGACTCGCACGACACGTTCGTTATGGTGCCCGCCGGCAGCGCGGCTAAAAGCGATGCGCCCGGAGTGCCGGACGACGCCAACTACGCCGGCGGCGAGGCGAAGCGGCTCTTTTTCTACCCCGAGGGTCTGCCGTCGCCGCGCGAGACGCCGTTCTTCAACCACCAGATCTATTTCGCCGAGCTCGAGCGCATGATCGCGCAGCGGCACACGCCGGCGCTGTCGCACCTCGGCGGCCTTCTGATGTACGGCGAGGTCGTGACGTCGACGTCGACGATGCTCGAGCGCAACCCGCAGATTCTGCGCCGCGCGCCCAACGGCCTCGTTGTTTTCGGCACGCAGCAGGTCGCCGGCCGCGGCCGCGGCAACAACGTGTGGGTAAACCCGATCGGCGTGATGGCCGTGAGCGGCGTGATCCGGATCCCGCAGTCGCAGTGCCAGCAGTCGCTCGTGTTCATCCAGTACCTGTGCTCGCTCGCGCTCGCAAACGCGGTGAACTCGTTTTTGACCAAGGACATCGGCCTGCGCATCAAGTGGCCGAACGACCTGTACCTTGTTTTGAACGAGCACGGAACCGAGCGCACGCTCGCGAAGGTGAGCGGCGTGATCGTGAGCTGCCACGTCTTCCAGGGCGACTTTGTCGTCGTTTTCGGCAGCGGCACGAACGTCGACAACCCAACGCCGACGGTCTCGATCAACTCGCGCATTGCCGAGCTCGACGCTGGCCCGCAGATCAAGATCGAGATGCTGCTGGCGCGGTTCCTCACGCTGCTCGGCGAGATGATCCAGCAGTTCCTCGTTTCTGGCTTCGCGCCGTTTGAGAAGAACTACCTCAGCAACTGGATGCACAGCAACGCGCAGGTCCTGCTCGAGCGCTACGGCAACGTGCGCGCGACCGTGACGGGCATCTCGTCGGACTCGGGCATGCTCGTTGCGCACGACGAGCAAGGGCAGCGCTACGAGCTGCAGCCGGACGGGAACTCTTTTGACATGATGCGGGGGCTCATCAAGAGGAAAGTATAGATCTTAGAGTACATATTAGCATAGCCTGTTTACATCTTCCCGGCGGTCCTTCAAACCCCCACGCCCTAATCAGTAACAACCACAATCAGCCGGCCGCCCAAGCTAATCCAGGCCGACCTAGACGCTCAATAGTCTAGTTAGGTGGTTAGTTGGTCATTCTAGCCAGGTCTTATAAAGGTGCCCTATTAAGGTATCCTAGTAAGGTGTCCAGCCTTAAGTGGTATGTTGCGCGTGCTGGACATCTCGCCGGTTAACTGGCTGATTCTCCTGTTCTATGCGTACAATTTAGTGCGGCTGAGCCTGAACTTCCGCACTTTGTACGCGCGGTTCGCGCTCGGCACGACGGCGCTGACGAACGTGCTGCTGCTCGGGCTTTCGGACACGCTCGCGCAGTCGCTGCGCAGCGCGGCCGCCTACCGGAGCGAGCGCGACTCAATTCCGCTCGAGACGCCGCAAGGGAGCCTGCTGCGGTACGTGCTCGAGCGCGGGCGCCCCCGGCAGGTGTGGCTCGACGAGGCCGGCGACGATCTTGCCGAGCTCGGGCTGGCCGACGACCGCGAGAGCGCGCCTGAGGAGCACGCGCCCGTGGACGAGCCCGACTGGCGCGACGTGCGCCGGTTCGTGGCTGCGCAGGTCGCGAAGGTCACCGACTTCGACTTCCGGCGGCTGCTCCTGTTCTCGACGTGGGGCTTCTGCGTCTCGTTCGCGCAGTCGCCGTGGTACAAGTTTCTGCGGACGGCGTACGCGCACGACGCGAAGCTCGTGGTGGTTGTGCAGCGCGTGCTCGCGGACCAGCTGTTCTACTCGCCGCTCATGCTCTCGTTTTTTCTGTTCTACCTCTCGACGGTCGTCGAGCGCCGCCCGTGGACGGCTATCAAGGACAGCGCGTTTTGGGAGAACTACGTCAGCATTCTGAGCGTGAACCTCTGCGTGTGGCCGCTCGCGCAGTTCGTGAACTTTCTGCTCGTGCCGTCGCCCGCCCAGATCCCGTTTAGCAGCAGCTTGTCGGTGCTCTGGAACACGTACTTGTCGCTCAACACCAAGTAGGTGGCATCAGCCGCTCACCAATTACCCGCTCACCAAATGCCTGCTCACCGAGTAGCCGGCTTGAGGTGATCTTCCATACCGCGGATCTTGCATTATTTGCAAGCTTATTGACATTATGATACGTGCAAGCTGCGTTTGCCGACGCTAAGAAATGCTAAAATTGGACCATTTCTGACAAAATAACTAACAATTCCTATGATATAACTATGTATAATGATCTCTAAATGTAATGTTCGCCTACGCGAGCAGCCCGAAGGTGTCGGCCACGACGAGGCCGAACGCAGACACGGTGAGAGCAACGCGGACCAAGTGGAGGTTGGCCCACTTGGGCAGCAAGCTGTCGACCTCGCCGGGGGCAGCGTCGGCCCCGCGCGTGTCGTCAAGATGCTCGAGGCGGAACACGGTGCTGAGCATGAACAGCCCGGTGAAGGGAATGATGGAGAAGTGCAGGCCGGCGGCGATGTAGCGGTACGCCGAGGCGGTGCCCGAGTAGTAGTTGCCGAGGGACAAGAGGGTGGCTGCAACCGTTGCGAGCGACGGAATGGATGCGAAGCCGCGTTTGTACGCCGCATGCCAGATGTTCAGGCGGTGCGCGTCGGAGCCGCCATTGAGCGCCTCGCTCTTGGACAGGAACAAAGGGTTGACAACTACGGGATAGGAAAGCGCGAGGCCCGAGGCGAGGCCCGAGCTGAGAAGTCCAACGGCGGTCGCAATGCTTGACATGATGGCTGGAGAGGGTGGCGTTGCCTGTCAATAGCACGGGCTGGGTGGATCGGGCACGGGTAGGGCTGCATATGAGCAACCGAAAACCGCCGCATGCGCGAATATGCCGTATGGGGTATTACGTATCATTGACGGTGATCGGACCTTGGAGATCCAACTTTGTCTTCCAGTCATGGAACAACCCGAAGTCAATTAAACGAAGGTAAGAAGAAACTGTCAATGTGAGAAGGTAAGGAACAATCTGTAGATTTGACGAAGGACGAAGGAAGAGCTCAATTCGCTCTAACTCTAAATATGTAAGAGCTTCCAGTCTATTTTGTTCAACTAGATTTCAAAAAAATCATGGATTGCTTGCGTGAGAGACTCGTGATCAGTGGAGAACTCCACCGTGAAGAAACGTAAGCGTTCGATAAATAAATAATAAATAGGCAGATTAAAAGAAGTCGTCCGAGTCCGAAGAGCCGAGCTCGGCGCCCAGCGACGCTGACTGGGAGAAGAAGTGCTGCGAGCTCGCCTCGAGTTTGGGGCGCTTCGCCGGCGGCGCACCAGGCTCTGCATCGGATTCTGCAGCGTCGGACTCTGCACCATCGGACTCGCTTTTATTGCTCTCGGCTTTGGATTCGTTCTCGCTCTGGGAATCGTCCTTGGCTTCGCTCTCCATGTCGCTCTCTGCGTCACTCTCGGGGAGGCCGTCCAGCAACCGCTCTGCCACTTCCTCGTCAGCATTTTCGGCAGCGAGCCGGCGCAGCCGGGTTGGCAGGGCGCCGCCGAGGTCGAGGCACTTGACGAAGTCCGTTTGCACGCGCGCGTCCATGCCCTGCACGACGAGGCGGGCGAGCCCCGCGAGCGCCCAGCAGGCCGGGTCCGAGGCGTGCTGGAGCGACTTGACGGCCTGGTCGGCCTCCTCGCGGGCGGCGCGCGCGTCGTCGCCAACGAGCTTGATGAGGATCGACACCGGGAGGAGGTCGGTCGCGCGCGGGAGGTACCGGTGCACGTTGTGGCGCGCCTTGGGGACGTGCGGGTTCGTGGCAATGAGCCACGAAAGGAGGTCGTCCGGCGAGCGGCTTGTCGGCACGAGGTCGTGCCGCCACGAAAGAAGCTCGAGCGCCGGCATCCAGAGCAGGCGCACGTCGACGCGCGGCGCGCGCAGCAGGCAGGTGAGCGCCGCCCACGCGCGCGCGTAGTCCCGGCGCTCCATGCACAGGTACAGCAGCGTGGTCAGGACGTGCAGGCTGCGCCGGCGCATGTGCATCGCGGAAAACGCGTCGTCGTGCAGGTCGTACTCGAGGTCGTACGGCACGCGGAAGCTCGAGCGCAGCAGCACGGCGCGCGCCGCGGGCGACACGGTCTCGGTGTCGAGCGCGTGCTGCACAACGCGCTGCGTTGCCGCGCTGTCGACGCGCACCCTTGGCCGCCGCGCGCTGCGCGGGAGCACGGCCGCGCCGGCATGCGCGGCCACGAGCTCGCGGCCGAACTGCCGCGGGTGCAGCGAAACCCGGCGCAGGAGGTCGTCGTAGTCGCTTTCGGCGTCCCCCGCCTCACTGCAATCTCTTGCCTCGTCCCCAGCGTCTCCCCTCGAGCTGCTCTGCGGCTCGTCATCCCTCGGATCTCCTTCCCTTGGCTCGTCTTCCCTTGGCTCGTCTTCCCTTGGCTCGTCATCCTGCGGCTCGTTTCCCCTCGGCTCGTCTCCCCTCGGCTCGTCTCCCCTCGGCTCGCTCTCGCTCGCCTCGGTTGGGTCGGCAGCCTCGGCCTCAAGACGGGCGAACCGCGTCGTCTCCTTGTCGTACGCGAGCAGCCGCCGCGGGTAGGTCCGCGGCCCCGCCGCCTCCTGGAACACGGCGAACATGTCGCTTTTTAGCGCGCCGCGCGCGTCGTAGACGCCGTGCGTGAAGAGCCCGACGAACTCGTCGCCGCGCGCCTCGACGTAGCGCTCGCGGCCCCCGCGGATGTCGGCGACTTCGAGCGCCCGGAAGAAGCTGTGCAGCCGGGCCTCGCTGCCGTAGATCTCGAAGTCGTGGTGGTGCACGGCGGGGACCTCGAACATCGTAAGGCAAGGGCCGAAGGTGAGGCAGGTAAATACGGCACTGCGGCTGGCAGGAGTGTTGCAAGTGTGTTGCAGGGGTGCTGGTAATTGGTGCTGGGACCCAAGTGTGTCGGCATTGTCGGTGCTAGACATTGGGTGCCGGAGTGCTAGCTCGGTTTGCTGGAGGCGGTGCCGGCTACAACGTCGCTGCCTGGGCCAGAGTTGGCCTGGAGCCGTCATAGTCGGCACTCTTTACCAATATCCACATTTTCAGAAATAATTGGCCTCCTGGAGCCCTGTACGGGGCGCCCAAACGCCTCCAAACGGCCGGCCGTGGGCTCTTTAGCCGGCGCCGCCTCTCACCTACCCTAACAATGGGAGTGCCCGCGTTCTACCGGTGGCTGTCGCAGCGGTACCCGAAGGCGATCAAGCCCGCTGTGGCGCACGGCCCCGAGTTTGTCGACGGCGTGGCGATCCCCGGGAGCAGCGCCGACTACAGCTCGCCGAACCCGAACGGCGAGCTTGACAACCTGTACCTGGACATGAACGGCATTGTGCACCCGTGCACGCACCCGGAGGGCCGCCCCGCGCCCGAGACGGAGGACGAGATGATGCTGGAGGTTTTCAGGTACACGGAGCGCGTGCTGAGCATCGCGAAGCCGCGCAAGGTGCTGATCATGGCCGTCGACGGCGTCGCGCCGCGCGCGAAGATGAACCAGCAGCGCTCGCGGCGGTTCCGCAGCGCGCAGGACGCGCGGGTCGCCCACGAGGAGGAGGAGCGCAAGGCCGAGCTCGCCGCGCGGCTCGGCGAGAGCCTCGACGCGGCCGTGCGCGACCCAACAAAAAAGAAGTGGGACACAAACGTCATCACGCCGGGCACGCCGTTCATGGACTTTTTGGCCCGTGCCTTGCGGTTCTGGGTCGCGCACAAGCTGAACACGGAGCCGGGTTGGAAGGATTTGAAGGTCGTTATCAGCGACGCGTCCGTGCCCGGCGAGGGCGAGCACAAGATCATGGAGTTCGTGCGCTCCCAGCGCAACGCGCCGGACTACGACCCGCAAACGAGCCACTGCATCTACGGGCTCGACGCGGACCTCATTTTCCTCGGCCTCGCGACGCACGAGCCGAACTTCAGGGTCCTGAGAGAAGACGTGTTCAACCAAAACAAGCAGGCCGGCAAGGACAAGGGCCACATCTGGCTCGACGTCGGCGTGCTGCGGCAGTACCTCGAAGTCGAGCTCGACCTCGACGCGAACATCGCGTTCTGGGACCTCGAGCGCGCCATCGACGACTGGATCTTCATGGCGTTCTTCTGCGGCAACGACTTCCTGCCGCATCTCCCGAGCCTCGACGTCCGGGAGAACGGGCTGGACATTCTGCTGCGGTCGTGGCGCCAGAAACTCGCCAGCATGGGCGGGTTCATGACCAGGGACGGCGACGTCGTGCTCGGCCGCGTGCAAACGATGCTCCGCGGCGTCGCGGCCCAGGAAGAAGGCATCTTCCGCAAGCGCCGCGACATCGAGCAGCGCCGCGAGGCGTCCCGCAAGCAGCAGCAGCTCGCGAAGAAGATGCGCAAGGTTGGCTACAACGACCTCGCGCCGGGCGACGTGCCCCTCTTCGACGCCCAGGGCCGCCCGGTCGACAACAAACCCGAGGTCAAGGACGAGGTAAAGGACGAGGTCAAGGAAGAGATCAAGAGCGATCCAGCAGAGACCAAGGCCCAGGTCATTGGCGAGGATAAGCAGGAGGGCAGCCCGCACCTCAAGCGCAAGGCCGGCAGCGCCGGCGACGCTGACGAGGACGACGAGGACGAGAACGACGAGGTCAAGCTGTGGCAGCCGGGGTACCGCGACCGGTACTACCGCGCGAAGTTCGGCGTCCACCGCGCCGAGAACCCGGGGTTTGTGCGCGACATGGCGTACAAGTACATCGAGGGCGTGTGCTGGGTGCTCAAGTACTACTACCAGGGCTGCCCGTCCTGGACGTGGTTCTACCCGTATCACTACGCGCCGTTCGCGCAGGACCTCGTCGACGAGAACCTCGCGAGTTTCGACATCTCGTTCCCAAGCGACACCCAGCCGTTCCTGCCTTTTGAGCAGCTCATGAGCGTTTTGCCAGCCGACTCGAGCCACACGCTGCCGAAGCTGCTGCGCCCGCTCATGAGCGACCCGGACTCGCCGATCATCGACTTCTATCCAAAGGACTTCCCGATCGACATGAACGGCAAGAAAATGATCTGGCAGGGCATCGCGCTGCTGCCTTTCATCGACGAGGGGCGGCTGCTCGCCGAGATCCGCAAGATGTACCCGCAGCTCAGCGAGTTCGACATGTCGCGCAACGTTCGCAAAGAGGCCATCATGCTCGTGGGGCCGAACAACGCCGTCCATGACAAGCTCGAGCAGCTCTACGCGGCCGGCACGCCGGACACCGTGGCCCTCACGTGCAGCGAGGCGCGCGGCATCTGCGGCACGGCTTCGCGCGACCCGGAATGGACGCCGAACGGGCACCTCGTGCCGTTTCTCAAGGACGACGCGAACACTTTCGAGTCGCTCGCCATCGACAAGTCGGTCTCCGTCGTGTACGTGATGCCAGAGAACCAAACGAGCAAGTCCATGCTTGTTCCCGGGTTCAAGGAAGGCCCGCTCGTGCTCGGGCCCTCGGACCTGGACACGATCTGGTGGCGCCGCCGGCGCAGCGACCGCGGCGACGACCGCCCGGACTACCGCAAGCGCGAGCTCATCGAGTTCAGCGAGGATAGACCGGGACACCCGGGGTCGTACTCGGGCTTCCTCGCCAGCGAGAAGGAGCAGGCCGCCTACGGCAACCAAGGCTACGGCCAGGGATACCAAGGATATGGCGGACACCAAGGATACGGTGGAAACCAAGGATACGGTGGAAACCAGGGATACGGTGGAAACCAAGGATATGGCGGAAACCAGGGATATCAGGGCCATCAAGGATACCAGGGCTACGGAGGTCGCCAAGGCTACGGAAACCAAGGCGCCTACCAGGGCTATCAGGGACACCAAGGCGGCTACCAGGGATACCAAGGCGGCCATAGAAGGCCGGCGCGGCGCTAGTACATAATTTATTGGACATAAAACTTACCCCTAATGCTAGAATCTTGCGACTCAGGCCTGCTTTTGTTCGGCCGGCGGTGCGGTTTAGGGCGTAAACAATGTTCGAACATTTGCAGGCGGACGTCGAGGAGACGTATGCGCGCGTATGTGCGCAGCTGCCGCCGCTTGTAGAGCCGCAGTCGCTGCCACCGCTTGCGTGCAAGCGCGAGGACCGGCGCCGCTCGGCGTACGTAGACGCGCTGCGGTCGGCAGAGACGCCGGCGGCCGAGACCCCTGGCGAGCGCGTGGAGCGGCTCGCAACCGAAATCCGCAGACTCGAGCGCGCACTGGCGAGGGACAACGTGGAGAGGCCGGAGGGCGTGCTCAGGCACGCCGAGGGCCTCCAGATGCAGGCGCTCGTTCTCGAGGAGCAGCTGCGGCTCGCGTTCGCGAACCCGTCAACGGCTTGGAATTCTCTAGCAAATAAAATGATTATTTTCTACGAGCTCAATAAGGGCGTAACTCAAGGTACGTAGTCAATATAGATACAACTTTACAAACAATAAGGCTGGGAGACTCCTTGAAGTCATGTCGACATTTATCAACCACACCGACACTTCTTTTATCCGGTTGTGTCTCCATATATAGTCGACAATGCACTGCGTCGATCACTGTGAATTTGATTTTATAGCTGCTTATATGTGTTTTTATTTTAGCCTCAGCACGGAACCCTCTCGATAGCTCAGTTGGTAGAGCGAAGGACTGTAATGGTATTTGTAATCCTTAGGCCGTGTGTTCGAATCACACTCGGGAGATTTATTTTTGCCCCATAATTTTTTGCCATACCTCAATATATTTTGCAAAGGATTGGTTGGGTTAAAATAGATAGACTTGGATCCTTTCGAAAGCTGTCATGACCACTTCTTTTGTGACTAAATATCTTGTGACTAATTTATAACTATTTTCGTTGCCTGGTGGTTTACGATTACGTTATGAAGCAGGCGCTCCGCAAGCAGATCGGCGCCGTGCTGAGCCGGCTGGACGCGGCGGAGATCGCGCGGCAGAGCGCTGGGGCTGCCGGCGTGCTGCGCACGCTGCCGGCGTACCGGGCGGCGCGCACGATCGCGTTCTACATGCACATGGATACGGGCGAGCTGCAGACGGCGGCGATGATTGCGAACGCGTTCGAAGACGGGAAGCGCGTGTTTTTGCCGCACATTGTGCGCCTGCAGCCCGGCGAGGCGCACCCGTGGTTCCCGAGCCAGAAGACGCACCTCCGGATGCTCGAGCTGCCGAGCCTCGCTGCCGTGCACGCTTTGGAGCCCCGCGGGAAGTACCGGCTGCGCGAGCCCACCGAGGGCATGAACGCGCTCACTGACGGCGGGCTCGATCTGGTGGTTTTGCCCGGCGTCGGCTTCTCGACAACCGGCGGGCGCCTCGGGCACGGTGCTGGGTACTACGACGCCTTTGTTAACGAGCACGAGGCCGTGACTGGCCGCGTGCCGCAGCTCGTTGGCGTTGGCCTCGCTGAGCAGCTCGTTGCGGAGCTGCCGGTCGAGCCGCACGACCGCACGCTGGACGCCGTCGTGCTCGGGGCGAAGCAGTACAAATAGTATCAGCTGTATAAATAGAATAAATTAAAATTACGAATTAGTGGCGATGAGCGCGATGCAGTCGCCTTTGAGCATGAGGCTCGGGTGTGTTTTTTCACCGGTCGGCGAGACCTCGCGCACGTCGGCGAGCACGACGTTCATGAACTCGTCGAACCCAGAAATGACGCCCTCGAGGGTCACGTCCGTGCGCTCGGCGAGCCACACGGTCACGCGCAGCTTGCGCTCCATGTACAGGAAGAGCACATTGATCGGCGGCACGTTGCGAGCCGACATGATCCACCACCTAACCTCGGGCAGCCATGGTATGCGAGGGCAAAAAGGATGCGACACGGAGGCGGCGAAGCGGATGCGAGTGAAAAATCGACGCAATTGAGTTATGAGAAGTTGGAGATGCCCAACAAAAAAAGTTGGAGAGCGCCACGCCGGTTATGTGCCGAATCCTGAATTGGCTGATGAGTGGCTGCCCATCCAGCCCAGCGGAAGGGAATTGAGCGTGCAGTGCAGGTGTGCGCGCTGGCATTTATATGGAATAATAAAAAGAAAACCTATGAAGTGTTTAGATACCTGTGTTCGGCGCTAATGAATGCCATCGCTAGACTACGTGTAGTCAGCTGCTGGTGGTTTTCCATTGGCTGGGGCAGAGATACTCAGGTAATTCTTAGTTATTTAGTTAAAGGCTGCATTGACTGCGTTTTCTGCGTGTACAGTGGATCTATTTGCTGTCGCAGGAACAGGTGCTGGTGCAAGAGCACGATTGGGAGGAGCACGATTTGCACGATTTGCAAGAGCAGGATTGAGAAGACATGGTGAGTGATGGAAGAGAAAGTGCAGGACGGCGATCTATTTATGCTTTTCGGCAATGCAGTTCACGTGGATTTGGTGGCAACCAGGGTACCGCCAGGAAGCCCGTGGAATACCGCCGGCCCCGGGGTCGGACGCGCGGTGAGCAGAGATCACACAGAATTGACCGGCCTCGGCGCTAATTGCAGAAAAATGCAGCACACACGAGGCCTTGCGGCCCGGCTGCTCCACAACCTCCATTAGAAAGCGATTTGTGGAACCCGCCAGAACCCTCTATTTTTGGCGGCGTATTTACTCCGGCGCTGCCCTTGCCCACTCCCCAGATGCTGTCTGCGCTGCGAACGAACCCGAAAGCGATTCTGTTCACGGACTTCGACGGCACGGTGACGCTGCAGGACTCGAACGACTTCCTGACCGACAACTTCGGGATGGGGTACGAGCGCCGGCGCGCGCTGAACCGCAAGGTGATCGACGGCACAGCGACGTTCCGCGAAACGTTCCGCGAGATGCTCGAGTCCGTGAACAAGCCGTTCCCGGAGTGCGTGGACGCCCTGCTCGAGAACATCGCGCTGGACCCCGGATTCGCCGCCTTCTACGACTGGGCGCTCGACAACAACGTGCCCGTGGTTGTGCTCAGCTCGGGCATGGAGCCGCTGATCCGGGCATTGCTCGGCAAGCTTGTGGGCGAGCGCGCCAACAGCATCGAGATCGTGTCGAACCAGGTCCAGCTCGAGGACGGCGGCAAAAAGTGGGACATCGTGTACCACGACGACTCGGACTTCGGCCACGACAAGTCGCTCGCGATCCGCCCGTACGCGGCGCTGCCGAACCGCCCCGTGCTGCTGTACGCCGGTGACGGCGTCAGCGACCTCAGCGCCGCGAAGGAGACCGACCTGCTGTTTGCGAAGCAGGGCCAGGACCTCGTCGACTGGTGCCGCCGCGAGAACATCCCGTTCACCGAGTTCGGCTCGTACGCGGACATCCACCGCGGCATCCAGGACCTCGTCGAGGGCAAGGCCACGCTCGAGCAGCTCCGTGAGAACTGAACGGCGCACCGTGAGCGGCGATGTCGTCATAAATAGCATTAGCGTCGTAACGAACTGTCATGTCAGCGTCGCACGAAAATGCCGTGCTGTCGCAATTTTTTATCAATAAAAGTGGAGAAATATTATATATTTAGCGTGGATCTGTGCCGATCCGTGGATCCACGCTGCCGGGCTGCGGGAGCGTGGTTGTTTTCAGCAGAGGTTGTGTCAAATGCAGGCGGCCAGATGTGGGCGGTGTTCGTGGCCGCGTAACCTTGGGTACGACGTCCTGCGACGTCCATGGTGGTGCGATGTCCTGCAACATTTGGTTTGCGACGATCTGACGTCCGCATTCAGTGCTCAAGCAAGGAGGCGCCCCGCGCCGTCCTCCTCGGCCTCGACGACCTCGAGCGCGTCCTGCTGGGTCGTGCGCCGCACGGGCTCGCGCCGCGACGACTCGATGAGCTCGCCGGCAACGACGATCTCGTCGAGGATGTAGTACGCGCGCTGGAAGTTGAAGATGATGTCGAGTTCGCACACGTTGCCGTAGTACTTGTCCATCTCCTCGACGTACCGGTGGATCACCTCGAGCGCGAGCAGCTCGTTGTCCTCGGCGTCGATGCCAGCAACGAAGTACAGCGACGCGTACCGCCGGTACGCGACCTTCGCCTCGCGGTACTCGAGGAAGTTGCTCATCCGCGACCGCCGGCTCATCACGAGCGTCGTCACGTCCCGTATGATCTTGTTCTTGTCCTTCAGGCTGTGCGTCTCAAACCACTTCGACAGCCGCACCTTGCCTTGGCGCGACAGTAGCAGCACAAACTGGACCGCCATCGTCAAGTCTCTCGTGGGTCGGTCGCTCAGACTTACCCTGCGCCCACCCAGGGCCCACGCGGACGCGGCCAGTGTGGACAGCAATTGTGGGCCTGCAATTGCCGTTTCGAGCTGCAGATTAGTGCTAAAATTTGAGTCTGTCTGCAAATTAATTGGGTGCTGAAATTGGTGCCTGCCTGCCCCAATTGTATGGGTATGACAAGTGGGTATGACAAGTGGGTGAGCTGGGGGTCTGAGCTGGGGTGACTGCTGTTTATCTATCTGTGTGTTGCTTACATCTATGCTAGCTGATACCCACGCTTTTCGTCAGCTTTTGGCTGGCCTTGTCCTAGAAACGGTGCTTCTTCGTGGTCGAGACATGCTGCGGCGTGTACTTCGAGAAGGAGAAGTCCGTGGCACCGCCGTTGTCCATATCGTCTGTGGACGTCGGCTCGGTGTTGCGAGTCTTTCTGGACCGTGGGCGCGAGGTCGGCCCGTCCGACAAGTCGGGGCTGTCCGTGGACCCGGTCGCCGGATCAGAGCTCGAGCCCGAGTCGGTGTCGCTTGGGCCGGAGTCTGGATCGGTGTCGCCGGACCCTTCCGCGCTTGAGTCGTCATCCGACGTTGTTGCACCAGTGCGGGCAGACCCCGAGGCAGTTGGCAACGACATTGGCGGCGTCGACCCCGTGGACTGTCCCGTGGGCCCCGTGGGCGCGGTTGTCTGTCCCGTGGGCCCCGCGGGCGCGGTTGTCTGTCCCGTGGGCCCCGCGGGCCCTGTAGACTGGCTCGAGGAGTCGTCCATACAGGTGAGCTCGGTGACGACCTGGCCCGGGCCGTTGTAGAGCGTTATGGTCTTCGGCGGCGGCGGCGGCGCCGTGACCGTGGTCGTCGTGTACATCGTCTGCACGAACGAGATCACGGAGAGCGAGACCGACGTGGATGTTTCGGTTGTGGCTGTCGTCGTCGTGACCGTGCTCAGGATCGTCGTGTTCGCGACCGTCACCGTCGCGGGCGGCGTGTACGGGACCTCGGCTGTGTACGTGTACGTGTTGACCTGCGGCGGCGCCGGCGCCGCGCTGTCGTGCTTGCGCTTCGCGGCCAGCGCGCCCGTGGCGAGCAGCAGGCGGAACATGCGGGTGGCGAGCCGCCCAGGCGTTTATAAAGTCGAATTAAGATTGGAACCTAATAAATAAATTAATCAAGGACGATTACCTCCTCGGGCTTTTTGCGCGCCTTCCGCGGCGGGCCCGCGGCTGAGTCTCGTTTAGACTCCCTTTTTGGCGGTTTTGTGTTCTTCTGCGGCGACTCGGTGAGGTCGACGATCTCCTTCAAGGGCGCTGGCTGTTCTCCTGGCGGAGATTTCTTAGCGGACTCTTTGGGAGTCGGTGACTTCCTAGCGGACTGGGACTCTTCCTGAGGCTCTTCCTGTGGCTCTTCCTGAGGCTCTTCGGTGAGATCAATGATCTCGCTTTGTTCGTCTGCGGGCAGCTCGCGCACGGTTTGGGCGGTTTTGCACGCGAGGTCGGCCTGGCGCCGGCGCTCGGCCGCCTCGAGCGCGAGCTCGCGGAGGGGCCGGTTCCTAGTCCCTGGAGCGCGGCTGCCGAGCCCGC